>CAKXYN010000159.1:1200000-1555000 GCA_935064755.1 Tragelaphus eurycerus | reverse complement strand
TATCTCCCAGAGTTTGCTCAAACTCCTGTTCACTGAGGCAGTGATGCCATCCAACCACCTCACCTCTGTCATCCCCTTCTCCTCCCACCTTCAATCTTTCCCAGCATCAGGGGATTTTCCAATGAGTCAGTTCTCGTCAGGTGGCCAAAGTACTGGAGCTTCCGGTTCAGCATCAGTCCTTCCAGTGAATATCTAGGGTTGATCTCCTTTAGGGTTGACTGGTTTGATCTCCATGCTGTCCAAGGGACTCCCAAGAGTCTTCTCCAGTACGGCAATTCGAAAGCATCAGTTCTCCAGTGCTCAGCCTTCTTTACTATCGAGCTCTCACATCGGTACACGACTACTGGATGTCATGTGGCCTTCTGTGGCAGAAGTGGGGCTGGAGAGCAGATCATTTATTCTCTGCTTGGTGGTGAGCACTGGCTTCCAAGATGGGAGGCCGGGGCATGAGGTCACAGGCATCAGGATGGAAGGTCAACAAAAATGATCCTGAGGCCTGACTCAAGGCAAATAAAAAATGCAGAGCGACCCATTTCTTTCCTTATAAAGCTTAACTAGTTAAATAAACCAGAACTAATGGAAATACATGGAAGGGAATGAGCAGGTTGCATCTGAGCCAGAGTTCAAAGCCTCCTTTGACCTGTTTGAATAAGGTGACAATAAATTAGCCTCCAAAATCAAGCACAGGAAAACAGGATTTCTCATTATGCCACTTTAAGCAGTTTCAGAGAATATGCTTTCCAATTCTACATTTGACTTCTTCAAAAATATTATGACAACTGGCATCACACTTAGGAACCCAGACACCCCCCCCCCAATTTCTTCACTACTTTCCAAAATTTTCATGTATTTTCTACTTCTGCTGTCACCATCTTCAAGAGGTGTTTCTGCCAAGCCCAGTCCCTTTTCATCTCTGTACATAACGTGCTGTCCCTCAGTGTGCATAGTCATTTCAATCCAAGAGGAAAAAAATGGGCTATATAAATAAATCTTTATTACTGTCACAGCATTGTTAAAGAATTTCCTAGTTTGAGCTGCTCGTTGTTTGAAACCACCACCTTTCCAGTGCTGAGAGGATCCTGCTAGGCGTTTTAAATTAGGGAAGACAGTTTTATTGTCAAGGCAGGTCAATCAAATTATAATTGGCTCTAATTTGCACTCCCACCAGCTGTTAAATTCTTCACCTGCAGCACTCAAAATGGTGTGAAATTCTTGCCGGTTTTGTGAGAGCTTCAAAGAGCATCACTCTTGATCTGATTCCTAAAACCAAAGTGCCTGTTACTTTCCATCAGAAGCCAGGAGAATGCACTGTTGGCTCGAACCACGGGGAAGCTGGGCTTGGGCTGAAGTGGGCCGAGCCTGACAAGGGTAGACAAACACATCTTCTACGCACAATCGTCCTTTACAAGCCAGTATTTCTGTCAAGCCACTATTTCTGTCGCAGCAGAGCAGCCCCAGGGCAGGGAGGGAGGGCAGCTTTCTTTTGTTGTGGTCATAATACCCTTGAGTTGTATCTTCTATCTCGCTGTGAATTGAACTTGCAACTCTTAGGAAAGTCATAAATTCAGCACTAAGAATGGAGCATCAGAGGAGGATAGAGTTTTAGGGTAGGGCATATCCACACTGGCTCTGTATTGAGGATCCATTATGCTTTCAGATACCCAGCATTACAGACTGTCTGGTACTGCCTCAGACAGTTTGGGACTCTGGGTAACTACAATATGTACAGGAAACTCCTCTCTACCAGGGCCCACAAACACACATGCACATAAAACACAAATGTGTGCACACATACACATGCATGTACACATACACACACACACACGCACAGCTCCAGAAAAGAGTGAAAAGCAACAACCAGTTTGCACATGACTATGAAGCACCATCTTGCTATTACTTCCGAGTCATAGCTTCCTACTTTTCTATAATTTTGCTGAAGGCAGTTTTGTGCAAAACGGTAGATCCTATGATTTCAGCTAGAGTTCGGAATGGTCAGATGTGGAAACAACATCACAAAACTAATCAACGTAAGTTTAATTTTGGATAAATAAAGGAAACTCTACGTGGCTGAATTGGAGTTGCCCTAATCTTGCTAATTTGCCTAGGGGACAGTCCTCTGCCATCTCAAAGCAAGGGTCTTCAGGAATGACTGTGGGGAGAAAATGGTGTGAAGTAATGAAGGTTCTCTGAAGAAATATTTTTGGATTTAGAGTGTATTTAAGCAAACGCAAGACAAGCTTCTAAAAAATAAAAGGAAATACTGCATTGGAAATAATTTAAGAGAGAATCACTTCGAGATCTGAGGAAATAAGATGGGAACACAAATTTATATGAGGATAGTCATTACAATAGTATTTAACAGAGCAAAAAACTAGAAGCAATCTAACTTTCTAAAAACAAAGAATCAGTTAAATCATCTAAAGCACTTCCATAAACTAGAATATCATGTAGCAGGGACTTCCCAGGAGGTCCAGTGGCTAAGACTCTGAGGTCCCAACGCTGGGGGCCCAGGTTCAATCCCTGATCAGGGAACTAGAGCCCACGTGCTACAACCAAGACCCAGTGCAGCCAAAGAAAGAAAGAATATCATGTCGAATTTAAATGCTTTTTATGTAGAATTTATATAAGGAAATACATTTGTTAAATATGAAATAGGATAGAGACTATTCATAGTACAATCTCACTGCTGCTGCTGCTAAGTCACTTCAGTCGTGTCCGACTCTGTGAGACCCCATAGACAGCAGCCCACCAGGCTCCCCTGTCCCTGGGACTCTCCAGGCAAGAACAATGGAGTGGGTTGCCACTTCCTTCTCCAATACATGAAAGTGAAAAGTGAAAGTGAAGTTGCTCAGTTGTGTCCGACTCTGTGCGACCCCATGAACTGCCACCTACCAGGCTCCTTCGTCCATGGGATTTTCCAGGCAAGAGTACTAGAATGGGGTGCCATATGTACACACAGTACAATCTCTAAAAAATATTAAAGACTGGATATCTCCAAGTGGTTAGATTACAGGCAATTTTATTTTTTCTTTATGTTTTTCTCTACTTTCCAAATTTAACAGTTTTTTAAAATCTTTATAAACAAACAAAAAATAAAGTTAATAAATAATTGCAACCAGTATGAGTTGGGGATGCAATGTTCAAATGCAAAAAGTGTCACATATTTTTATTTTCCTAAATCAAATCAAATCTCTGAGGCCCAGTGGCTCAGGGAAGGTGAGATGCCCAATAGGGATCATTATTGGGGCTCCTTGTACCTCAGTGGAACTGGGAGTTGAAGTGGGTACAGAAAATTGAGGAAGGAACCGGAACTTCACACTCAGTCCCCCATCTTTACCAGCATCCTTTTGGCATCCAGACAGGGATATGCAGCAGGTACTGGCGCTCTCAGGGGGCCTGGAGAAGCCTGCCCTTGGTCCCTGCCATCACCACTCTACTCATGGCCTCATCACTTAAGGGCTGTAATCCCTCCCACCCCATAGAAGGACACAGCTTATGAGTAGAGCCCAGTGTTCCACAAATTGTGAGCCACTCCCCCCAAAAAAACCACGCCTCTTAATCCCTAAGAATCTGTACGACTCTAGGGGACACCACTGAAAGAAGCAGAAAAAATAATCACATACTTATAATGCTTTATAATACACAAATATTTTCACTTCGCTATGTAATTAATTCTTATAACAACTCAGTGAAATATTTAAATTACCTCATGATGAGAACTATTAGTAGATGACGTATTATTAAGTCAAAATGCACATTCATCTTTAAGAGCGGTTCTCAAGCCAGGTTCATGGATTCTGGAGACCAAGTGGCATCATCTTTGTTCTCCCTGGCTTACCTCTAAGAGTTTTACCTTTTGTGTTTGCATTTTGACGATTATCAAAAAAAAATTAACTCAGGTAAATTCTAGATCATGTGAACAAACAACTTATCATCAAGTGTAGTCAGGAGACTTTGGAATCTCATTAGCATTGAGCAAATTCTTCCTGATATTCATGAACTAACGTGAAAAGAATTGAGGTGCCCTTGGTAAGCATGTAATGTGCTTTGTGCCACAAGAAGAACAAACGTGCAAATAATGTTTGTTTAGAGTGTCACTAGAGCAAAGGGGGAAACTGAGTCATCACACAGCACCCAGGAGTAAATGCTCACCAGACATACATTACAGCTGCAGTACTCACAGGTACTTCACAAAGGGGATTCCTTTCTAGAAAACAAAATCACCAACCCCATGAATGTCAAGACGATATTCTAAATTTCATCTTTGGAAAAACTCTTTTGAGGGGTATATAATTTGAGCTATCTATTAAAAGTGGAGAGTGAAAAGGTTGGCTTAAAGCTCAACATTCAGAAAACGAAGATCATGGCATCTGGTCCCATCACTACATGGGAAATAGATGGAGAAACAGTGGAAACAGTGTCAGACTTTATTTTTCTGGGCTCCAAAATCACTGCAGATGGTGACTGCAGCCATGAAATTAAAAGACGCTTACTCCTTGGAAGGAAAGTTATGACCAACCTAGATGGCATATTCAAAAGCAGAGACATTACTTTGCCAACAAAGGTCCATCTAGTCAAGGCTATGGTCTTTCCTGTGGTCATGTATGGATGTGAGAGCTGGACTGTGAAGAAGGCTGAGAGCCGAAGAATTGATGCTTTTGAACTGTGGTGTTGGAGAAGACTCTTGAGAGTCCCTTGGACTGCAAGGAGATCCAACCAGTCCATTCTGAAGGAGATCAGCCCTGGGATTTCTTTGGAAGGAATGATGCTAAAGCTGAAACTCCAGTATTTTGGCCACCTCATGCGAAGAGTTGACTCATTGGAGAAGACTCTGATTCTGGGAGGGATTGAGGGCAGGAGGAGAAGGGGATGACAGAGGATGAGATGGCTGGATGGCATCACTGACTTGATGAATGTGAGTCTGAGTGACCTCCGGGAGCTGGTGATGGATAGGGAGGCCTGGCGTGCTGCAGTTCATGGGGTCGCAAAGAGTCGGACACGACTGAGCGACTGATCTGATCTGATTTGCTTCATATTTCTGTAAGGGTTGTAAGTGTTAAAAAATTAACTGTGTGCATTTTAAAATTATGTTAGTATATACTCATTTTGTATTTATTACATAACTTTTATAGGGCTTCCCTGGTGGCTCAGACAGTAAAGAATCCCCCTGCAATGCAGGAGACCCAGGTTCAATCCTTGGGTCAGGAAGATTCCCTGGAGAAGGGAATGCTACCCACTCCAGTATTCTTGCCTGGAGAATCCCATGGACAGATGAAACTGGCAGGCTACAGTTCATGGGGTCGCAAAGAGTCAGACACTTTTATATTAAAAATTATTTTATTGTAATACCACTTAGGTAAAAATTGGGAATCAACAAGTTTGAAAACATTGTCTTTTGAAATAGAAATGTTTCTCAAACTCATCTATCATTTTTCAAATTCTTCTTAAAATAAACAATCCTTTTGCTTACAAACCATCAGTAGATGATTTTATCCTCTTTCTAGTGCTGACAGAGGGAAACTAATAAAAGGAGAGTTAAGAGAGAGAGCACTGAATCTATAACACAGTGCCCACGACATTCTGAGGACGCCGAATCCATGATCAGCTGGTAAGTTAAAGAACCACAACTAAAATCCAACTTCAAGACAGCAAAAACAGAAGAGAGAAAAGCACTGCCCAGGGGACTGGCTCTGAGCCTGGTGCTCCTCGTGACTTCCTCCGTGACTCTGAATAAGTTCTTATTATTGCCCTGCCTCTCATTTTGTTGCATTGTGGGGAGCGGGGGGTAGGGGTGGAGGGTTGCTTCATTTTGTTTTGGTTTTGGCCAGCTATCAAATGGGAGCCAAGAATATTGCCTTATAAAGCGCTTGGTGAAGCACAAGTATCCAGCACTGTCAAGTGTGAAAATGTCTAAAATTGTTTGTGTAGCATGCCCTGCCATTTTCTTCCTTTTTAGTTTAGCTCTGATCACTTTGCTGCACTTATTTGAAACAGGTGGAATAGAATAAATAGTATTCCAGTTAGGGGTGGGTTAGATTTCCACTTAAAATGACTAGCGTTTTAGGACACCGAGTTATGTCTTCTCTTTTTGCCCAGGATGAGACGTAGGATGGAAGGGTGTGTCAGTTTCTCTCAGTTTGAGAGAAAATTTCAAAAAGGAGAAACGTGATAGGAAAAAAAGAAATGACTCTGAGTGACTTTCATAAGCCAAGAACTTAAGATTTTATTTTGGTTTAATAAAAATTGTGCATGCTATTACAATTACTCTGTGGACTGGGTCCTCTTTGCTTTTTGTTTAGAAACAAATAAAAATAGCTGAATTATTAATGTGAAGTAAATTGGTTACTAAGCATTTAGAGTCACTTTTTAATTCACACATACATCTGTATTAACATCATAATGGTGCTTTACTACATAATATGCCATAGTTGCAATGGCATCTAAGGAACTATTTAAAGGATAACGTGTCTAGCAGAGACATATTTGAAAGTGGATGGTGTTGCTGGATACAAGAATAAAATTTCAAAATCCACCTGTGAGGTTAGGGGGCACAGTCCCCAGGAAAGTCCCTATTTCTGACATCGACTGCAGGGTTGAGAGGTTTCTAAGACCACACTCGGGCTCAATAACTCACTAGAAGAATGTACTAAGAGCCATAATAATTGTGGTTATTGTTTACTGCAGTGAAAGAACAAAGGATACAGATTAAAATTAGCCAAAGGAAGAGACACATGGGGCTTCAGGAGGTTTCTAAACATGGAGCTTTCGGTTGTCCTGTCACCAAAGAGTCATGAACAGTTTCAACTTTCCTGGCAATGATTTGTGACAACACACAGGGAATTCGGCCAGCCAGGGACGTTCATCCAAGCCTTGATATCCAGTTTTTACTGTGGAGACATCGTTGACTGCACGCAGGGGTGTAGACCCTCCAGAGGTAGAGCAGATATCGTGTAGCCCAAAGCCCCCATCATAAATCACCCTGTTAGATTATCTGTTTATGCCCAACCTGGTGTGTGCTCTGTCGTGTCTGACTCCTTGTGACCCCATGGACTATAGCCCACCAGGTTCCTCTGTCCACGGGATTTCCCAGACAAGAATACTGGAGTGGGTTGCCATTTCCCCCTCCACCCCTAGGTAAACAAAGACACTTTTTCTAGAGAGCACCTCCCAGAAGATAAGGGCCAAGTTCAGACCTACCTTTGGGTTAGTTAAATACACAGTCTACCCCCTGACATTTGGCCAAGGCTCTCTTAAGCCAAATGAGCATATTTGTCTGAACATCTATGTTTAGTAAAGCATTTATGACAGATCATGGCAATAGGATCAGTGTGAACATAACTAACATTTGGAGGAACCAGTGAGGGCATAGATTTTAAAAATTAACCCATCCTATAAAATCATTACATACATTTTCATGTATTTCTACTAAATTTCTTACTTATTTCATCCCTTGATCTACTGCTATTTGCACATCATGATAAACTTGTATTAATACAAACTATTTAGCATAGCAATTGTCTGATGGTTAGCTACAGCCAGTTCTTCAGATCAGTCACTTTCCATTTATATCCTGAAGAAGATTTAACTCAACCTCCCAATATGTTTGATTATAGGCATGGTACCATTCTGATCATTTATTAACCTTCAGTCTAGTTTATCATATTATATAACCAAAATGTCTCCGAGAGTGATGCCACTCGGGTTTATATACTTCCATTCAATAGTGTGAGGTTCCAAAACCAGGAGGGGCCTTGGAAAACACATAACTTCACTATCCTGGGAGCTGGTACACTCTTATAGTGTAATATTAGAGATAATATTAGAGATAATGAGCTTAGAGATAATATTCTCTTGCTCTGAGGCTCTTTCAGGTCACCAAAGTAACATATGGGAGTTCTCTCATGGTATAACCCATTTATTCATCCCTTTATCCTCAACTACCATTTCCCCTTCTCTTTATTTGTCATTTATTTTTACCTAAACTTTCCACCCCTGGAAGTCATGTTCAGGTAAAGGAAATGCAATCCTTTCACATTAAATTTACCGCTTTACATGCCAATTTTAATCCAAACTCTCACTAATTTCATTAACCATTGCATCTCCATGTCCTCCCAATCTAACTGTACGTTTAGTGAGGAACTTCCCAACAGATTTTGGAATCACAGTGCATTGGAATTCCATGTCAAGAAACCCCAAAACATCCTCTCCTCCTTCAACACCACTGGCCATTTACTCATACCTGTGCATATGGCTTTGGGTCCCCAGGCAGGGGGTTGAGCCAAAAGATCCTGCCCCCCTCTGTCAGTTTCCACCTTGATTAATATGCCAGCCTACTCTCCAAGGTGATTTCCAGTCAGGTTTCTCATCGCCATCTTTGCCTCTCAGCTGTTCAAATTCTTCCACATAGGGTTAAACAGAGATTTGTTTAGGACCCTTTAAACAGCAGGAATCACCAGGAGGCTTCCACTGGTCCACATAACCTCCAATAGTGCTGCATTAAGACCTTTGTTTCAACTTATTAATGTCTGCTTTACTTACCCATTTCTCAACAACCACTTGGTGGGGTCAACACCCTTGACTGTTCCCCTTGTCTTTCCCCATTTTCTTAGGAATCATTCTAATTTCTTAACATCTGTAAAAAATCTGTAAGGGAATCTGAGACAACAAATCCGACAGGGCTTCTCAAACTGTTGCTCGGTATCAAAGCAGCAATGTTACATGGAGTGCCCGTGCCAAAGGGGTGCCTTTAATTGCAGCATTTACTATGCCTTGGGTAAGGGGTATACACAGTGGATGAAGAGCCCAATAATCCCAGCAGGACTTGCGTACTAAGCATCTCAGCTGTTTCATCTGGGATGTTCCACTTCACATTTAAAGGGAGAGTTGGGCAGTTTTTCCTTCTCAGGATAAATTCACTTTGGAGCTGCTTTTATCCAGTCCACCAGGCTAGCTGTCCTTTTGGAAACAACTTGCTGTGTGTCTGGATCACCTATAGCCATCTACAATTGTTCAATAGTCAGCTGGGTTCAGTATTAACCCAAACATGCTCTTGTACTCTGCAGCATCCAAAACCAAAGATACCACCTCTAAGTTAGTCACTCGCAACGCACGTTAGAAAAGGTTCCTCGGGAAGCTGAAAATATCAATGCAAAAAGGAAACAACTCTTTCACATCATACCCTGTGGTTTCACTAGTTCTTTAGTTTTGCCCTTTCCCCACCTAGACCAGAGGTCCTAGAAGTCCTACCTGTTGTCCCCACATAATTCTCCCTTTGGGAGCAGCGCTGAGGCTGGCAGTCACAGCCCAGACTGGCTGATATCTAAGCTGGGCTCACAGTCAGAATCTGCCTCAACACTCTCTGTTTTCATTTTAGCTCTTGTGAACAATTTGAACTGTGGTGTTGGAGAAGACTCTTGAGAGTCTGCAAGGAAATCCAACCAGTCCATTCTAAAGGAGATTAGTCCTGGGTGTTCATTGGAAGGACTGATGCTAAAGCTGAAACTCCAATACTTTGGCCACCTCATGCGAAGAGTTGACTCATTGGAAAAGACTCTGATGCTGGGAGGGATTGGGGGCAGGAGGAGAAGGGGACGACAGAGGATGAGATGGCTGGATGGCAACACCGACTCGATGAACATGAGTTTGAGTGAACTCCGGGAGTTGGTGATGGACAGGGAGGCCTGGCGTGCTGTGATTCATGGGGTCGCAAAGAGTCGGACAAAAGGCGTGCTGCGATTCATGGGGTCGCAAAGTCAGACACGACTGAGTGACTGAATTGAACTGAACTGAACAATAATAGCGAAGGCATTATATATTTAGCTTATTTCTTATTGTTTATATTTCCTCAGGAATCCAGTGAGCTAACTCCTGGGGAGAGGGATTCATTTCTAGATTCTACTGGTAACTTTTACACCTAGTAATTGATCCCAGCACAACCATTAGGGAACTGCTGAGCAAAACCACCCACCTTGGCCAGGCAAGATGAAAACCACTTGCCTGAGTTGTCTCACCACAGGAAGTCCCAGTAAAGAAGTTTTAGTGGTGCTGCCACAAAAACTAACTGGGAGAATCCAGGAGGGGCCAAAGGAGGAGAAAGGAGACGATCTGTCCTGCCAGTCTCCCCAAAAGCCTCACGCTGGGACCCATCCTGGCTCAGAGATGCACCTGCCACCAGGAAGGACCCTGAATCAGACTAGAGGCCAAGCGAGATGACTGGCCAGAGACAACCTGGAAACTAACCTCATTACCATAAAACCTGAGACTGGGAGCCACGTGGCAGAGCAATCCTCCTGGGTTCCCTTTACACTGCTCCTCCACTTCCCCATACAGTCTTCTGCTTGTCAGTAATCTGTGTTTCCTCAGATAACTCATTGCAGAACATTAGACAAGAGCCCACTCTTGAACCTTAGAAGGCATCCCCCTTCCTGTAACACAAGAGCAATTCCAAACAATGGGTGAGCAGGAAGTTATGCAGGAATCAAAGACTCATCCCAGGCCTCTCATCTTTTCTTTCCCCAAGAAAGAAGTCAGTGAGTGAGGCTCATTCTAGCTGTCAACTACGAATTGGCACCTGTCATTGGCACTTGCCATCTACCTCTACAAGGATTAAATCATATGCTGCTGCAGCTGCTGATTTTCAACACCCTCTGAAAGGATTTCAGGGTGGAGAGCAGAAATGAGGCACTCCGTGCTGGGGAGTGGGGGGCACAGACTGGCAGAACAGGTCTTCAGATAGTTAATTTCAGGAGATTTTTATGAGCCCAATTCTTGCATCTCCTCATATCTCAAAAAGCACTAAATCCCTCATCGTGATAACTGTTCCTCGTGACTAGCAGAAAGCTTCTGCAAAAAAATATGTGTTTGATTGAATACATTCCCCTTCAGCAAAATCACATATATGCTCACCTTCCCCCCTTGGCCTTTTGGAGCAGTTTCTCAGAGCTCTCTGAGGTGTTGTATTCCGGGCTACAGTCCTCACTTTGCCCCCAAATAAGACTTAATTTACAACTCTTAAATTGTGCATTTTTTAAGCCAACGTAGGGAATCACATTTCTGATGCCAACTGTAAAGCCTACAAGACTACCCACATTTCTGACACCAATTGCAAGTTATGGGTTCCCAAGATTACCCTCCATTTCGATAAACCTCTTTGGGTAAGGTTACATTATGAATGACATACTACCTAAAAGATAGCTAGGCTTTGCAGGGGCCACCACCCAGCTCTGCAGCCTCATGCAGTTTGTGCCACATCTACGCCCAGCCGTGGCCAAGCCTGTCATGTGCACAGACATTGCCCTACACAGTAAACTCCTGGGTCCCAGCTGAGTTAGTGTCTACAAAGTCCCAAAGCCTGCAGTAAACTTCAGTGCTCTGAGCACTGTGGAGAAAGAATCTGGTCAGGATTCTTGCTTTCTCAGAATTAATCTTGAGTTTATTTGACAGCATGGTGACATCACTGCCATCATGGCACTGGGGCAAGTCCATCTATGGAGAGAAATTTCCTAATGAGAACTTCATCTCAGGCCTGGCATCTTTTTCATGGTAAATTCTAGACCCAGCACAAATAGGGTCTGCTGGTTGGGTGACAAGCTCGTGGTAAAAGAACGATGTTGTGAAAGCTTTGGGCATAGGAACAGCAAGATTAGCAAGAAGTTCACCATCACTAACTGAATAACTCTCAAAAAACTTAATTTCTGTTTTGTCTTAATTAACAAACCATTCCTTCTGTTCTGGGGAGGGCAGCCCCATCCTCGGTAACTCTCTCGGCATTTTCATTTGCTACAACAGTTTTTTCCATATTTCCCTTGTTCCCCTCCAAGTCCAGCCAGATAGCAGACTTAAATTTATGATTATATTTACGAACTAAAGTTCAAAACACCTTAAAAACATTTCCCTGTGCTGTGGATTTTCTGATCTCTTCATAAAGAGATTATTCACTCCGACCCTTGTTAGTGACTCCTGTTGACCCAAACCACATTAAATTTATCAATAAACAAAAATGTCTCGGGAATCTCTAAAAGAGTGTTGTGATCTCCAAAATATATTTGATATTAACAAAAATTGGTATTTCTTGACTCAAAGAAGATTCCTAAATCAGATGGGGATGCGTGCATACTACCTGTTTATGATATTCATATTAATAGATCATATTTGTTAAAATAGATTTGATAAACACTCAAAAAGGGCATTCTTTAGCTGCCCCCAGCCCCAGCATCTGTTTTCTCCCCCCTATAGCCCTGATTTCCATTTGCTCCTGGGAATTTCACCTCACTTCCACCTCCACAAGTGGGGGGTTCACAAGCCTATGACCTGGGTTAAGTCAGTCAGGTTATTTCATCTGTACAACTGAAATGAGCCTCAAGACTCTGGCTGATAACACTGCTAGTTTTCTGCTGGCCACAACCAAGGATGTCTGAAGCAAAGCCCCAGGAGCTGCAGGCAGTCACCTAAGTACTACAAGGAGGTGGCGCTAGTGGTAAAGAAACTACCTTCTAACGCAGGAAACTTAGACGCAGGTTTGATCCCTAGGTTGGGAAGATCCCTGGGAAGAAGGCATGGCAACCCAAGAAGGCATGGCAACCTACTCCAGTATTCTTGCCTGGGGAAGTCCAAGGACAGAGGAGCCTGGCAGGCTACAGTCCATAGGGTCACACAGAGTCAGACACGACTGAAGTGATTTAGTACCACACGCGCCTACCACAAGGAGAGCCAGCCTCAAAGTGAAAGCTGACATTACAAAACACAGGAAAAAGCAGAAAGTAACCAGTATTTCCATGGAGAAGGCAATGGCAACCCACTCCAGTACTCTTGCCTGGAAAATCCCATGGGCGGAGGAACCTGGTAGGCTGCAGCCCATGGGATTGCTAAGAGTCGAACATGACTGAGCGACTTCACTTCCACTTTTCACTTTCATGCATTGGAGAAGGAAATGGCAACCCACTCCAGTGTTCTTGCCTGGAGAATCCCAGGGACAGAGGAGCCTAGTGGGCTGCCATCTATGGGGTCGCACAGAGTCGGACATGACAGAAGCGACTTAGCAGCAGCAACCAGTACTTCCATAATGTTGTTGAGCAGCTGGCCCAAACCTATACTGAAGCGAACCTTTATTCCTGGAACTTGCAGTATAATGGTCTAATTAGTTGCTCAGTTGTGTCTGACTCTTTGGGACCCCATGGACTGTAGTCCACCAGACTCCTCTGTCCATGGAATTTTCCAGGCAAGAACACTGGAGTGGGTTGCCATTTCCTTCTCCAGTAATGGTCTAAAACTGTCTTTATTCTTGAAGCTCTTAGTACTCGAAGTTTGATCTGTAATAGGCTAGCAGCAGCAGCAGCATCACTTGGGAGTCTGTCAGAACTACAGAATCAGGACCACACTGTAGACCCTCCCGAATGAGTCTGCATTTGAACAGAATCATCAGGTGATTCTATCTACGCTGGCATTTGAGCAGAGCTTGCCAAGCTCTCTGGATCAGTTTTTCCTATAATTTGCATCTTGAGTCAGATCACTACCACATCCCCCATGCAATAGTCCACATGGATGTTATTACTCCTCTTTAGAGAAAAAGGAAAACTGGATTCAGGGAGCTGACTCACTGGCCAGAGGTCACACACATTTAAAGCAGCAGGGGCACCCAGGTTCCAAGCCTCCCAGTAATTTCTTCTTCTGAGGTGCTATCAGGCCTGATCAACAGTTTCCATGGGCCATGAAGCCAGAGTCTTGGGCTACCTATTCACCAGCCTCGCATTATTCTTTAAGAGACCACGGGTTTTAACGACATCCTTGCTCCCTTTGTTTGTTTGTAATCAGGGAAAACTCCTTAATCTAGGTAATTTATTTAATGAGTAGCTCCAAATACTGGTTCCCAACTACCAAGCAGTTTAATACAAAAATTACAGGCTAGCTTAATTGCACTTAACCAAGTAAGCTTGTGAACAATTTTCTCTCATTATTTCTCATTGAAGCATACACCCTTTGCACAGTTCTCTTTATTAATAAAAGCAAAGAGCAACTGTTCGAAAACCTTCATGTTCCTTGATATCTTAAAATCCTGATCTATCTGTTAAATCCAGCCAATGGGATAAAGGGAAAATATTATATATAATAGTTATTTCAGGCAAAGGCTTTCTCATATAAACTTCTCAACTGGTGGACTAAAACGGTATGAGTTATTTTGAAATAGACTTGGTAGATTGCTGAAACCCTTAATACAGTTTATGTGCACAATAATTGCTTAATAAATGCTTATTGCATAAACAACTTTCATGTTTAAGGTACTTTATAGTTTGCAAGGCACTTTAACTCTTGAATTAATTTTTTCATTCAATACTATTGATATATATCTTTGCAACAATCTTAGTGAGTAGTTGTTACCATTTTCATTAAAAAAAAATTGAAACTAAGGGTCAGAGAGGTTAAGAAATACTTACTCAGAGTTAAGGATTCATTCATAATGTCACAGAAGAAGTGAAAGTCGCTCAGTCATGCCCGACTCTTTGCAAACCCATGGACTATACAGCCCATGGAATCCTCCAGGCCAGAATACTGGAGTGGGTAGCCTTTCCCTTCTCCTGGGGATCTTCCCAACCCAGGGATCGAACCCAGGTCTTCCACATTGCGGGCCAATTAAGAGCTGAACCACAAGGGAAGCCCAATACTACAGAAGTGGGACGCAAATCCCTGTCCTATGACTAGTTCTAAGTCCTTCTACTATCTTTTGCTGAATTCTTCTTTTAAAAATGCATCCTGGTGGGTCTGATACTCAAGTTATGCTTCATAAATGGAGCCTGTGGCACCATCTTCGGTGCACACACATCCACAGCCCATTTCACGAAAACCACTCTAGATACAAGTCTCAACTTATTACTTGGAGTACTTTGTATCACACTGGATAAACCACCATAGACCAAATAAGCTTCCACAATTCCATCTCTCTCAAATTCTGTTGTTCTAAGTCTGGCCCTTTTATGCTAAGGAGATGTTCTGGCCTTAAAGAATCCCCACTGAGGGAGTTTGCTGTGTGATGCAGGGAACTCAAAGCCGGGGATCTGTGACAACCTAGAGAGATGGGAGGGAGAAGGAGGTGGGAGGTGGATACAGGGAGGAGGGGACATGTGTATACCTATGGCTGATTCATGTTGGTGTATGGCAAAAACCCTCAGAATATTGAAAAGTAATTATCCTACAATTAAAAATAGAATTCCCACTGAGCTGCAAACATGGGGTTCTTTTGCTAGGTTTGTGTGGTCTTTAGCTAGGTTTCAGCTTATAGTCTGCTAAGGGTGAACAGTGTAGAAAGAGGTTCTGATACCCTTGAACCCACTGCTTCTTGCCTCTGTGCCCAAGTACAGCTCCGAGCCACCCAGCAAGTGGCTTTAATGCAGGCCATCAGGTGTGTGGAGGTGGAAGATGGAGCTGTAGGTAAAACTTGCCTACTGATCAGTTATACACCAATGCACTTCCTAGAAAATATAGCCCTATTGTCTGTATGACAACTGTCCTGCTAATGGTCTAGTAGCTGGAGAAAATGGTAAATCTGGACTTATGGAACAAGAAGCTGGATGAGAAAATTATGACAGATTTCACATCCTTTCTGCAAGTGAGTATATTCTTCATTTGCTTTTCCCTTGTACGTTCTGCATCGTCTGCAAATAACTGTGCAAAGTAGTATCCTAAATGTGACCCCACTACCCAACACTCTCATCATCTCAGTGGAAACTAAACGCGATCTTAGGAATGATAAAGACTTGACTGGGAAACTGAAGAAGAAGTTGACTCATCTCACAGCCAAAGGCTTTGGCTTCAGATAAGATCAGGGCTGAAAACAATGTACCTAAAGTGCCCACTTCTCACACAGAGGGGCCTCAAGACAGTGTTTGATGGACCCATCAGAACAGTTCTCTGCCCATTGCCTGTCCAAATAACAAAGAGAAAGCGCTTGCTGTTTCGGGGAGGACAAAATAAGTCAAACTGATAGTCCTGTAGTTAATCCATTAAAGAAAAATGAAAGATGTTAAGATAGATGAAATAAGAGTGAGACAGGGATGTAACAGATAAAGAGAAAGACACTGACAACAGAATACTATGAAGTCTTGATGAAAGGGCTGACTTTCAAGAAAATACAAAGCATCAAAATTCCTTTGGGAAGAAGCAGAAAATCTAAATAATCAGTGAAGAATGTGTAGAGGGGAAGATAACTGTCAATGAATTATCTCCAAGAAGGGTATCAAACCCACAGAGTGTTCCCACTAGCAGTCAAGACACAGATAATTCCTAAGTTTGCACAAAATATCCGTGGCATTAAAAAAAAAAAAAAAATGCTTGGTCTTCCCTAGTGGCTCAGTGGTGAAGAATTTGCCTGCCAATTCAGGAGACACAGTTCGATCCCTGATCCAGGAAGATCCCACATGCCACCGAGCACCTGGGCCCGTGCGCCACAACCACTGAGCCTGAGCTCTAGACCCCAGGAACCATGACTATGAAGCCCACGCACCCTGGAGCCTGTTTCCACAAGGGAGGCCACTATAATGGGAGGCCCACGCACTGCAACTAGAGAGTAGCCCTCGCTCTCCACAACTCAAGAAGAGTCCAAGCAGTGATGAAGACCTAGCACAGTCAAAACCAATAAATAATTTTTTTAAAGGCTTTCCAAATCTTATTACAGAGCTAGCCTAATTCTGATACGGAAATACCAAAATAAATAACACAAAAGCAGAAATTTACAGACTTACCTCTTGAACAAGTGGCAGTGTCCTTATATGCAGGTCCACACTGTACCATGTCCTTCCACTCTGGCCACACTATTGGCTCCTCAAGGGTAGGAGGGCACCCACTCTACCTCCAGGCTTTAGAATTCAGCAGGTCAGTGACAGAAGCCTCAACCTCATTTTCAAGATCTTGGCATGTCTCACATGAAACACCACCAGAGAGCAAGCTGTTTGTCAACAATCACACTGCAAAAGCTTAAATAAGCACTCCTTACTAAGACCTCAGGGAATTCTTTCAAGATAAACTCAGGTGAGAGGGGACACTTGTGAAGAAGCCACATTTAATTTGTGATTGGGAGAACATGTAATTATACCTGGCACACGACACAGGTTGAGAAACTACTACTGTCTCAATAATGAAGACTTTTCTGAGAGCTTTGAGAAACATCCCTACTCTGATCTAAGAGACCAGGAAAAATATCTCCCCCAAATGACATTCTCCTGCTTTCTGCAAATGTTAAACTTTATAAGAGTCAGGCAGTCTTTTTGCTCTTAAAACAATTGAACAAGGGACCCCAGTAATCCTGTGGTTAAGAATCCACCTGCCAATGCAGGGGACACAGTTTTGACCCCTGATCTGGGAAGATCCCACGTGTTATGGGGCAACTGAGCTGGTGCACGGTAACTGCTGAGCCTGCTGCGCCCTAGAGACAGCGCTCCATAACAACTGCCGCAAGAAGCCCACACACCACAATGAAGAATAGCCCTCACTTGCCACAAATATCCTCACCACATTTGTGTTGAATGGCCTGTTGTGTCTACTGGACTCACTGCCTAACACATATACCTGTTGTAATTTGATGTAAAACTTAAGTAATCAGGAGAGCTGACAAGAGCATCTCATAACAATAGGAAAATGGTGCTCACAAGGACAGAAGTTGAGGGCAGTGGTTTCTCAGGCTGGCAAGGAGAGATGAAACCCAGATCCAATGAGAACAGCCTGGGACTATAGGCTGGATATCCCTGAAAACATTTTCTCTGCCCTGATTCCCTTATCCGTCAGGCGATTTGGTTTCCTAAGTAAACTTTCCCTGGGGAAAGACAGTGGGTGGCGCAAGCCAATTGTTTTTATTATCTGTTGCTGTCTAACAAACTATCCCAAAACACAGGGGCTCAAAAATAGCTATTTTTATTTGATCACAATTGTCTGGGTCAGGAATTCAGATGAGGATAAAAGGACTAGTCCTTCTGCTCCGGGCAGCATTGGCTGGCATCAGCTGCTCAGAGACACAGAGTCCAACTGAGCTGGAAGCTCCAGGATGTTACAGACACACGCCTGGCACCTCAGGGCCTCCTGGTGACCACATGGCCCGCTGGGGCTTCCTTGCAGTGTGCTAGCCCCTAGTCTAGGGGTCATCACACTTCTCACATGGATCCTGACTTTCAAGAGGCTGTATGCCAAGCAGGGAAAGTGAAAGCCACAGAACTCTTGGGCCCCAGCCTCAGAAATGCAGTCATTTCAGCCACATCCTGTTAGTCAGAGCAGGTCATACGGCCATCCTGATTCAAAAGGAGAATAGTTTCCGTCCTTTGGTGGGATGGAGGGCAAAGAATTTGAAATCATCTGCAATCCACCACACTATTTTCCTTATAAACTCCAGATAAACCAAGCATCAACGTTCTAGGCCTATCAAGATGGCAGCAGAAATCCTTACCATCAGACCCTCCTTCAGCATGAATAAATTCCTCATGTCTATAATGCATCACAGATAAACTCTATTTGACGCATAGTGTATGTTTATGAAATATGTCTGTACTTCAAACATTTTGGGAAATGAATCACATTTTAAATGCATCAACAGAATTGGCGAGTTAAAGGAAATCCATTCTTCCACAGGGATTTCTTTGCCTGCCTATTTTCAAGACAGTTCCAACCCTGTTTATCTTTATTCATTAAAAGGAAAAAGCCATCCCACAAGCAGGCCAAGTTGTTTCAGTTGTGTCCGACTCTTTGCAGCCCTGATAGACTGTAACCCACCAGGCGCCTCTGCCCATGGGATTCTCAAGGCAAGAATACTGGAGTGGGTTATCCATGACCTGCTCGAGGATCTTCCTGATCTGGGGATGGAACTTGCATCTCCTGCATTGCAGGTGCATTCTTTACCGCTGAGCCACTGGGGAACCCCATCCCACAAACATGATACTGAATATATTTATAAATAGTCTTTCAAATAAGAGCTAATTTTATAAATTATAAGTACTTTCACACAAGTTCACAAAGAAGAAAAAAAGAATTACTATAGATGCACTAATATTTTGGCTGAGACCATACCACAGTTTAGAATTTGCACATTTGTTTTTGGAAATATCTGAGAACTTGGTGACTTGTGAGGGGCCAAAACATCTTCTGAATCAAAGCCTTAAGCATTTGTTCAGCAGAATCATGGGTGACTGTTGAAAGAGATTACTTTGGGAACAATGGTTAAGCACTGTCATTTAAATTTTGCTCTCTAGCTACATAACAGCTAACTGCCCAATTTGAAACTGCTGAGACTTGAAATCTATGTAATACATAGTTAATTAACCTAGAAAGTATGAGAAAAGACTAGGGTTTCCAGGTCAGTTTTAATTTTCTCAAAAGGATCAACCCAATTTTCCCCAGTAGCAGTGAGATTTATTTCTTTCAATAAATTTCTACGGAAGTGAAACAGTGAGGAAATGCTTGAGTAGATATATCACTCACCCTTTTCCTCAATATGCTCTCAAGAAGCCCACAGACACACTGGAGAACCCATTCAATACACACAGCAGCGACAGCGTTGAGTGAGAAAGAGGGAACAGATTTCAAAAATTATATTTAGAGGACCATATCAGATGTGGAGATCCAGTTAGATGTGACGAGGAGGGGGAAAGAAAGAAGCTGATGGATTTTAAGCTTGGGTGACTGGGTCAGCGGTGCTGACACCAGTGAGTTCATAGTAAGAGTGAAGCTTCCGACGTCAAGTGGAAGAAAGAAGAATTCAGTGGGAATGGATAATACCTGCTGACAGCAGGGGAGCTATCCAGCAGACAGTTGGTATATTTACGTCTGATGCTTGGGAGAGAGGTCAGAGTTACAAGATGTAGATTTAAGAATTGTCACTTCATGTGGTAGTGATGCCATAAATGTAATTGCCCGGAGAGTATGAAGAGAGAAAACAGGTCAGGGACAGACCCCAGGGGGCACCAGCATTTACCTGACAGGTAGAGAAAGAACAGAACTCCTTAGAGGCAGGGAAAGAATAATCAGAAATATACAAGAAATATGCAGAGGGAGCTGCTGCAGGGTCCAAGGGACCAGAGTCCCCAAAAGGAGGTTATTATCAGCACAGTATACCTAGTAAACCCATCTGTGCAAGGGACTAAGAAACTTCTCTCATAGTAATATAGACTGAGAAAACTCATGGTCCAAGCAGTTCAAAATACCCAGCTTCACATCTTTCTATCTGCCAATTAATTACCTCGATGATTTGAGTCAAGTCGTTTAACTTTTCAGTGCCTCAGATCTCTCATCTGAAGAATGATGACAATAGTTAAGCTCATTCCACCCACCTCATAGGCTTATTTGAGTTCTATGAGAAAATGCCAGGTGGTGCAGTGGTGAAAGAATCCACCACTAATGCAGGAGACACAAGAGACATGGGTTCAATCCCTGGGTTGGAAAGATCCCCTGGAGAAGGAAATAGCAACTCACTCCAGTATTCCTGGCAAAAAAAAATCCCATGGACAGAGGAGCCTGGCAGGTTACAGGCCACGGGGTCACAAAAGAGTCAGGCACACCTGAGCATGCAATCCTTGATGAGAAAATGCATGTGAAATCCAGCCCACTGTAAACTAAAAAGCAGGTATGGCTATAGTTGTTTCTTAATTTTTGTAGGCAGATTAATGATTGTTAATAAGTACTGGAAACAGTATATAAGAGAAACATAAATAACATTGCTTTAATGGAGCTCTTGAAGTTGTAAAGAGTTTCTGGGATCACTGAGGCATTGTTTTTCCCAATTACTTGTAATTCCTCCCTCACACAAGGGTGAGAGTCTCCCCGCAGCACCCTGGCAGCTGCGGCGCTGGGCTGAGATTCAGGGTTCCTGATCCCAGGCCCTGCCCAGCATCTTGTGCCTCCCTGAGGTTGTCAACATGCAACACTCCTGTGTGATTCTTTGCTACAGGTCTGTTTCCCTTCTAGACTGTGAGCTCCTTGAGGACAGATCACACCTTACCCACTGCCCTTCTGTTTTCCTCAATACTGTCCAGCACAATGCTCAGAACATGTAAGGGACAACATAAATATGCACTGAAAGAGAGAATAAATGGACAGTGACCTCAGTCAGCCAGCTAACTTTAACCTCATTATAAGAGAACAAACTTAGATTATTCGTTTGCTCTAAGTCCTTACGGCATTCACATTTTCTTCTGACACATTAAGCGATACCAAGAAACACTTGACGTACTATACGGAATAGATAAATAATTATGAACCTACACAAAGATTAAAAGTATTTGCAATCATTCATTTTTAATGGGATTAAAATTCCTCAAGGACGGCATTTGAATAATGTGATTTCAAGCATCTATCAATTGGTGGACTTGTCATCTCCATAGACAACCAAAAACGGTAACATCTTGGGCAGCAGGTGAGGCTCTGTCTAGAAAAGACCCTTATCTCTCCCACTATTTTGTCCCTGAGCCCACCTGCATGAGTCAACTCCCACATCACTCCACTATCAAGTGACGGATACTTGCTGGTGCCTGCCCCAGAAAAAAATTATTCAAAGAATCTTAAAAACAGGAAGGAAGAAGGAGTTGGTTACTATGGGATAAGTAATCAATAATATCTGTCACAGTGAAGTGAGTGAAAGTCACTCAGTCATGTCTGACTCTCTGTGACCCCATGGACTATATTCCATGGAATTCTCCAGGCCAGAAGACTGGAGTAGGTAGCCTTTCCCTTCTCCAGGGGATCTTCCCAACCCAGGGATCAAACCCAGGTCTCCCCCATTGCAGGTGGATTCTTTACCAGCTGAACCATTAGGGAAGCCCTAGGGATTCTAAAGTGTAATAATAAAAAAGCATGCATTATTGGCAAGGCTGCCTAGGAATTGCTCCTCCACAATCATACAATTCTGGAAGAAAATCTACTTGATTTTGACACTTCAGCAAGGAAATACACACTGTTACAAATCAAAATTTAACTGAGTAAATTTTAAAGATCTTAATTGACTTCACTCAATGATCCAGGAATCGGATAGCCTGCAGTCTAGCAGACAAAAGTGAACTCTAAGGACCTGAACAAAATGAAAGATGTTTATAGGCAGAGGGAAGAGGAAAAAGGGAAGTTACATTGGGCAAAAAAAGCAGACTGGTTATTGCAAAGTCACTTTCTTTACAGACTAGCAGCTCTATCAGGCAGATTGCCTAACTGTGCTGATCAGGCGACTCCTGATTGACAGGTTTTAGATTCCACTTCTGGGAGAGCCGAAACTGTAGTTAAGTCTCAGCTTGGGGACATGGGGCTTAGCATAAGTGACTCCATTTGGAGTCTGTTGTCTTGATTTTAATGAGATCCACATACCACCCATCCAAGAGTGACAGAGAAGTCACCCAGCCCAACCCTTCCAGCCACAACTTTCTAAAAGTATGTTCACATTTATAAAGTTTGAACAATGAACCTTCGTGTTCCTCACATCATTTCTGTGCTCACATACTCCTACCAAAGAGAACCAGGAGAGAAAAACCCCATCTACCCGCATTAGGGTCTAACCAGGTGGGTGTCACTGATTCAGATGTGTCTCATTCGAACCTTCTTCCCTCCTCCCCTACATCCGATTTGTGTCAGTGGGGCACCTGGCCAACCAGTCTTCTGGTTAAGATTCAAGTCTGCTCTAGGATTTTCAGCTACTTGCTTTTCTTTAGTCTTGACCATAGGTAGAAAAACAAGATTTGGCTGGTGAGACCATATTGATAGCCAAGTGGTCATCAAAGGGAAAAACCTGATAGCAGGGAGTGTTGTCATAATCTATCATTTATAAACCCTGTCGCTGTGTTAATTGCCCTCGGAAATCCATCACTGTCACCAGCAGCAGCACTTGCCAATGAAACAGAGGTCAGAGCTCTCCCCACCTGCCGGGAGAGAGGAACGTGCTGTGGTCACAGGGTCGAGGGGCACCCTTGAGTGCAAGGGCTTAAACGTCATCAGTTCTTCCCCCCCATACATACACCGTGGCTGTTTACTTGTATGTGTGTGCCAAGATCCTGTAAGCCTCAGGAAATCACCACCTAGACCTAAACTGAAAGTCCCACAAAAAGGATGATGAAGAGCAGTATCATAACAAGATGATGTGGACAGCCTCATTAAGGAAGGATCGTTCCAAATCTCCCTGCACCCTATTTCTTTCACATGGACCCCACACATGGGAGCCCATTGCACACTATGTGTGCTAAGTCATTTCAGTTATGTCTGACTCTTTGCAAACCCACAGACTGTAGCCCACCAGGCTCCTCTGTTTGTGGGATTCTCCAGGCAAGAGTACTGCAGTGGGTTGCCGTGCCTTCCTCCAGGGGACCTTCCTAACCCAGAGATCAAACCCGTGTCTCTTAACATCTCCTGAACTGGCAGGTGGATTCTTTACCACTAGCGCCACCTGGGGAGCCCTGTATCATGCACAGAATGCTCTGATGTCTCTCCTAGCAGGCATCTTCCTCTTCAAAGCTTCTTTTCTATTTTCATATTAATCTCAGTCACAGCTACACTAGAGGGCACTTGAACACCACACTCAATGCAGATCCAACCACTGGCACAGGTACTGGTGGCACTTTGGGGTGGGGGTTGGGAAGGTGAAAGGGGGGTGATGGGAGGGGTATATTTATTTTAACATATCTTTGATAAACCCATCAGTATTTGAGAAAGCTTCAGAGTCAGATTCTGGGGACTCAAACCTTAATTATACAATTTAATTGTTGTTAATGAAATGTGTACATCTCAACCCAGCAAGACTGGTGGTATTTAATGCCAGCATGACATATTTCTCAAATCGTTCTCTTTATCTGTATAAATAGGAAAGAAGAAAAAAACACATCGGCTCAGTGCATAATGAAGAGGGAGGGGATGGTGCAGCCTGTCCTATGGTGGCCAGATGCTCTTTTATCTCTTTTCAAATCAACATGCAGAGCCAGTGGTCCTCAAATAGACAGCATCTTTCCTAAGGGATGGCAGCACTGCACATTTGGAATGATAACATTCTATAAATAAATAAAAAAGATTATTAACAACACTGTGTAAATCTCCTAGTCAAACACCCCTTCAAGCAACCATCATCAGTAATTCAGTTTGGTCCCTTAATCCCACTGTATACAAACACACAGCATAAATACAGTATTTAACAAGCATCGGGAAAAAAGCAGCACTCTTACAATAAAGACACATTTAGGAAGAACGAACATTCCTTTCCCCTGGTCTTCCCGAGATTTCCACTCTTCATTCGATTCTCCTGCCTAAGTGAGATGTGCACCTCACGTGAATGAATCTCAGACATAACTGCCCATTTAAATAAAATCTAAAAATATTAACTTGTTGCCCACATTCCTCTCGTTCCACTTCAGTGAAGTCACAGGGTATCCATTGGAAAACACATCACAAATGCAAACATCCCTGGGCTTCTTCAAAACAGTAGACTCCAATGGGGTTTAAATGGGATCAGAGGCAGCCAAGAGAGCAGATCAAACAAGGGATCCATGAAAATCTCCTGGACTCTAAGGTCTAGCAAGGTAACTTGCTTTCCCTGTGACTGTCTAGGTCTCTCTACTTGTTCTCTGCCTCCCTTTCTGTCTTTGTGTGTTTCTCTGTGTCTCCATGTCTCTCAATCTCCATTTCTCCTTCCCTCCCTCCCTCCTTTCTTCTTTGACTCTCTCTTTCCCCTCCCCGAAATTATATTTTTCTTTGTTGTTCCCTGCCTGGATCTGAGATCTTGGTCAACATGAGTACTAGGGTAACAAGGACACAGCATCCTCTCTGTGGTGAGCGCAGCGTAAACATGAAGTCTTGGCTTCCTTTGCTGGCTTCTGATGGATTGTGACAACATGCAGCCATGAGACTTGGGGCTGCAAAGCAGGCCAGTGCCTTGTTCTTTCCTCATCCCAGTAACTGCCCAAATATGAGCACTTCTGATATCTAGAGGCAGGAAGATTCCCCTGGAGGAGGGCATGGCAATCCACTCCAGTATTCTTGCCTGGAGAATCCCCATGGACAGAGGAGCCTGGCAGGTTACAATCCATGGGGTCACACAGAGTTGGACACAACTGAAGCGATTAAGCACGCATAGCACGCACAGTATCTAGAGAGATGAATGCCATGCTTTTTTTCTTTTCCTTCTCAGCCTGAATTATAGAAGATCACCCAGGTGTCCTCCTGGTGGGAAAAAAGCGGAAGTGTCCCTCACAACCAGCTGTTTGTGACACCATGGACTGCATGTAGCCCACAGGTTCCTTGGTCCATGTAATTCTCTAGGCAAGAATGCTGGAGTGGGTAGCCATTCCCTCCTTCAAGGGATATTCCTGACCCAGGGACAAAACCCGGGGCTCCAGGCAGATTGTTTACCATCTGAACCACCAGGAAGGCCCTGCCAATTAAAGACTTCAGTGATAGGCCACTTCTCAAGCTGTCCATTGTAACATTCCAACATCCAGATGCTTCTCTTCCTGCCGACTGAGTGAAGGGAAGGAGAATGCACCTTGAGTCTGTTTCCATCAGACACCCCCCACCACCAGGAAAAACCCTCCATCTACTCTTTCCATCCCATTTCAATCAAGCCCACAGGCCGCAGGCTTCTTCTTCTCATCTGCAGGTCCAGAGACATGGCTTGATCCACGTGAGAACCAGCCCTAAGGGGAACTCCAACGAGGGTCTGAGGCTCCAAGTTTCCACTGTGGAAGCCAAACCCCAGCCCAACACAGCAGCTTAGATCCTCAGCTCACAGATAGTGCTTCCAAAGTGGTTCTATGTGTGGTACATTTCTTCATTGTGATCTAATACCTGATTTTTCAGCTATTAGTTAGCAAAAGCTGGTCATCAGAAGTGTCTAATTCTTAGTATTTCTATTTTTTCAGCTATTAGTTATCAAAAGTTGTTGTCAGGAGTTGTCGAATTCTTAGCATTTCTATGCTCTTCTTGTTATATCCAGATTTTCAAGCAAATATGGTAGAAGACAGGTTTAGGAACTGTGCTAGTTTGCTAGGGTTGCCATAACAAAATAGCCTGAGGGGCTTTAGCAATAGAAATTCATTTTCTCACAGTCCTGGAAGCCAGCAGGCCAAGCTCAGGATGTCAGCAGGTCTCGCGTCTCCTGAGGCATCTCTCCTTGGCTTGCAGATGGCTGCCTTATTTCTGTGTCCTCACAAGGCCTTTTTCCTGTGTGCCCACATCCTGGTGTCTCTGTGCATCCAAATTTCCTCTCCTTATAAGGACTCCAGGAAGATTGGATTTGGGCCTACCCATATGACCTTATTTAACCTCAACCACCTCTTTCTAGGCCCCATTTCTAAACACAGTTACATTCTAGGGTACTGGAGGTTAGGTTTTTGATGTATGAAATTGGAGGGGATACCACTCAACCTGTAACAAGAACCTTCAGGGAGCATCCACAGGCTTACCAAGCTTTGCCTGAAAAGAAATAGAAGTGCATCTAAGCCTTGTTTTCAGTTCTCTGTTGATGCCACTGTATTTTTCATAACATAAAAACAGCATTTAATGAATATTGCAGAGATTAAAAAAATACATTGCAGTCACAAATCAATTCCTAATAAATCTCTTAGAAATCTTTGAAATTCACTCACTCAAAGCAAAGTTTTCTCCCCCGATCAAGAAAAATCGGTTTCATTAGTGAAGGGTTTTTTTGGGGGGGAGGGGGACATCGATTTTTATAATGGTTATTTTGTTCTTCGATACTATAAGTAACATCTATTTCACGAGTAATAGTTTTGTCTCAAGTTGAATCAAACAGATAAAAGGAAAAAGCATATGTAAAATGCCTTTCCTGTTTGATAAGATTTCCATGAAATGAAACCCAGGTTTAAATCTTTATTTCTCCCTTTAATAAATATGACAGGACAGCTTAGAGTATGAGCATCATGGATAAATAGGAATTTTACTGCTCCAGACCTCAATTAATTACACGAGTCATCTAAGAAGTGCGTCTCCCAGGCCCCTATGCCTGATGTTTCTCAACTGCTCACAGGGGACAATCACCTGAGGTATCTCTGCCTGGCCGTGTGCAAGCCAGGTACAGTGGAGGATTCTAGAGGCCAGTAGACCCACCTGCCAGGCCGGGTGCCACTGGCAGGCTGCTTCCTATGGGAGGCCCTCCACGACATAAAGAAAATTTTTGTTTACTATAAACTAAACGTGAACTATAATCTACTGTACTCCCTGTGCCTAAAATCCCCTATGATATCTGTGTGATTTCTGAAGTTTAGGTAAAAAGAAGGAAAGTTTGGTCAAATATGCTAAGTAGAGTCCACACATTTATCTCTTCTTCCTTCCAAAACCTGAACAAAATGACAGTGAAAAAATTAAAAAGATGTGAAAAAGAGAACTGGGTTTCCCTGGTGGCTCAGCTGGTAAAGAATCTGCCTGCAATGCAGGATACCCAGATTTAATCCCTGGGTCGGGAAGATTCCCTGAAGAAGGGCATGGCAATACACTCCAGTATTCTCGCCTGGAGAACTCTATGGACAAAGGAGCCTGGAGGGCTACAGTCCATGGTACTGCAAAGAGTCAGACATTACTGAGCAACTAACACATACACCAAAAAAAAAAGAATTGGGGAGATAAATGCAGCACATGAGAATTGTTGACATTTGGGGGGAATAAAAAGGAATAGGAAAATGGGCACTTTCTCAGCCAGTGGAAAAAGCCAGACCCGCACAATGTGCAGAGAACTCTGGAAAACTGGGCACGTGGACACTGCACGTTCCTAGGCAGCAGGGGCTGAGATGCTGACTAAAAGTCTGCATATGCGGGATATATACATCTCTTTCCCACCAAATGGGGAAATTTAGCCTGGATCTATCCCTGCCAGGAAGGCAAGAATGTATTCTTTAGAGAACTGGAACCAGAGGATATCCAGACTCAGTCACAACAGGCAGAGCAAATGGGGAGCCAGGTGCTAGGCTAAGAAGGAGACACTTCGATGAAAGCCTGTTTTCCAAGCAACCCTTCCTGTCTTTGTTCCCAGAACATTAGTGTCTGGATATATACCTCCCCATGGAGAAGGCAATGGCACCCCACTCCAGTAGTCTTGCCTGGAGGATCCCATGGATGGAGGAGCTTGGTGGGCTGCAGTCCATGGGGTCGCTACAAGTTGGACACGACTGAGCAACTTCACTTTCATTTTTCACTTACACGCATTGGAGGAGGAAATGGCAACCCACTCCAGTGTTCTTGCCTGGAGAATCCCAGGGACGGGGGAGCCTGGTGGGCTGCCGTCTCTGGGGTCGCACAGAGTCGGACACGACTGAAGCGACTTAGCAGCAGCAGCATATACCTCCCAGGCAGGAGCATAAAATATAATTCTCCAAAGAAACTGTCTAGCCCTAGAGAAAAGGTCCAGAGAGACTCCACTTGAAATGTCCTATGTCAGGCCAGCTCATCTCCCAACAATACTTAAGAAGGAACCAGCTCCCTTCACACACACAGAATTTCCCACTGGTTTCTTACTGTATCAGTTCTTAACCATAAATGGACATTCAAAGATTACCAAACACTGGAAGAAGTTCTCAAAAATGAAAAAAAAGAGAACTGAACAAATAAACATTTTTAAGGAGCGAAGGAGACAAAGACACAATAGACAGAACAGAGGAAAAACTATAAGAAAAGAAAACAACCCTACAGTCATTTTATTTGAGAAAATACTGTGTTCATGAAACAAGATGCTGCTGTTGCTGCTAAGTCGCTTCAGTCGTGTCCGACTCTGTGCAACCCCATAGACGGCAGCCCACCAGGCTCTCCCGTCCCTGGGATTCTCCAGGCAAGAACACTGGAGTGGGTTGCCATTTCCTTCTCCAATGAATGAAAGTGAAAAGTGAAAGTGAAGTCGCTCAGTCGTGTCCGACTCTTAGCGACCCCATGGACTGGAGCCTACCAGGATCCTCCGTCCATGGGATTTTCCAGGCAAAAGTACTGGGGTGGGGTGCCATGAAACAAGATAGACTACAATAAAAGAAGAAGAATCAGAGTGTGAAAGGAGAGTTTGAGGAGTTAAATACATAGTAACCGAAATAGAAAATATTCAGCAGAACACTTGGAAGATAAAGTTAACTGTCTCTCCTCAATAAATCAAAGAAATGGACTAGAGAGGAGAAAAGAAAACTAGAGAAAACTCAGAGACCCAATCCAAGGTGTCCAACATCTGGAATTCCAGTAAGAAAAAATAAAGAGGTGGAAATAAATCACGTAGTTGTTTTATTTTTATATTTTGACATGTTAAATATTTGTATTTATCTGTTTCCCACCTCCACTCTACTATACATTCTTTGTAAACAGGAACTTTTCTTTGTTCACTACTATTCTTGACAACTCCCAAAACAATGCCAGGCAACTATCAATGTCTGGAGGAAAAGCTGTACCATAAACTAAAAGTAATACTATATAACACTTATTTGTCTCAGTAGTAAACAATATTTACATGGCCACAATAAGGTAAATGCTGACTGGGGGCTAAACTTGTGTGCAACAAATATGTTGAGAGGAAAGGGCCAGGGGAGTAGGTTGGAGGTTATGAGAAAGGTTGGAACCTGGGACCCTTCCCTTACAATGCTTGTACCTGAACAAAAGTCTCCTCAAGCAACAAAATACAAAGAAACTATAAGGGACTAAAACTAACTATATGTATGAGCAGTTGAGGAAAGCTATGAGCAAGATACAAAAAACCCAACTATCACTTCTGCCACTGAGTTTGTTACCATAACCAGAGCTCTTGCTGCTGCTGCTGCTGCTAAGTCGCTTCAGTCGTGTCCGACTCTGTGCGACCCCATAGACGGAAGCTCACCAGGCTCCCCCGTCCCTGGGATTCTCCAGGCAAGAACACTGGAGTGGGCTGCCATTTCCTTCTCCAATGCATGAAAGTGAAAAGTGAAAGTGAAGTCACTCAGTCGTGTCCGACTCTTAGCGACCCCACGGACTGGAGCCCACCAGGCTCCTCCGTCCATGGGATTTTCCAGGCAAAAGTACTGGGGTGGGGGTGCCATTGCCTTCCCCGAACCAGGGCTCTTAGTCTTCCACAATCAATAGAAATTGATAAGGCCAAAGAAATTCAGGCTAGGCTTTCCCAGGGCCCCTGCTGTAGCAGAGTGGAGTGAAAATAAGCAACAAGTCCCCTTGCTTTCTCCCCAAGTAGGAGTGAGCTTGTTCCTTATACGTGGTAAGAGCAGGAGTGGGTCCAGAGGTTGGGCCAGAAAGGAGGCTTAGATGCCCTGCCCACCCTCTTGGTGATATTGTGTGCAGGGAGCACATGCAGGACCCAGCTTTTGCTTCTGGCTTTTTGGAAGTGGCAGTTGGGTTTTTTGGTCTTTTTGTATCTTGTTGTCCATAATTTGCCCCAATGCACACAGTTATTTTTAGTCCCTTATAGTTTCTTTGTATTTTGTTGCTCCAGGAGATGTTTGTCCAGGTGCAAGCATTGCAGCAAAGGTCCTGGGTCCCAGGTCCCAGCCTGTCTTAGAGAAAAGCTTCACTACCATGGTAGTGGTGATGCTGGTTGGTGGTGATGCTGGTTGAGTCGCTAAGTCCTGTCCAATTCTTTGAACTCCACAGACTGTAGCGCACCAGGTGCCTCTGTCCAGGGTATTCTCCAGGCAAGAATACTGGAGTGAGTTGCCACTTCCTTCTCCATTTACTACCATAACATGAAGTAAACAGGTAATGTCTAATTTAGATAAATCAAGAATTACCAGTTTTAGCAAACTTTAAAAATATGTGAGTACATAACAAAAGAGCTAGAAATAGTTGCCAATGGATACAGAGAGAATACCAGGTGAGGAGTATGAGACCTAGATCGCTACTGTTTTTAAGATTTTTGTGTGGCATTGATTTTTTAAAAATTATGTTCACATACTTTAGCAAATATAAAAAAATAATGCTATATAGATGAATATATAGGAGGAGGTATACAGGAGAGAGACAAAGAGAAGGGAGAATGGGTAGGGAGGAAAGAAGGTTTGAATAAATAATTAGTTTAGTTCAGTCGCTCAGTCACATCCAACTCCTTGTGACCCCATGAATTGCAGCACGCCAAGCCTCCCTGTCCATCACCAACTCCTGGAATTCACCCAAACTCATGTCCATTGAGTCAGTGATGCCATCCAGCCATCTCATCCTCTGTCGTCCTCTTCTCCTCTTGCCCCCAATCCCTCCCAGCATCAGAGTCTTCTCCAATGAGTCAACTCTTTGCATGAGGTGGCCAAAGTACTAGGGTTTCAGCTTTAGCATCATTCCCTCCAAAGAATACCCAGGGCTGATCTCCTTCAGAATGGACTGGTTGGATCTCCTTGCAGTCCAAGGCACTCTCAAGAGTCTTCTCCAACACCACACTTCAAAAGCATCAATTCTTCGGCATTCAGCCTTCTTCACAGTCCAACTCTCACATCCATACATGACCACAGGAAAAACCATAGCCTTGACTAGATGGACCTTTGTTGGCAAAGTAATGTCTCTGCTTTTGAATATGCTATCTAGATTGGACATAACTTTCCTTCCAAGGAGTAAGCGTCTTTTAATTTCATGGCGGCAGTCACCATCTGCAGCGATTTTGGAGCCCAAAAAAATAAAGTCTGACACTGTTTCCACTGTTTCCCCATCTATTTCCCATGAAGTGATGGGACCGGATGCCATGATCTTCGTTTTCTGAATGTTGAGCTTTAAGCCAACTTTTTCACTGTCCACTTTCACTTTCATCAAGAGGCTTTTTAGTTCCTCTTCACTTTCTGACATAAGGGTTATATCATCTGCATATCTGAGGTTATTGATATTTCTCCTGGCAATCTTGATTCCAGCTTGTGTTTCTTCTAGCCCAGCATTTCTCATGATGTACTCTGCGTATAAGTTAAATATGCTGGGTGATAATATACAGCCTTGATGTATTCTTTTTCCTATTTGGAACCAGTCTGTTGTTCCATGTCCAGTTCTAACTGTTGCTTCCTGACCTGCATATAGGTTTCTCAAGAGGCAGGTTAGGTGGTCTGGTATTCCCATCAGGGAGATGTCAACTGAAGCTCAAAAACAAGCGAGGAGACCCAGGCTGACTGCTTACAAAAAGAACACAGGTGTTCTTTTGCTAGAAATGAAAGATGAACTTTGGGGAATCAAGCAGAAATAGTTTTTTAGATTATGTAGGAAAGATTCTAGCTTAGACTAAGAGAAAAATAACATTGGAACTAAGAGAAATGTGCTGACTTCCAGAGAGTGTGCAAAAAAAAAAAAAAAAAACCATGAGATGGCTATGATCCAACGCCACATTTCCCAACTGCAGGGAACACTATCCACATCAGACCCCGGGTGTTGGTGCTCCCTGGAGCTAGGCAGGTGTACACAGCCCTATGTGCAGACACAGAGATCCAGGACCTAAGTCTCACTTATTCAACTGGACATCAACCCTTTTCAATAACATTTGGTCCCTGTAACCACCTACCAGTGGATAACTGTATCTGACAATACTTCACACTATCAGGCAGTGAAGATAGGACACCCTGAAGAATGATATCCATGCCTTAGTCTTGAGAAGATTCGCCTCTAAGAGAGATCATAGACTACAAGCCCCCAAGAAGCTCTCAAGAGATCAAATGAGAACGACCTCAAGCAGATCACATAACGTGACTGGGCATCAAGAGGTTTCTTGAGATGATTAGAGGAAAGGAGTTGGGCTAGATAAACCATATGGCCCACCCCAGCTCTGAACTCAGCGGGGTCTAAATTAGGAGTTGCAGCTGCTGCATGGACAGAAGTCTTCCACCATGGAAGTTGGCTTCCCCCATAGATCAGGTGCCATTTTTCAACATTTCAGGCTCTAGTCATAGACTGCCTCTTCATGCCACAGTGGTCACTCCACCGAATTTTCAGCATGTGCCTTGAATCACACCTTGTCAAATTTCCTCTTTCATGTTCCATCTTCTGATTTTAATAAATCTGTAGTGCAGACCTTGTGTGGTAACTTCTTCAACAGGTGTCTATGGTTACAGTCATCACACAGCATCATCCTTGGGCGCATCCATTTTTGTTGCTCCCTTTGAGTTGAAAGGTAGCTAAAGAGACTTTCATCAGCCCATGATAAGTATGTAAGACAACGTTCCATATCGTTACTAAAAGTTCTAGGTTGTAAAAAACAAAACAGAGGGTTTCTAAGTTGCCCTAAAACTCAGTTTCCAATCCTTCAGGTCCACACAGTCTTGGCTGGGTGTTTGGAAGCCCCCTTACTAAAGCAGTGCCCCATTGGATCAGCAGTGTCATCGTTCCCACTTTCCTGGACTAAGGTAACCAAGATTCTCTGTAATCTGACTCCAGTTTTCTTTTCAGCCTCATTTGCCTCACATTCTACTCAAAAGGGCTGCTCCCCAAGCAAAACATCCTTTCTCATTTTCACCCTTTTTCTCAGAATTCCAAATTCCTGCAATGGCTCTTGTGAATGTATACTGCGGTGTCCTACTCTTTACGACCCCATGTACTGTAGCCCACCAGGCTCCTCTGTCCATGGAATTTTCCAGGCAGTACTGGAGTGGGTTTCTATTTCCTACTCGAGGGGATCATCCCAACCCAGGTATCCAACCTGAGTCTCCCCCATCTCCTGCACTGGCAAATGGGCTTTCTTTTTTTTTAAACCACTGGCACCACCTGGAAAGCAATGGCTCTCTTTTCCCCTATATTTGGAGTCCTTTGCATCTTTCCAAACACAGTCTGGATCCCCCTCCTACCCTGCTCTGCATACTTTCCCACACTGCCCTGACTGAAAGGCTGACTCTGCCCATGAAATTTCAAAGCACTCACACCTTTAGCCTCCCACATGGTACATGAATCTTCACAGCTCTGCTTACATCATCTGGGACATTATTTAATCTTCCCTATATCTCTGCTCATCTTCTCACCAGATTGTAAGTGCCTTAAAGACAGGATATACATTGTCTTCTCTTTCCCTCCTTGAGCCATTGGTACACCTCAATAAATATGCCTTCATCTTGCAATTATTATTACTGAATGAAGCACTTCAGTAGGAGATAATATCCACCACAGATTCTGATGGATGTGAACAACGTCCATCTTATCTTTCTCCTTCCACTCTAGGATTACTTTTGCTCAACATAGTCAGTCACTCACATTTGATGACCTTTGCTACCAGAAGCCCAGTGTTCTGGAGCTAGCCTCATCCTGCTTGGCCCTGGCCCAGAACAGGACAGTAAGAAAGGCAGTAAAACAAGAGACCCTAGAGCACAGTGTTAAGCTCATGGAACCCAAAGCTGGATTCCACTATGAAATTCTGGGCAAGTTATTTCACCTCTATGAGCTTCCATTTCCTCCTGTGTAGACTGGATAATAATAATAGGACCCATCTCATAAGATTTTTATGCAGATTAAATGACTTAATAACTATAAACATTGTAAACACAGGAAAGATTGAGGACAGGAGGAGAAGGTGGCAACAGAGGATGAGATGGTTGGATGGCATCACCGACTCAATGGACTTGAGTCTGAGCAAACTCCTGGGAAATAGGGAAGGACAGGGAAGCCTGGCGTGCTGCAGTCCATGGGGTCGCAAAGGGTCAGACACAACCTAGAGACTGAATAACAACAAACATTATTACTTCTTTTAAAAACCAGGATCCAACTATGACTTTCTTTGACTGTCCTCTCCTTATTTCGTTTTCTAGAAAACTCTTTGGTGGCTCTTATCCACTTTTATGGTTCTGTTATATTTTATGGCTCTCCCTGGATGGTTGAGTACTGCATAGGATACCAAATGTACCCAGAGATGGACCCAAGCCTCAGGTCCTCGGGGACAAGCTCCTTGGCCTCAATCAGTGGCCAGCCCCATGTGAAAGGTTTTGCCTCTTTGGCATAATAAAAATGTTTCTAACAGTAAGTGCAAGATTTCTACAAGAAGATAACTGTAGAAATGTGAAAGCTAAGTGAGATGAAGCATTTTCATGGATGTGAATGTCTTCAAAGAATGGAAGATACTTTCCACTGTTTTTTTAGTTTTTTGTTTTAGAAATTCCGTATCTTTCATGGTTATTTGTTTCTTAGGGTGCTTGTTAATGTTAAGTTGAACACATGAGTCTCCACGTTTCACCAAATGTATCTTTTCGGTTTCCCCTCATCATGGTTCGAGGTGGACAGGCTACTCCTGAGAGAATCCTGTCCCTTGAACAGCTTAAGGGCTAAGATTTATGCACTGAATAACCTGTCTTTCCTGGGGCTGAAGTCTATAAATTGAATGAATTCCCCCCTGGGGCCTGGGAGCTGCCCTACACACTTTGTATCTAATCAGGGAAGGGGAAAGGCTGCTAAGGGCTTCGATCTAGAGGAGCCCTGTCACTTGAAGCCACTTTCACTCAACTTTCATAGTAACAGTCAGTATAAAATGAGAGAAATGACACAAGAAAATAGTTGTGCTCTCAAAAACCATAGTATTCATCCCAGAGTCTTAAGAATCATTTGCTACCATATTGATTATCCAGTTACACATTCAACTGCCCGGGAAAGAAATTTATATTTGGGAGATTGGGAAAGGAGGGGAGAGGGAGAAAGAAAGAGAGAGAAAGGAAGGACTGGATGAATTACAGGGGAAATAAGAGAGAAAAAGGCCTCAGAAGCCTCATACACCCGTGACAAGTCACGCAGCCACCATCATGTAAAAGATTTTGATGGCTTTATTCTCGAGCCACGCAGCAGACTAGAGCCGTGGGTCTGGGCCCACAGCAGCTGTGCTTTGCCCCTGCCTGCTGTGACCAGGAAGATCCATCTCGAAGGTGCCCGGAAGGCCTCGTCTTCATGAGCTTCCCAGGCAATTGATAAGTCGTCGGTTGGGAAGTAGAGACATTCGCAGGTTCAGACCTGAAGCTTGGTCCTTAAAATGAACTGGAAGCATCTGGCTGTTTTGCTGTCGGTAGGTAATGATGCAGCCGCCTCACACACCCAGATGTGATTCTACATTTCTGCAGCTGTTCTGGTGGGAGTTTCAACACCCAAAACATCTGCTGTGGGGACTCTGTGGTACAATTCTCGCTCCATCTCTCTGGGTTCTTATTCTTTTCCCAGAAAATGTACTTTCTTTCCACTCGGCATTTTCTTATTTTCCAAAGACGTTATTCCCAGCAAGGGGATACCCTTCCAAATTCTGTGTAAGATGGAAAAGAAATCCATAGTATCTTCAAAATTCATTGCCAAGCTGAGGGGGTGTGACAGTAATTCACTTTATGAGGCTTGATGAGATAGAACATTATAGCCAGGCAAGGAATTCATACTTTACGGCACACGTAGAAGAAAAAAAAATGTAATGAAGTCACTTCTGTGTGTTAAACACCATGGGCAGGGGAACATCTTTCAAGTCCAAAACGTTTATCTCCGAGATATGTGCTAGCATCATCAAACTGTACTTATAAAGCACTCTTGGTACTGTCTATTTAGTGGATAAAAGACCCTGATACAGCATGATTCCTCAAATATTTTAGGTGATTAATACAAACTCACATAATAGTTTTGAAGAACAACAGGAAATATTGAGTCATAAAATATTCATGCACTTTGACCCAGTAATTTCTGGGAATTTATCCTAAAGACATTATTTTATATATGGAAAAATATCATGTATAAAGAGGTTTACTGTGAGATTTATTACAGTGAAAAATGGATTCAATCTATTGTCCTGAAATACAGAAATAATTAAATAAATATGGTGTCTCGACTTCCACAGGATACATGGAAAATCAATGTGAAGGGCTCATATGCTCCAGTTGCTCAGGCAGCAATTAAGAAGATTGTTACTGGAGCTCACAATAATAGGTGGAATGCTTTGACATACATTCAGTGCAAGAACAAAACACAAAGCTGTTTGTACATTATCCTGAGAATCATATCAAAACCTGACATTTCAAAATGACCCGAAGTATTTGCTCGAAATTAATAATAGCTAGTGTGCTTGAGTGGGAGAATTATGAGCAATTTTCTTCTTTTCTCTAGTTTCCTAATTATTTATGAAAGGGTTACATGACTTGAGTCAGTAAAAAGACCAAGAAAATTCATCTTTAGGGTATAAAACAAAGACATGAACTCTGCCAATGCAAGTCAGTCTGAAGGAAAACACTACCAATGGAGCCTGAGGCATCTCATAAAAAGAAATGTGGAGCTAGCAGACTTCAGATGGAGACCCATTTCTCTGTCACAACTTCGGCTTTCTGCCTATTTTCTCCAGAGTTTTAAGGAATCCAAAGTGAAGTTAATCCCAGATTCTGACTTCACCTGCCTGAGCAGGAAGCACAGTGAGAAAATGAAGGGGCCAACCCAGTATCATACAATGTAAGCACATATGGGGAGAATTATTTTTCTTAATTTCATTCACTGAAAAAACATGGACAAGGCTCCTCTTTTTGGTTCCACCAGGTAACTTTTCCAAAGGCATGAAACTTGGGGAGAACGACTGTGGCACTTCTGCCTCTCCACCCAAATGTCTTTGCCAACCTCATCACAAGCCTGAAGGAGTAAACAGATCCATCTAATATTACTTTGAGTCTACTTTTTTTTTTAAACACTCCTCTCAGAGTTAAATAGTACACCGACTTTTTTTAATATTCCCAAAATAAACTGCTATTTCTTAGCCTTTTTGGAGGACAGCCTCAATTTAGGAGTAAAAGGGGATGCTTGAGTGATAATAAACTGATTAGTCTCCAGATTTCTCAAGGAAATGCTGACCCAGCACCATGGCCCTCGAGTACACCATTAGAATTCTTTGATTTCCTGTCATGGCAGACAGTTCAAAAACTGAAAGTAAATAGGAGACATAGAAAATCAATGAGAGGTGCTGATTTGTCCCAGCCGCTGAGGTCTGTTAACTACATCATATTTTTATGGAGACATTCAGCATCAACGTGCCAAGTGCCCAAGTCTGGAGGCCGTTGTCTGCCATTCTGTTGGGGGCAGCTCTTCTCCCCAGGCCAGTCGGTTAACTGTAAAGGACAAGCTACTTCAGGAATGCCTGCCTGTGCAACCAACTCTCTGAAGCAAATTCCAGATGATCGGATGATCGCCATGTCTTCCGTTACCATAGAGATAAGAGGTGCTGGGAGCTGAAGAGGGGCCACTCGGGTGGCAGGAAGTGGGGTTGTCAGTGTGCACAGTGTGAACCTGAGGAAAATGAAAGCCTGTTCTCCTTGGGCAGCCAGGCCACGGTGGGCTAAGTGGGAGAGAGCCGAGAAAGGATGAGAGACCGCAGGGAGCTGCGGAGGGAAACAAGGCACGAGAGAGGACAGGCCTCGCCAGAGGACAGGGCTCAAATCTGCGTAAAGTGCAAGGCGGCTGGGAGCCACGACGGATTTCCAGGACAGCGTCCTCTGAGCATCATCGCCCTTGCTAAGAAATGAAAGGAGGCTCCAGCACCAGCACAAACTTCCTGGCTTGTCTCCTTAAAGGTCTTTCCATGAGTCCTTGAAATTTACATCCTTCCAGAGCCCTCTCTGGTTTCTGTTCCTCCTCTCTAGCCCATATCCTTCCCTTTTGCTTTTCTCACATTCTTCCGGAAGTTTCCAGGGTCCCCCTTTTTTCCCTCTTTATGTGTGCTAAAACAAGCTTCTACATCCAGACATCTCTAAATCATCACAACTCACCCACTTTCCTTCTCTTCTTTTTTCTCTTTACAGCACCTCCTTCCCTCATTTACATCTTGCAATTTTCTTCTTTCCCTGAGGCTACCCTCGTGGCTCAGTGGTAAAGAAGCCTCCGGCAATGCAGAAGACCTGCGTTCAATCCCTGGGTCAGGAAGATCCCCTGGAGAAGGCAACGGCAGCTCACTCCAGTATTCTTGCCTGGGAAATTCCATGGACAGAGGAGTCTGGTGGGCTACAGTTCACGGGGTTGCAAACAGTTAGACACGGTTTTGAAACTCAACAATAATTTTTTTCCCTAATTATAGTTTCTTACACAGCTATTTGGATGGAAGAAAAATCCAATGCCTGTCACAGATGCTTTGAGACATTTCCCAATGTCCAGTCCCTCCTGTTCACTTCTGCCTCAAACACTGGGTCTGTCTTAAGCAAAGTCTTGACCCAGGGTGTGACTTTCAAATCCCCTGTTCCTCAGAGAGGCTCCAAAGATTCTACACATATCTATGGTAATCCTATTATTTAAATATGAATTTCAAATGTGTGACACCTATCTCATATTCTCTGCCTTCACCCCCAAAATGTACACATTTTTAATGTAAATCAAATGCACATTACACTTAAATGTACATGCATGTAATATGTATGGATTACATAAATGTAGTACATGTAAATATGTACTACGTTACATTTTCATGTAAATTCGATGTAAATTGTACATTTTAAAACTTAGAAGATTTAATGTTATTTAATGCTGTGAATTTGTGCCAACCAAGTAAAGTGTTTTGTGCATATTTGGAAATAAAGATCCTCCTAGAATTTCAAGGAACTGTGTCATTGAGTAGAACACTTTAGAACTGGTATTTTTATAAATTAGGCCTGTGCATGACTATTCATTTAAATTGTACAAAAGTACACAATTAAGGCACACGGGTGAAGAGCCCAATTAAATCCGAGTGAGGGTGGCTGTGTCTGCTTGGGGATTTGTGCTGGTGCATAGTAAACCATCATAGGGCTTGTTTTAATGTCCTCATTGCTTTTTTGAGTGACTTTTCCATGAGAGGATTTGAGCACTTACTAAATAGCATCAGTGATCCAACTTTAAAATATAAATTTTCTGCTACTCTTCATGCAAGGATCCAGATCAATTTGATTAAGGATGTCTCCCAAAACTGCAGAGCCAGCTGTCAAGAAACTCATAATTTGCAACTATTTATCTCAGCAAATCTATTGATCCAGAAGCTGATCTAAGGCTGGAACTGTTATGTGTAACTTCCAATGGCTAATTTTGACTTCATTCAAATACCTTCATTTTTATAATTTACTGATTTTGTAAAGATAATTGTTATAAATTTGTAACAAAGCAAATGTTTATTAATAAATTATCATCTAATTGACTTTTTCTATTGGGGTTTCCATTTAGATTTCATTTGAAAAGAAATGCTTTGCTAGAAAATAAAATGTTGAGAATCACTGGCTTCACCCACCGCCTGCTGATCCCCTCCTTTTACCCTCACTGACAGTCCTTGCTTTTCCAGGCTGTTTTATGCGGCTCTGTTTCCTCCTTCCGAACTAGATACCACCACTCTGATCAACCTGCTGTAACCTGAAAAATTGTTGTTGTTCCGTCAATAAGGTGTGTCTGACTCTTTTCGACTCCATGGACTGCAGCATGTCAGACTTCCCTGTCCTTCACTATCTCCCAAAGTTTGCTCAAACTCATGTCCATCGAGTCAATGATGCCATCCAACCAACTCATCTTCTGTCACCCCTTTCTCCTTTTGCCTTCAATATTTCCCAGCATCAGGGTCTTTTCCAATGAGTTGGCTCTTTGCATCAGGTGGCTAAAGTATTGGAGTTTCAGCTTCAGTGTTAGTCCTTCCAATGAATATTCAGGGTTGATTTCCTTTAGGATTGACTGGTCTGATCTCCTTGCTATCCAACGGGCTCTCAAGAGTCTTTTCCAGCACCACAATTAGAAAGCATCAAAATCTGAAAACTGGGCTCACACTAAGGTGGTCATATGTAAAAATGATTTAAGGTGTGTGTGTTGGGGTGGGGTTGCATTTTACCCTCAAGTCTTAGTGAACCAACAGAAAGGATTGAATCATGCACAGTGACATGTTTGGCACTTTGACATCCAGAAGAACCTATCTGAGGCAACATTTAGTTAATCTTGTTTCCTTTGATTGGGTTTATCAAACTCTTGTCTGAGGACCACTAGCATAGAACCTTTTCTGAAGTGCTTGTTAGAAAGGCAGATTCTTGGAACCTACTCCAAACTCTCTGGAGGCTGGGACCTGGAGCTGCTTTTAGAGCAGGACCCTCAAATAACTCTGCACTTGGAAATTCAAGGGTGACCACCATCAGTCTTCTGCACTTGAGTGCAGAAAGCAAGGGCTGACTGCAGATGCTGCCTGCCCTCCCTTCACGTCCATTGAAAGACACAGACTAAGCAGCATCCCAGGAAGGTGTCTTAGGTACACAACCAAGACGACAAGTGCAGAGAAAGGACAAACAGGTTATCTAGTGAGCACTTTCCAGAAGGAAAAGAAAACAGTTCTGATTTCCTTTTCTCCAGCTCCACACTCATTGGTCAGCACCAGAAACAGGTTAAAGACTGGTGGCGCTAGTGGTGGTGGGTAGTAAAGAACCTGCCTGCCAATGCAGGAGATGTTAGAGATGTGGTTCGATCCCTGGGACAGGAAGATCCCCTGGAGAAGGGCATGGCAACCCACTCCAGTATTCTTGCCTGGAAAATCCCATGGACAGAGGAGCCTGGCGGGCTACAGTCCATGGGGTCGCACAGAGAAGGACACAACAGAAGCGACTTAGTACGTCTGACCCACAGAGGAAGCCCAGCGCCTGGCACAGCCTGGAGGAAAGAGTAGCATGAAAGGAGAGGGCTGTGTGGGCAGTAAATCAGACCAGGTGACAGGCTGCGGGGATGGCATGGCAGCCTTGAACCCTGCTCCCCCTGCCTGTGAAGAGAGAGTTTCCTGGGATGTGCGTCCTTCTCAGCCCTTTCCCAGGCAAGCCTAGGATTCCGGAAGTCCCCAGGCTGGAAGCACTGGAGCAGAACAAGCCCATTGCTGGGTCTGGCACTTCCTCTGGCTGTCATTTGTACCTCTGTTCTGCCTTCATAAAAATCCACCGTGCACTCCAAAAGAGGAACTAGGACACTTTGCTTTTATTCCACATGCATCTCATTTGTCTTCAGTAGGTTCTTCCATAATCTCATCATTATTGCTATGGCCCTCTGAGGACAGCTGACTTGCATTAATCAGTCCAGCCCCTCATCGCTCACCAGATTCTTTACACTTTTACCATGCCCTGGGGCCTGCTAACTTACTTGAAAAATTAATAAACCTCCCCCTCTTTTCTTACCTTATTAATGTCTGTCTTTGTAACCCATTATCTCCGCATATCATCAGAGATCACTGGAGGGTGCAGTGGTCACTGGCTAGCTCCCCTCCTTCTATCCTAAAACTGGAAACTCCCCCCATCTCCCCAGTGGCCAGAAAGAAAATGGCCTTCGTGGGCTGGCAGGATGTTTGTTTAGCAGCTCGATGGCACCATGGATGGAAGGCAGGAGAATTCTTGGGCTTCTGCTCAAGGCCATTAAGGCCCATTAAGTTGTTCCCTCCTCCCCCACCACCTCCCCCCTCTTTTGTGCACCCTAGTAAATCTGACTCATTAGCTTTGGATGTTTTGAAATACTGGTACATTAATCACTTGTGTTTGCACACTGTTTATGTGGGTTGTTGGTCATGGTCTGTAGTTATACTGGCTGTCTCCCTTGCTTACTTAAAGGTACAATCCAATTGAAAATAAAGATTTTTGCAGGTTTGCTCATTACACACAGTGTCGGCAGCTGGTGAGTGTCTTTTGCAATTCATCAGAGGCCTCCCAGACCACCTGCTCTCCGCATCCTGCAAACAGCTGGCTCCGGGTAAGTACCATAAGCTATTACCTTATACAGCAAATAAATAAATAAATGGATGGATGGGTAGACAAATAAATAAATACATTGACTTGTCAGCCTTGGAGCTTTGCTTCTTGATGGGAAAAGGCCATTTGACTAGGGGAAAAATACTTCTAGTCCAAACCTCTGTGGTGCCATTTAAATGTAAAGTAAGGGAGCAGGTGAAACTCTCAAAATTTCGAGTGGAAATATTTTGTCACATGAGTATCAAGGCAGCCAAGAAAAGGACTCCACAAGAGGCTGGCTGTGTGGTTTGGTACAAAGAGTGTGAGGAGGGAAGATTGAATTGAATTGCCTTTGGGTTTGGGCTTTCCCTTGTGGCTCAAGAGGCAAAGAATCCAATGCAGGAGACATAAGAGACATTGGTTCAATTCCTGGGTCACGAAAATCCCCTGGAGAAGGGAATGGCAACCCACTCCAGTATTCTTGCCTAGAGAATGCCATGGACAGAGGAGCCTGACAGGCTACAGTCCATGGGGTCCCAAAGAGTTGGATGTGACTAAGCAACTAATGGCACCCCACCCCAGTACTCTTGCCTGGAGAATCCCATGGACAGAGGACCCTGGTGGGCCGCTGTCCATGAGGTCGCTAAGAGTCAGACACGACTGAGCGACTTCACTTTCACTTTTCACTTTTATGCATTGGAGAAGGAAATGGCAACTCACTCCAGTGTTCTTGCCTGGAGAATCCCAGGGACAGCAGAGCCTGGTGGGCTGCCGTCTATGGGGTCGCACAGAGTCGGACGTGACTGAAGCGACTTAGCAGCAGTAGCAAGCAACTAACACTTTTCTTTCCTTTTTTTTTTTTTTCTGCAAAAAGTCAGAGGGAAGCTTTGTGGAATTTGAGCTAAGGCCACCAAATGTCCCAGCATTAAGAAGCCAGCCCCCAAATCATCACATAGCACCTTAGATTTTTGTGGTCTTTGGTCTAGTTTTTGACCCTGAGAATGATCTCTAGGTGGCCATGCTCTGCTCCTGTCCCCAGCCCCCTGTCTTGATCGTGCAACCCAAAGAGAGCCCAAGGACAAGCAGGAGCCAAACGTTGGCCACGCAGCCAGGCATCTGCCAGGAGGAAGGGCAGGACTGGAGAGCAGACCAGCTCTTGGCTGACTGATGGAAGAGTTTAGCAACACAACTGGAAAATGGTTGGGTGCGTAGGGGTCAGGAGTTCAGCAAGTCCTTTTGAGATATTTTCAAGGTTTATCACGGACTCCCAGATAGCTCCCAAGTAGACTACTATTAATAATTTGAAGCTTGTAAACATCACCCACTATAGCTATAATCCCCCAAGATCACTGACTCCAGTCTCCATGGATTGGTCAAAATCGAGCTGTCTTCTGACTTGTCCTTGCAAAACTGGAAAGACAATTTGGTATAGGACAGATACCTATGTGACTTATCTACGAGCTTCACCAATCAAATCCCTAAAAAGTGCTGTTAGAAATCGTTATTTTTATCTTATGGCTGGCTAAACTCTAATCAGTTTTGCAGCTTTATTTGTGTTACTTTTTTAAAGCAAGAGTATTTGTGGATTGAACTGACATGGAGAAATGTTTTCCATTTTTCCAGATTGAAAAATTGAAGATGAAGATACATCCATATTCCTACATTTTTCTCACTTTAATCCCTCAAGGACTACTAAGAGCCTAGTCGTTCTGTGTGGCAGAGAACTAGGAGTATCAGCTTGTCAGAAATACAGACCCCCGAAACAGAATATGCATTTTAACATTTAAGATCCCCAAGGGACTTGTTGGTGTATTAAGTGTTGACAAGCACCAATCTTATATACACTTGATTCTTTTAGGTCAAAAGTATCTACAGGGATGGCCACAAGTCATATCAATACTAAGGTGGTCACAAGAATCTGAATAACAAAATGCAAACCAAGCAAATTCCTCCCCTACTATAGGACCTAAAATGCCCGATTCTTTGGAGAAGCAGAGCAATGTGGTAGAAAAGAAAGAGGGGACTTGGAGTCAGAAAAATCTGGATTTACTCCCTGACTCTGTCACTCAGCAAAATCTGACATTAGCTAGTCACACCCCAGAAGCTTCATTGCCTCATTTGAGAACAGAGATAATAGCAACTCTGCCACCAGGATGGCATCAGAAATAAAGGAGCTCCTTTATGTGCAGTCACAGAATAAGCTCAACAAAAGTATTATACGTGTATAATTAAACTGTGGTCATCATAGTAATCATAGTAATAATAGGGATGTTGAAGATAGAACAACTGGATCAACCCAAGGGATGAGAATGAACCCCACCCAGCAGTGAGGGGAGAAGAAACAGGCCCTGGTTTCCTGCTGCTGCTGCTGCTGCTAAGTCGCTTCAGTCGTGTCCGACTCTGTGCGACCCCATAGATGGAAGCTCACCAGGCTCCCCCGTCCCTGGGATTCTCCAGGCAAGAACACTGGAGTGGGGTGCCATTTCCTTCTCCAATGCATGAAAGTGAAAAGTGAAAGTGAAGTCGCTCAGTCGTGTCCGACTCTTAGCGACCCCATGGACTGGAGCCTACCAGGATCCTCCGTCCATGGGATTTTCCAGGCAAAAGTACTGGGGTGGGGTGCCATTGCCTTCCCCGCTGGTTTCCTGCAGTGGCGCAATTAACATCTCACTAGCGGCAGTTGGATGGGTTTCCCAGGTCGCTCAGTGGTAAAGAACCCACCTGCCAATCCAGGAGGCGTAAGAGATGTGGGTTCCCCTGGGTGGAGAATATCCCCAGAGGAGGGTATGGCAACCCACTCCACTATTCTTGACTGGAGAATCCCATGGACAGGGCTACATGGTGGGCTACAGTCCATGAGGTCGCAAAGTGTTGGACACAAGTGACTTAGCATGCACACACATAGTGGATGCTGTCAGCTCAAAGTCAGTATTAAGGCTGCAAAGAACAAATAACTTTATTTGGGATATCAAGAACTGCAATTTAGTTGAGAGAGTAGCATTGAAAATATATATTACCATATATGCAGATGACACCACCCTTATGGCAGAAAGTGAAGAGGAACTAAAAAGCCTCTTGATGAAAGTGAAAGTGGAGAGTGAAAAAGTTGGCTTAAAGCTCAACATTCAGAAAACGAAGATCATGGCATCTGGTCCCATCACTACATGGGAAATAGATGGGGAAACACTGGAAACAGTGTCAGACTTTATTTTTCTGGGCTCCAAAATCACTGCAGATGGTGACTGCAGCCATGAAATTAAAAGACACTTACTCCTTGGAAGGAAAGTGATGACCAACCTAGATAGCATATTCAAAAGCAGAGATATTACTTTGCCAACAAAGGTCTGTCTAGTCAAGGCTATGGTCTTTCCTGTGGTCATGTATGGATGTGAGAGCTGGACTGTGAAGAAGGCTGAGCGCCAAAGAATTGATGCTTTTGAAGTGTGGTGTTGGAGAAGACTCTTGAGAGTCCCTTGGACTGCAAGGAGATCCAACCAGTCCATTCTGAAGGAGATCAGCCCTGGGATTTCTTTGGAAGGAATGATGCTAAGACTAAAAGTCCAGTACTTTGGCCACCTCATGCGAAGAGCTGAGTCATTGGAGAAGACTGTGATGCTGGGAGGGATTGGGGGCAGGAGGAGAAGGGGATGACAGAGAATGAGATGGCTGGATGGCATCCCTGACTCAATAGACGTGAGTCTCAGTGAACTCTAGGAGTTGGTGATGGACAGGGAGGCCTGGCGTGCAAAGAGTCGGACATGACTGAGTGACTGATCTGATCTGATATAAAAGAGATAGCCAGTGGGAATTTGCTGAATGACACCGGAAGCTCAAATCCGATGCTCTGTGACAACTTAGAGGGATGGGATGGGGTGGGAGGGAGGTTCAAGAGGAAGAGGGCATACGTACACCTATGAATGATTCATGTTGATGTCTGGCAGAAACCAACACAATATTGTAAAGCAATTATCCTCCAATGAAAAATAAATAAAACATTTAAAAAAAAAGAATTTAAATTCAGGAGACACAGATTTGGGTAAAACAGAAAGAGGAGTGTTCCAGGGAAGAAAAAGAGTCAGGGACATATAAAGGCAAGAGCCACAAGGTTGTTTAAGAATTACAACCCCTCCTAATTGTATACATATAATTATGACAGATTCACGTTGATATATGACTGACACCCTTGCTAACACAAGAAAGGAAATATCTGTCCTTAAGGGATAGACTGAACAAGCTATTTTAGGATAAGGGTCTTTAAGTATCTCGCTTTTCTGGAACATTGGACAGATGTTCTTGATACCTATGTTAAGATAGTATTTGTTAGTGTTAGTCGCTCAGTCATGTCTGACTCTTTTGAGACCCCATGGAATTTCCCAGGCAAGAATACCGAAGTGGGTTGCCATTCCTTCTCCAGGGGATCTTTCCAGCCCAGGGATTGAAACCATGCCTCCTGCATTGCAGGTGGAGTCATATTAAGAAATGGTCAAAGTTCATATTCCATTTGGGCTGAGATGTGCATAAGCCACAGCTCCTCAGTGGTCTCCCAGCTCCACTGTAAAGAGCTCTCTTAGCAATATCGACTCTGTTTTGATTGTCCTTACATGGTGTACTCACTCTTGCAGTATCTCTGGCTCTCAAGAAGTATGAGAGATGTGTCAAATACAAAGAATTGAGTAGCCATTGCGCGGGCCTTTGATTTATTGAAGAAAGTAGGTCTTCCCTGGTGGCTCAGTAAGTAAAGAGTCTGCCTGCAATGGGGGAGACCAGGGATCAATCCCTGGGTTGGGAAGATCCCCTGGAGAAGGAAATAGCAACCCACTCCAGTATTCTTGCCTGGAGAATCCATAGACAGAGAAGTCTGGTAGACTACAGTCCGTGGGGTCACAAAAAGTCAGATACAACTGAGTGACTAACACTTTCACTTTCTTTCAGGATGATTATTCAACAATTCAAGCAAACCTGCGGGAACACAAGGGCCTTCTAGGCAACATTTAAGGAAATGTTGATCTCTTACAGGCCGTAGACAGGAATTGAGTGTAGCAGAGCTTTAGAGAGAGTAAAATTCTCCTTCTGGAAAGTTTCCTTTGCTGAGATCAGGGCCCTAATAGGTGAAGCGCTGGTCCTTGAGACTTGGAGTGGGCATATCTGAGTGATGAATATGAGAATTTTTAGCTCCCAGATTCTCCTGAACCCTCTTTGCCTATAGTAGAGGCCCCCTCCCCTTTGTTAGAGATAATGCCTCCCAGCTTGCTTGAAGAGCTACCCAAAGCCACCCCCCAGTTTGATGATTCTCCAGGAGGACTCAAAGGGCCCAGCATATTGTCAGACTCATGGTTATGTTTCATTACAGTACAAGGACATAAAGCAAAATCAGCAAAGGGAAAAGGGACATGAAGTCCAAGGGAAGCCAGGTACAAGCTCCCAAGGATCCTTCCCCAGAGAAGTCACAAAGAATGCACCTAAATCTCCCAGCAACAAGTGTGACAACACACGTAAAATGTTACCAACTCAGGAACCTCATCAGAGTCTCAGGACCCAGAGTTTTTACTGGTGGCTGATCATGTAGGCAGCGTCTGCCTGACACATATCAACATTTCAGATTCCCAGAAGGAAGGCAAGTACATTGTTTATACAATGTAGGCACCATGAAAGACTCTTCTTAAAGCTGAGAGCTTTCCTGGTGGCTCAGGTGATAAACAATCTGCCTGCAATGCAAGAGACTCGGGTTCGATCCCTGGGTCAGAAAGATTTCCTGGAGAAGGGAATGGCTACCCACTCCAGTATTCTTGCCTGGAGACTTCCATGGACAGAGCCTGGTGGGCTACACTCCACAGGGGTCACAAAGAATCAGAGTGACTAACACTTAAAGCTGGGAATGATGAGAGCTTCCCCAAACCCAAGTTCCCAGATGCCAGCCAATTTTGAAGCTGGTCTTTCAAAGACGAGCACTCATCCTTTGTGACCCTGGGGCCAGACCTTGTAAGCGTGTGTTCCTTTTCAAGTGAAGCTGTTTCTCTGTCAACAGGAGTGCCACCACAAGGTCACAACCACAGGAAGGGGCTCCTCATGCTAGTTTCATGGTACCATTTGCCTTTGGCCTGACTGCCAATACATCAGGATACAGGCGGCCCAGTGGTGCCTCACCAGCCCTGGGGGACCACCTCCAGCCTCATCCCTGCGCCCTCCAGCAGTCGTCTTCCCCACCCAGGGGGCTGCTTCCTGCGGACCCGCGCCAGCTGTGCCTTCTAGCAAGTTTCTCCACTGCTAGCATGCTGCGTGTTCCAGTGGCAGTCGTGCCCTCTCCGAGAAGGTCTGGATTTCAGCCTTGTGGGACAGAGGGAAAGCCTCTTCTTCAGTCCTTAGTTCCTTCCTTACTCATGCTTTGCTGTCATTGTTGTTGTTCAGGCACTCAGTCGTGTCCAACTCTTTGCAACCCCATGGACTGCACAGCACGCCAGGCTTCCCTGTCCTTCATTATCTCCTGGAGTTTGCTCAAATTCACGTCCATTGAATTGGTTATGCCATCCAACCATCTCATCCTGTCAGCCCCCTGTCCCCAGTCCTAGCAGTAGCAGCTGCTTTCCGCAAGTGCTATTTCTACATCCTTGGAGTCCTCTTTTATGCTTTTTTGTAGTTAGCTCTCTTTTACTAACTAATAATTCTTTAGATTAAAATTTTTCTCTTCAACTTTCTTGTGTGGTTGCTGCCTCCTGATTGGACTCTGACTGATGCCGTGTCTTAAAAGACCATGTTGTTCCCACTGCCCCTCCTGAGAACAAGACAGACAACAGGTTAAATCTTAGCACCTCCTGACTTGGACGTGCTGGATCAGTTAATGGAAGAGTGTGAACCATCCGCCAAAGGAGCTGCAAGACCTGGCCAAGATGTGCTGATAAGAATGGGGAAGGCCCACCAGGGAATGGATGCTAGGGGGTGGGGGCTTGGACCGTAGTTTGGATAAAGAATACAAAGCAAAATCAGCATGGAATGCTTTCCCATTATATGCAAATCTAGGCAGATACCCAGCTGCTAGGATGGCTCTTAAAAGCTTAAAAAATGTGATGATCCATGTGACTAGTCCAGTGAATTAGAGTATCAAAGCTGCTATGACAGGGACTTCCCTGGTGTTCTAGTGGTTAGAAATCTGCCTTGCAAATGCAGGGATCACAGGTTTGATCCCTGCCTGGAGAACTAGGATTCCACATGCCACTTAGCAACTAAGCCCACGTGCTACAACTGCTGGAGCCTGCACACTCTGGAACCCCAGCACCGCAACTAAGGAGTCAGTGCACTGCAAAGGAAAAACTCACAGGGCACAATGAAGACCCCACATGCTGCAACTAAGACGCCATGCAGCCAAATAAATATCGAAGGAAAAATAAAACTTGCTAGGGCAAATAGTCTAGAAAGAGATCTCAAGGCTCAGAGAAGTAGATGCTAGAAGGTATTTACTAGGTAAGTTTGAAAGCCCTACTACCACCGGGAGGGCCCCGAGGATACCCTTATTCCAAAGAGAGAAGGAATGGACTCCAGAGAGAGCACCAGCATGGTGAGAAGCTTAGTGCTGGCTCCGCTCTGTGGCCAAGGCTGAGAGGAAGAAACACAACTACAGAACCGAGCCCACTGAAAGCCCCAGAATCTTGAAATAATAGCGGTCTCGTGGAAGCATCTCTCCATCTGAAGCAAGGTGAGCACAATTATCACAATAAAATCAAGGTCAGAGTAGCAGCCAGAGGCACTGGGAGAGCTATGGAGATGGTAAATAGAACACGATGTTCCTGGGGGCAAGATTGATGAGCAGCCACTGAGGTATTGCACAAATTATCCAACTAAAAGAAATCAAGAATGGATGATCAAGAGTCTGCAGGCAGCTGCCCAAATAAAAAAGTCATGACTGCTTGCCAGGTTTCTGGACCTGAGCCAGTTCTTGTTTTCAGAACAACTGAAGGAGAACTCAGATCCCCACACAAAAAACAACTCTGGGATTCCACAGCAAGTGTATTCAATAATAACTCTCCCAGTGTTTCCCAAAGTGACCTACAGCCATTTACTTACTTAACTATCCAGTGGGAGAATGAGAACTTACAAGGATTGCTTGTCCCAGGCTCTGAGTTGACTTTAATTCCCAGAGACCCAAAGCACCATTCTGCCCTCCATTATAACTGAAGAATATGGAGTCCAGACATGACCCAGGTCCAGCCCAATATGGGTCCACTGGGTCTACAGACATATCCATTGATTCTTTCCCTTATCCAAAAATGTAACTGGAATGGGCACACCTGATAAATGACAGAACTCTTACATCAAGTTCTTGATCTTTGGAATAAGAGCCCTCGTGGTGGGGAAAGTCAAGTGGAAGCCTCTGAAACATCCCCACTACCCACCCACCCCCGCCACCCAGGACAGTAAATAAAAAACAAACCCATATCCCAAGGGGAATGACAAAAAGGATTTTGTGCCATCATCAAAATTCTAAAGAATGCAGGAAAGGTGATTGCCATGATGTCCCCATTTGATTTACCTACCACTGTAAACCCTTACAGAATCCTACAGAAACTGTACTGATCATGGTGGATGACAGCGGACTATCACCAGTGGTGTGCTGGTAAGTGGTTCACAGCCCAAGAGGTTACAGGAGGCTTGCTTTGTTGCCTCTGCCAATTCCCATGGTATAATATTCCCACCATAGGCTCGACAACCAACTCACAAGGCTCCTGAAAATGTAACAGTTGGCTCTCACAGGCCAGTATGGAGCTGCTCCAACACACAGGTTACCGAAGATTTAACTAAGCAAAAGTCTCGATTGCAGCCACTGTGGCTCATGTGGTATCTTGAACACAACCTTCAGCAATCCTCCTGCTATGCAAGAGACCCAGGTTCGATCCCTGGGTTGGGAAGATCCCCTCGAGAAGGAAATGGCAACCCACTCCAGTATCATGGCCTGGGGAATTCCATGAACTGTATAGTCCATGGGATCACAAAGAATCGGACACGACTGAGGAACTTTCACTTCACTTCACTTCAGCATAGCCATAACTAGTAAGCTGGATAGCTCTTCTTATCCATCCCTATCAGAAAGAAGGATCAGAAGGAATTCACACTGGCATGGGTGGCAGTATGCAGGTGCCATCCCCCAGGCCTTGTTAATTGTTAACTCCCCAGGACCTTCATTATTATATAGTCCAAAGGGACTTGGACATTCTGGAGGTTTCTCAGGACATCACACTATCACCAACATGTTCATGAACTGGATCTGTTCAGTTCAGTTCAGTTCAGTCACTCAGTCGTGTCCGACTCTTTGCAGCCCCATGAATCGCAGCACGTCAGGCCTCCCTGTCCATCATAAACTCCTGGAGTTCACCCAGACTCACGTTCATCGAGTCAGTGATGCCGTCCAGCCATCTCATCCTCTGTCGTCTCCTTCTCCTCTTGCCCCCAATCTCTCCCAGCATCAGAGTCTTCTCCAATGACTCAGCTCTTCGCATGAGGTGGCCAAAGTACTAGAGTTTCAGCTTTAGCATCATTCCTTCCAAAGAAATCCCAGGGCTGATCTCCTTCAGAATGGACTGCTTGGATCTCCTTGCAGTCCAAGGGACTCTCAAGAGTCTTCTCAAACACCACAGTTCAAAAGCGTCAATTCTTCGGTGCTCAGCCTTCTTCACAGTCCAACTCTCACATCCATACATGACCACAGGAAAAACCATAGCCTTGACTAGACAGACCTTTGTTGGCAAAGTAATGTCTCTGCTTTTGAATATGCTATCTAGGTTGGTCACAACTTTCCTTCCAAGGAGTAAGTGTCTTTTAATTTCATGGCTGCAGTCACCATCTGCAGTGATTTTGGAGCCCAGAAAAACAAAGTCTGACACTGTTTCCACTGTTTCCCCATCTATTTCCCATGAAGTGATGGGACCAGATGCCATGATCTTCGTTTTCTGAATGTTGAGCTTTAAGCCAACCTTTTCACTCTCCACTTTCACTTTCATCAAGAGGCTTTTTAGTTCCTCTTCACTTTCTGCCATAAAGGTGGTGTCATCTGCATATCTGAGGTTATTGATATTTCTTCTGGCAATCTTGATTCCAGCTGTGTTTCTTCCAGTCCAGTGTTTCTCATGATGTACTCTGCATATAAGTTAAATAAGCAGGGTGACAGTATACAGTCTTGATGTACTCCTTTTCCTATTTGGAACCAGTCTGTTGTTCCATGTCCAGTTCTAACTGTTGCTTCTTGACCTGCATACAGATTTCTCAAAAGGTAGGTCAGGTGGTCTGGGATTCCCATCTCTTGAAGAATTTTCCACGGTTTATTGTGATCCACACAGTCAAAGGCTTTGGCATAGTCAATAAAGCAGAAATAGATGTTTTTCTGGAACTCTCTTGCTTTTTCCATGATCCAGCAGATGTTGGATCTCTGGTTCCTCTGCCTTTTTTTAAACCAGCTTGAACATCTGGAAGTTCACGGTTCATGTATTGCTGAAGCCTGGCTTGGAGAATTTTGAGCATTACTTTACTAGCGTGTGAGATGAGTGCAATTGTGCAGTAGTTTGAGCATTCTTTGGCATTGCCTTTCTTTGGGATTGGAATGAAAACTGACCTTTTCCAGTCCTGTGCCCACTGCTGAGTTTTCCAGATTTGCTGGCATATTGAGTGCAGCACTTTCACAGCATAATCTTTCAGGATTTGAAATAGCTCCACTGGAATTCCATCACCTCCACTAACTTTGTTCATAGTGATGCTTTCCAAGGCCCACTTGACTTCACATTCCAGGATGTCTGGCTCTAGGTTAGTAATCACATCATCGTGATTATCTGGGTCGTGAAGATCTTTTTTACACAGTTCTTCTGTGCATTCTTGCCACCTCTTCTTAATATACTCTGCTTCTGTTAGGTCCATACCATTTCTGTCCTTTATCGAGCCCATCTTTGCATGAAATGTTCCCTTGGTATCTCTAATTTTCTTGAAGAGATCCCTAGTCTTTTCCATTCTGTTGTTTTCCTCTATTTCTTTGCATTGATCGCTGAAGAAGGCTTTCTTATCTCTTCTTGCTATTCTTCGGAACTCTGCATTCAGATGTTTATATCTTTCTTTTTCTCCTTTGCTTTTTGCTTCTCTTCTTTTCACAGCTATTTGTAAGGCCTCCCCAAACAGCCATTTTGCTTTTTTGCATTTCTTTTCCATGGAGATGGTCTTGATCCCTGTCTCCTGTACAATGTCACGAACCTCATTCCATAGTTCATCAGGCACTCTATTTATCAGATCTAGGCCCTTAAACTTATTTCTCACTTCCACTGTATAATCATAAGGGATTTGATTTAGGTCAGATGGATGCGAGTCTGGGTGACCTCCGGGAGCTGGTGATGGACAGGGAGGCCTGGCGTGCTGCGGTTCATGGGGTCGCAAGAGTCGGACACGACTGATGCTGATCTGATCTGATCTGATACCTGAATGGTCTAGTGGTTTTCCCTACTTTCTTCAATTTCAGTCTGAATTTGGTAATAAGGAGTTCATGGTCTGAGCCACAGTCAGCTGCTGGTCTTGTTTTTGTTGACTGTATAGAGCTTCTCCATCTTTGGCTGCAAAGAATATAATCAATCTGATTTCGGGGTTGACCATCTGGTGATGTCCATGTGTAGAGTCTTCTCTTGTGTTGTTGGAAGAGGGTGACCAGTGCATTTTCTTGACAAAACTCTATTAGTTTTTGCCCTGCTTCATTCTGTATTCCAAAGCCAAATTTGCCTGTTACTCCTGGTGTTTCTTGACTTCCTACTTTTGCATTCCAGTCCCCTATAATGAAAAGGACATCTTTTTTGGGTGTTAGTTCTAAAAGGTCTTGTAGGTCTTCATAGAACCATTCAACTTCAGCTTCCTCAGCATTACTGGTTGGGGCATAGACTTGGATTACTGTGATATTGAATGGTTTGCCTTGGAAACGAACAGAGATCATTCTGTTGTTTTTGAGACTGCATCCAAGTACTGCATTTTGGACTCTTTTGTTGACCATGATGGCTACTGCATTTCTTCTGAGCAATTCCTGCCCGCAGTAGTAGATACAATGGTCATCTGTGTTAAATTCACCCATTCCAGTCCATTTCAGTTCGCTGATTCCTAGAATGTCGACATTCACTCTTGCCATCTCTTGTTTGACCACTTCCATTTTGCCTTGATTCATGGACCTGACATTCCAGGTTCCTATGCAATATTGCTCTTTACAGCATGAGACCTTGCTTCTATCACCAGTCACATCCACAGCTGGGTATTGTTTTGCTTTGGCTCCATCCCTTCATTCTTTCTAGAGTTATTTCTCTACTGATCTCCAGTAGCATATTGGGCCCCTACTGACCTGGGGGGTTCCTCTTTCAGTATCCTATCATTTTGCCTTTTCATACTGTTCATGGGGTTCTCAAGGCAAGAAGACTGAAGTGGTTTGCCATTCCCTTCTCCACTGGACCACATTCTGTCAGTATGTATCTGTATCTGTCAGTATGTAACTGGATTTGTAGAAAGTGGCAAACACTTTGGAGCATCTCAGTAAGAGACATGAGCTCTAAGGACAGAACTTATGCCCTAAGAAGATCTGGGAACCTAGTACATCAGTGAAGAGTTTTTAGAGTTCAAGCAGACTGGGGCATGTTGGAACATTCCTTACAAAGTAAAAGACAAATTATTGTAACTTATGCCTTTAAAATTGTTATTATGCTGGTACAATCAGCAGTGCCACATGGGCCGGATGATCTAGCAGAGTGTGTATGTGGCAAGAAAAAACACCACACCAAGTTCAGGATACAACATCCACATTGTCCAAGGTTCCCTTCCTCCTGCTGCAAACAGCCCATAGTCAATGACTAGCTGATGTAGGAATGTAAAGCCTTAGCACCTGCTTTGATTTGGGATGATTCAAAAGAGCTCCACCTCTTCCTAATTTCTCTCCAGACCCCTTTAGAAAATCATCTAAAGCCTCAGTTGCAAATGCCTTGGAGGGTGAGCCTCTCCCACTGCCTGTTCCTACTGTCTTCACGTCTTTGCAGAACCATCACTCAGAAGCACTCCTCAAGAATATGCGTAGAGAATTTTCTTTGCTAGTAACCATACCTATTCATTATCCTGCTTGCGTTTACTCATTGGTGATGTTGGTTCAGAAAAATCAGTTTCATCATCTACTGCATCCCATCTGCCAGACAGAAAATCTCGTAGTTGACTAAAAGATATGTTGGCATAATTTTCATAGTCAGAAGTCAAAACACTACCTTTTTTAATAAACATCTATCAAATCTAACAGGTTACTATTCTTCAAGAAATCATTGTAAGTCTTCCTAATGTCCTCATAATGGTCAGTCTCTATATAACTCTCCATCTCAGAATCCATTTCCAAAGAACACAGTCTAAGATGGCCTCCAGTGGAACTCTAAATCCCAATCTTTCTTTATCTAGAGCAGCTCGACTTTTTTCTCTGTATTTCTTATCAGCTTTATTATTACTCTTCAGTGCTCCCTGGTAAGATGTCCTCTGAGGGGAAAAAAAAAAACACCGCAAAAGTGGAATCAGTCAATGTCTCACCCCTGGAGGAACACCTTGGGTATACTGCCTTGTAACCGACCATTGCCTGCTGAAGTCTGATCTGGAGTTTGGACTTTTCTACAAAGTCCAGATGGAAAATATGTTGTCTCTTCACAGGCCACTGGCAGAGCCTTCCAGCAGAGTTTTAAGAAGCGTTCTGAGGGCATATTCATCCAAAAATGAACATAAATTAATTTTAACTGATTGATCACCATAATGAATTGATCAAGTTGGTTTATTAAACTTAGCTAAACTTCCCTAAGTGGAAAGTAAAAAGTAGTGGCAGTGTATGTGACCTATATTTACAGAACTGTTCTAGAAATTGTATAAGGCTGAGAACTGGGAATGAACAAGAATGGAGGCAAACACCAGGGTAAACCCGAGAACTGCTACAGAATTGGATGTCCCAGAGTGTGGGCCGCTTTACCAGGGCAGAACTCCTGGGTCAGAAACAAGGCCGAACAGTTCTTCCCATAAAGCAGATGGCGCTGTGGTGTTAGACCTGTGCAGTTGTCAGACTGGAGGCACTTGGCATGGAGGGCACTGAACAGGTTGCCTTAGAATCCAGACACAATGGGACAGCAAATGCAGAATTCCTTCTGAGACTGTGGGGACCTAGGACCTCCCAGGAGCAGGAGGACTCACAGTATTGACCACAAGATTCATGAAGAGAGAAAAAACAGTCCTACTGGTGATGTGAAGTAATTAAATAAAACAGAAAGATTTTAGGACTGTTTGAGAACCCAAAAAAATGACTATCGCAAACTAGACAAATGTATCAGAGTCAGTAGGATTCTCAATTATGAAATATAATACAGAAAAGCAGATCTCACTCACACTGAATGTATGTATATGTACATGTGATGTATCTGTGTATTATAGCTATTTAGTTTGGCAACAGCAAAAAAAGTTTAGTAACTTCATATCCTAGAACTCACCCAGAGCCAGACATCCTGGAATGTGAAGTTAAGTGGGACTTAGAAAGCATCACTACAAACAAAGTTAGTGGAGGTGATGGAATTCCAGTTGAGCTATTCCAAATCCTGAAAGATGATGCTATGAAAGTGCTGCACTCAATATGCCAGCAAATTTGGAAAACTCATCAGTGCCACAGGACTGGAAAAGGTCAGTTTTTATTTCAATCCCAAAGAAAGACAATGCCAAAGAATGCTCAAACTACTGCACAATTGTACTCATCTCACATGCTAGTAAAGTAATGCTCAAAATTCTCCAAGCCAGGCTTCAGCAATACATGAACCGTGAACTTCCAGATGTTCAAGCTGGTTTAAAAAAAGGCAGAGGAACCAGAGATCAAATGGCCAACATCCTCTGGATCCTGGAAAAAGCAAGAGAGTTCCAGAAAAGCATCTATTTCTGCTTTACTGACGATGCCAAAGCCTTTGACTGTATGGATCACAATAAACTGTGGAAAATTCTGAAAGAGATGGGAATACCAGACCCCTTGACCTGCCTCCTGAGAAATCTTCATGCAGGTCAAGAAGCAACAGTTAGAACTGGACATGGAACAACAAACCGGTTCCAAATAGGGAAAGGAGTACGTCAAGGCTGTATATTGTCACCCTGCTTATTTAACTTATATGCAGAATACATCATGAAAAACGCTGGGCTGGAGGAAGCACAAGCTGGAATCAAGATTGCCGGGAGAAATATCAATAACCTCAGATATGCAGATGACACCACCCTTATGGCAGAAAGCGAAGAGGAACTAAAAAGCCTCTTGAAGAAAGTGAAAAAGGAGAGTGCAAAAGTTGGCTTAAAGCTCAACATTCAGAAAACTAAGATTGTGGCATCCAGCCCCATCACTTCATGGCAAATAGATGGGGAAACAGTGACAGACTTTATTTTGGGGGGCTCCAAAATCACTGCAGATGGTGACTGCTGCCATAAAATTAAAAGACGCCTACTCCTTGGGAGGAAAGTTATGACCAACCTAGACAGCATATTCAAAAGCAGAGACATTATTTTGCCAACAAAGGTCCATCTAGTCAAGGCTATAGTTTTTTCAGTAATCATGTACGGATGTGAAAGTTGGACTATAAAGAAAGCTGAGCACCAAAGAATTGATGCTTTTGAACTGTGGTTTTGGAGAAGACTCTTGAGAGTCCCTCGGACAGCAAGGAGGTCCAACCAGTCCATCCTAAAGGAGATCAGTCCTGGGTGTTCATTGGAAGGACTGATGCTGAAGTTGAAATTCCAATATTTTGGCTACCTGATGCGAAGAGCTGACTCATTGAAAAGACCCTAATGCTGGGAAAGATTGAAGGTGGGAGAAGAAGGGGACGACAGAGGATGAAATGGTTGGATGGCATCACCGACTCAATGGACATGAGTTTGGGTAAACTCCGGGAGTTGGTGATGGACAGGGAGGCCTGGTGTGCTGCAAACATTCCATGGGGTCACAAGAGTCGGACACAACCAAGTGATTGAACTGAACTGAACTGAGCCTAGCAAAAGCTTTAGTAACTTAGCAAAAAAAATTTTCTTAATGGAAAATAATTTAAATACACACACACACACACACACACACACACACACACACACACACACACACACACACACGGACTTCCCAGGTGGCGCTAGTGGTAAAGAACCCAGCTTCCAATGCAGGAGATGTAAGAGACGCGAGTTCAATCCCTGGGTGAGGAAGATCTCCTGGAGGAGGGCATGCAAGTCGCTCCAGTATTCTTACTCGGAGAATACCACGGGCAGAGGAGCCTGGAGGGCTACAATCCATGGGGTCACAAAGAGATGGACACAACTGAAGCAACTTAGCACAACACACATACATACACACACGGGGAGAGAGAGAACTTCTTTGGGAGGAAACAAAAGACCCTGAGCCAGTCCAGACCTGCTGCTTTCAGGCCTTTACTTCTCCTGCTCTGGTCTTTACCACAAAGTGGCTGACAACTGTAAGAAGCATTTTCCAGGCCTCTGCATTGGCAGGATTTGGCCAGTGGGAGGCAGTGGGAGACAAAAGGGCAGAAGAGAGAAATTGGGGTATTTTGCCCCTTCCCTCTGTGCCTCATGAGACAGCCCTGTAGTGACATCCCATCGGTGCTTCAGAATGGTTCTAATAATGTTCTTTAGAGCAAAGAATCAAATCCAAGACCACACGTTCTGCTGAATCTCTTGTTTCTTTTGATCCGGAACAATCCCCATGTTTTATTAACTTTCGTGATCTTGACATTTTTTAAAGATTATCGGCCAGTAGAACGTCTCTCAGTTTTTGTCCAGTATTTCCTCGTGAGTAGAGCCAGGTTTTGCACTTCTCCTGGAATGTCACAGACAACGTGTTCTTTTCATTGCACCCAACTGGGTGCCACATGATTTCCATTCCTGTTCTTACCAGTGGTGTTAGCTATGACGACTTGGTTAAGGTGATACCTGCCAGGCACCTCCTGCAAAGGTATGTTTTACCTTTTGTGGTTAATATGTATTTTTTCAGGGAGAGACTTTGAAAGTATGTAAAATCTTCCTCGGTGCACTATCACACACTCAGTTTAACTGTCATTGTTCTCATATGTATTGATATTACAACAACGCAAACTGCCAAATCATGGCTTTGATTTTTCTCTTACCATCATTCTTTCTGCTGGAAGAAAGAGTTTATCTTCCTCCAAATTGTTTATTCATTAATTTATTTATGCCAGTGTGGACTTAAAGATTTCTATCTGGTTCAATTATTTATTTTGATGTTCAGCCAATCCCAGGGATGGCCAGTGGGAGTTACTCCTGGAGGGCATCTGTGTCCTCCATCATTCACTGAGCATTTACTTACATCCTGGTACAAGGTGTTCCAGGCTCATCTTGTCCTTCCCATGCCTTAGCCCTGGAATAAGCCATTTTTCCACAGAGCCCTGGTAAAGTAATATTTGGAACCAAGATCTGGATTCTTATAGCTACTAGGTGTCATCATCCCAAAGCCCTTTCCGTAAACAGAGCTAAATATACATCTTACACATACATACACACATGTTTACATCTATATTTATTTCTATATTTATCTCTCTATATGAAAAGCCCCGAGTTTATGCTGATTCCTCCAATTCCAATCTAACACTCTAGGGCTTATTCTAGAGTTGACAGATGAAATACAGGATGCCCAGTTAAACTGGAATTTCAGATGAACCAAGGGGGACAAAAAAAGTTTTACTATAAATACATCCCAAGTGGTACCCTGAGTTTTTATTAGCTAAATCTGGCAACCCTAATTCTAGCTGTCTCCATTCCACAGATGTCCTCTCTTTTTCCAATAGTAAGATACTTGATTCCCATTACTGTCAACATAGTTCTTAATCCCTCATCTGTGGCCAATCTCTCAACCCCACGCAGCCCCTGTCCCCACCCTGCACACAAGCCCTTGGGATGCCTGCTTCATTCTGGTCTAATAATGGCTTTTTAGTGACGAACGGATGGAAGCAAAGAAAGGAAGAAAATAGATTTAAAGAATGGGTGGGGAAAGGGAAGGGCAATGCTGCTAATGTAGAACCCAGACCTGGCTTACCACAGCAGACGTGTGTTTCTGGCTCCCAGGTCTCCTGGTCAGCTGCAGCAAAATAGCAAGTTACTACTTTTTCAAAATTTGAGCCCAAAATCTTGTGCAGAACTCTTTAGCAAAATAATCACAATAGCTATAGCTAATGCTGCTGTGTGGTATATTTGAAAATTGCTAAGACAGTAAGTCCTAAAAGTACTCATTACAAGGAAAAGCAAAGTTTTTGTAACTGTAAGAGGTGATGGATGTTAACTAAACTTATTTTGGTATCATCGTTTTATAGTAATAGTATTTATGGATGTCAAGTCACTATGCTGGACACCTTCCCCTTACGTGGTGCTATATGTCAATTACATCTCAGTAAAACTAGGGGGAGGAACATTCTTGTAAACTAGGCAGCTACTGAATCTAAAGGTCAAAAGAGTCTCCTTCCCAATAAACCAAGTTCAAATCTCAAAACTCTTTTGAAAAAATACAAACACACACTCAACAGTGATGAAAATTACACACATGGGGGAGAGAGAAAGACGGAGGTCACTACTATCTGTTGTGTCCTCTTATCAAGTCAACATTCACAAAGTAGAATATTTACAAAAATTGAACCATATTGCATTAGAGAGAAACCTTTAACAAATTCCAACTAGTTCAGACCATTCACTGACCACAGCAGAAGACCATATGTAAATAAGCTAATAGCATAAAAACAACAAATGAAGCCCACTCAGGAGGGATGAGACAGTTCTAAATTTCACTGGTTAAAGGGGAAAAAAATCAAAACTGCAATTGTAGAATATTTTGGAGAGTAACAACAATGAGAACACCACATCTAACTGTTTGAGCTGGCATTTCTTATTAAAGGGAAAAAGATGTTGGAACAATTAGCTAGCCTTCTGGGGGGAAAAAAGTAAACTTGGATACTTACTGCATAATTCCTTATGCCAGATGAATTCCAGATGGATTAAAAATTAAAATATAAAAAGGGAATTTATACTTAACCATAGATTTTTTTAATAGCTTAGAGGTGGCTCAGGCCTTTCTTACATTAAGCCAAAATGTAAGACAGAAACTAAAAAGATAATATTGGTATATTAGACTGCATTAAAATTTAAAGTTCTAAAGAGCAAAAATAAAAATGGCTAAAAGAAATTAAACTCTGAGGGAGATATTGCTAAAATTGTAAAAACAAAAATGTTTAATAGCACTAATATGCTAAAATAATCATATAAATTCATATGAAAAATTGAAACCCAAACAGAAAAAAATGCAAATTGAATGAACAAATGCTTTGGAAATGAACAATTCAAATGGCCAGTAAGCAAGCATATAAAGAGATGTTTCGTCTTTCTGGTAATGTGTTGGTGTGCACGTGTCTGAAAATATAGACATCAAAATGTCAACAATAATTATCTCTGGGGAGTGGGATTTCTTCTCTCCCTTTTGGAATAGTTTTGACTTTTTAAAAATCAGCCTATGTTTATTTTATACATTTTATGATTAAACTGTTCAGAATACTAAAAACATACCAATGTAAACCTATGACACTTCTGTTTTTATTGAAAATTTTAAATGTGCTTTTAATTATGTGATAGAAGAGTGCTATTGACAAGATCCTATATATTGAATGTTCATGTCCCTTCAAAAATATTAATATATTGAAACCTCATCCCCATTAGGCTGGTACCTGGAAGTTAGGCCTTTGGGGTGATTAGATCATGAAGGTGGAGCCCCATGGTGGGATTGGTGTCCTTATAAAATCGACTTCAGAGAGCTCCCTTGCCCCTTCTGCCACATGAAGACACAAAGAGAAGATGAATATCTTTGGATCGGGAAGTGGGTCCTCACTGGACACAAAGTCTGCAGGCACCTTGATCTTGGATTTTCCAACCTTCAGAACTATGAGGAATACATTTTTGTTAATTAAGCCACCCAGTCTATGGAATTTTTGTTACAGAAGCCTGAATGGACTACAACATAAGACAAGATGTTCTTTTTTTTTAGAAAATAATAAGGAAACAGGCTAAAAAATTGTGATTTAATTCTTGTTTTGTAAAGGAGATACGTTAGACAACAGCAGTTTTTTCCAAAAATGGACTTGTGGGTCACTGCAAGTTCTTCTTTGTGTTTTCCAGTTGTCTACAATAAACATTTAGGAAAAAACTCGTTTTTTGTTTTATTTAAATAATAAGAGTTTATCTGCCACAAGTAGGATTCTAGACTACAAGGCCCACACAGTCATTTTAAAGTTTGGATTTCCCAGTTTTCCTTGTCAGGAATAAAGCAGGGAGCCATCAGAGTTGTGGAATATTGAGGGACCCACAGCACAAATTCTTAGGTAGAAATGTACCGAAGTCAGCTCCTAGTCTGTTCCTGAGACTGCAATTAGGAGCAAAACTATTTATCCAGCATCTCAGCCTTGAGCAGTGATTCAAGCTCAATAAATACTTATGAGGCACCTACCAGCAGCGCATGAGGAGGGATAAAGCTGAGCTAGACAGAGCGCCTCTCTCCATGGAGCCCCCAGTCTAAGAGAGAGCACACAGTGTCATGCACGTAGTAACACAGAGGCAAGCTCAGAAGGGAGACAGATGCAAGGGAGGGGGACCGACATCCTGGTCTGCCCAGGACTTAGGGGTTTACCCAAAGGTAGGCCTATCCATGCCCCCCAAAAATGAGGGGGATAAATCCTGGCCACACCAGGACAAGCTTGCCACCCTAGAAAGGTCAAGACTTTCCCTCTCTTTTGACCTCTCATGGAAGATTTTGAGACAATCTGCATAATAGCAGAGTTTGTTGCATTCATATCTTAACCCCCATGTTTGACCAGAAGCCCCCTGAGGGCAAAAGCAGTGTCTGATGCATCATCATGCCCTTTGTATCTCCCAGCATAGCATCCTGCTCAAAGTGTTTGCTAAGTGATTCGATAAATAGGCAGTCTTAGTTAGAACTCACACCCCCTTAGCAAACTGGAAATGAATGAAGAGTATGGAATATCAATGGGAGGCATTGCTCCAGCTGCTATGGCATGTTAATTACGCAATACTTTTATTGAGCAATTCAGTGGTAATTCTTGCAGCTATTTCTCCTTAATAAGACCCATTGTGCACCATAAAATAGTAACTGGGATGCAGTTTGTATTCCACATACATCACATTTCTCTTTAGCAGGTTCTTCCACATCCATAATCTCATCATTATTACTATTACCCTCAGAAGACAGTTGACTTGCATTAATCAGGCCTGCTGCCGTTCCCCTGCCAGATTTTCTGCACTTTTATTGTGCTTTTGGACATTTTAATTAACTTGAAAAATTAATTTTAAAATCTTACCTTATTAATGCTCTGCCCCCTTGGAAATCCTTTCTTCTTGTTTATTATCACTGACCATTTGAAGAGGAGGTCATTTGTGATTAAAGCTCCAGAGAACTTTTCCCCGCCATCTTGCCACAGTCTATGCTGTTTTTAAATGGGATGAGACTAATAACCCAAACATTGAATGCAGGGAGGAGAGACTGGATTTCTCTTGCTTTGGGAGTTCAAAAACTTATTATTTCAATTATGCCATAACATTTACTCCTCAGCCACCCGCTCTCCACAGAAGCTCAACAATGTTAGTTTATTAATGCCATATACAGAGCTGAGTTTTGTTTTACCCACTTGACGGCTACAATGAATAAGGCCCAGGTCTGCTAACTCAAGAGCACTGACACATAGCCAAGTAAACAAGACACATGCGGTCACACCAGCTTCCTGATCCTCAATGCTCTTTCTGAACCCAAGGAAATAGAAGGTGATAGTCACTGAATGTGAGTTCCTCGTTCTCTGAACAGAAAAATGGCAATATTTCACAGAGTAGCTCCAAAAGGTTGGTAGTGTCTTCTCGGTCACTCTAATGAGGGTGTGAGGCTATATCAGAATCACCCACAAAGAATGCTCTGAATAGTAAGAGCCGCTGCTGTGTGCATAGGACGCGTGACTGCCAGCTGCTTACCCCTTCCTATCATAAACACTCATTTACTCTTTTGGCATAATTTGCAACAGTGATTCTCAACCTTTGATTATGAGGGATCTACTTAAATTTTATAAAAAGGGAAGACACAATCCCAGGGTGTCTGCTGATATAGAAAATATATAACAAAAAGCTAGGATGAATTCAGTAACTACTTTAAATGAATTTTTCTTTTTGTTGATATTAACTATCTCTGCCTATATTTAGAACACATGGTCCGTGTGTGCACAGAGTGTAGGATTTAATGAATTTTCAGACAGTGCTTGGTATGCTTGTGTATTTGTGCACTCTTGGTATTAACTTTGTACCAGCCCCACCCATTCCTGCTTCTCTGGCCAGAGCTCAGATGCTTATGAAGCATGGATGCCTCATTTTAGTCATACAACTCAAAAAATGAATATTCAAACTAAAACACTTTCATGAATGCTTAACTTTGGACATTTTCAAGAGATGCTTTAATTGCTATGATTCTATTTAAATTTTGCCAAGGAAAAATACCAGAGTGGATTGCCATTTCCTTCTCCAGGAGATTTTCCCAACCCAGGAATCAAGCCCAAATCTCTGGTATCTCCTTCATTGGCAGGCAGGTTCTTTACCAGGTGAGCCACCAGGGAAGCCCAAAATGCCTGCTGGTGCCGCTGCCTCAGTCGTGTCTGACTCTGTGCGACCCCAGAGACGGCAGCCCACCAGGCTCTCCCGTCCCTGGGATTCTCCAGGCAAGAACACTGGAGTGGGGTGCCATTTCCTTCTCCAATGCATGAAAGTGAAAAGTGAAAGGGAAGTTGCTCAGTCGTGTCCGACTCTTCGCGACCCCACGGACTGCCGCCCACCAGGCTCCTCCGTCCATGGGATTTTCCAGGCAAGAATACTGGAGTGGGGTGCCATCGCCTTCTCCTAAAATGCCTGAAGTTTTATATAATAATAGAAAGGAAAGGACTACTTTATCCTGCTGCCTCCAATCTGAGTTATGTTCACCTGCTTCCTAAGGTATCTGCCAGGTGTAAGGAACAGGCACCCGACAAAGTGAGTATTTTACAAGGACACTTTAAGGATGTGGAGTAATACGATGAGCCCATTTGAGAAGCGTTCAGCCCATCCCAAGTTTTCACATCATTTACTACCTGGTGTTCTGAAGTAACTCACCTGCAGCCTCAGAGCTTCAGTTTCCTCACATATAAAGTAGAGATAATAAGACTGCCTGGATCACATGGCTCTTGAGACTATCAAACGCACATCAAGAGATTAGCCTCATGCTTGGAACATAGTAATTACTTAGCAAAGGCTAACTGGTAATAGCAGCAACAGTAGTAATAGAGGGTATGGGTAACGCATAGCTGAGCCCCGTGGAAACTAAATAAGTGGAGATCTTCAAGTCTCTCTCTTTAGGAGTTGCCTTGCCAATCTTCTCAATTCTCTTTGCTTCAGACTGTCAGCACCTTGGCCTTCCCAGCCTCTGGAACTGTGAGAAATAAATTTTTGTTGGGTTTACAAACCACCTATTCTATGGTGGGGTGTTCTTTTTTTGGGGGGTGGCTTGGGGGGTTGGTATTTTATCATAGCAAGACACCCTAAATGTTTGATTCTCTTGATTCCAAATTTAAATGTAGGCTTTTCTCTGTTTTCCTAAATAAATTTAAACAATTCATCAAGAATCACTTAGTATTTCATTCATGGTTTACTAGAAATAGATTCCGTCTTCTCAGAGATGCTCCCTCACCAAATTAACATGCCTTTCCCAACTAGGTCTAGTTTTACCCATCTTTTGGGTATAAGCATTTGCTCATGACTCATTATCTTTTTTTCTAAGTATAAAAGGTTTTTAAGGAAGAAATGAAAGAGGAGAAATGCTTCATTAACTTTGAGGAGGAAAGAAAAGAATGATGAAATCTGGCTCAAAATATGGAAAATTAGCCATGGATTCAATATCAGATGACGATCCTTCACCCTGATACACTGACTTCTTCTTTGTCTCCAGACTCAATGAACTAAGGAAGGTGAGAATTTTAATAGACACTGGAAATTATCCTGACAGTGAGTAGCCCAGTGCTCTTAGGATCCTGATAGTTCCCAGCTTCAGATGGTAAATATGCAGGATAAGAAAAAAGGTGGAGCTCAGAAAATGAATGAGCCTCATCTGCAAATTTTCACAAAGGCAGTCAAATCAGCAAATATGTTTGAGTACAGCATCAACATTGGAATAGAGGGTCTGCTGCTGCTGCTAAGTCGCTTCAGTCGTGTCCGACTCTGTGCAACCCCATAGACAGAAGCCCACCAGGCTCCCCCGTCCCTGGGATTCTCCAGACAGGAACACTGGAGTGGGTTGCCATTTCCTTCTCTAATGCATGAAGGTGAAAATGAAAGTGAAGTCGCTCAGTTGTGTCCAACTCCTAGCGACCCCATGGACTGCAGCCTACCAGGCTCCTCAGTCCATGGGATTTTCCAGGCAAGAGTACTGGAGTGGGGTACCATTGCCTTCTAATGACCCCAAAACCCACAGCAGGGAGCAAGACAGAAGAAACTAAGACCCAGATGTACACCCTCACCCTGGACCATCACAGGTGCCAGAGGAAGTAACCTGCTGCTGAGCCTGATGGCTGAGACCCAGTCAGGTCCATGTGAAAGGGACTTGGGCTTGTTTCAGGCCAAGAGCTGGCCCTCTCCAGATGGGTATGCTGGTGGAAGCTAAGAGCTCTGGAGCAGGCACCAGCTCTCCCATGTCCTAACCATGTGACCTTGAGTCTCATTACTTAATCTCAAATCAGGCAATGGTGCTTCCCTCTCTGTGATACAGGGTTTTTTTGGTTAAATTGCTATAGTGCTTCTAAAATAATTAGTGTAGTGTGTGGCACATATTAGAACTCAGTGAACACTCTCTTATTATGTTGCTATCGTTGCTATTGTTGTTGTTATTATAACCATGGGTCCAGAGATATGTCTAATGCTCAGATGGCAACAGGTAGATACTGAATGAATGAATGAACAGATGAAATAACAAAGAAATAAACAATAGAATTGTCACAAGGAGGTACATAATTAACTATGGTTTCAGTGAATTCTGGAGTAAATCATTTTCTTTGAGCCTCATCTCTCATCAAAAAGAAATGTGTTCATTTTCAAATGCATCTCAATATTACACTACACAGATATTTTAAATATATTTCTGGAACAAAAAAAATTTACTGGCCAAAACACTACAAACATTGATGTTTACAAATAAATGATTACTTAGAAACAGGAAGCACACTTATTAATCCCCAGGGTAGGGAATGCTGTTTCAATACTGAAATGATTTGTTAAGGGCTGAGAACTCAGCTTGTCACATTCACCCAGAGAGTTCAGCTTTTAAGTAGTAAATTAGAAACTGGATATACAGCTCTGAAAGGACTGTGTGTCCTTTTCAAATGTCTGTCGAGATCTACTTAAATAAAAGAGGAAATTGAAGAGCTACAGAGCTGGGCAATTTCACAGCAGGACAGGAGTGGGAGGAGCTATTGGCAAGAGGCTATTTAGAACCATCTAGTAAGCTCAGAGTAGTAATTAACATCAGCATCCCAAGAAGAAATGAAGGTCAAGCTGGTGTAGAGGATCAGACAACTGACAAAAATGACCTGGGAGAACCCACAGAGAAAAGAATGATAGATATTTCAATTTTGTCCCATCAAAGCAAGCATTTAGTTAGCAGCACTTATGATTGTTCTTACGGATTTTTCAAAACATGTCATGTCTGTGTTATGCAGATAACATGTAGAAAAGAAAGTGTCTGTGCCTTTCTCTGAGCACAAGTATCTTAAGGTTCACGGGGGCACACTTGTGGTTTTAGCCTAGAATCGTTCCTTGAAACTCGGATCTGCTTATTCAGCTAATCACTTCTGTCTCTCAGTGAAGCCCACAATAGGGTTGAGTTTTTAGCTTTTGACTTAGACCAACTCAGAGTATATTTTCTCATTACCCACATTACCATTTCTGCTGAGATTGAACCTCTAAGACCTAGGACAAAATACACAGCATATTCAAGAAATGGCAGGTCCCAGTGTGAGCAGAGTACAGATTGCCCACAAAGCGGGCATGAGTGGTGAGGCCGGGAGAATTGGTCCCAGTGACAGAGGCCTGTGAGGCCATACTACGGAGTCTAACTGTAAGTGTAGGCCTTTGTAGTACCAAATGAGAAGAGAGAAGTGAAGTTACTCAGTCATGTCTGACTCTTTGCTACCCCATGAACTGTAGCCCGCCAGGCTCCTCTGTCCATGGGATTTTCCAGGTAAGGATATTGGCGTGGGTTACCATTTCCTTCTCCAGGGATCCTCCCAACCCAGGGATTGAACCCAGGTCTCCTGCATTGTGGTCAGACTCCTTATCAGCTGAGCCATGAGGGAAGCACCAGATGATGTCTGTGCTAAATACTCCTTAACTCTGTGAATCTACTGTCTGCATACAAGACATTGTTTAAAGTTTATTTTAATGTGGTACCTAAACCTCAAAAATAGTCAAATGTCATTTTTTACCCTCTATTGTTAGAAATAACAGCTTTATCCACATGCTTGCCTAAGAAGGGCATGTTTTTAATTTATACTGTACTTGCTCACATAATTGATTCTTGACTTTACTGCCTCCCTCATTCCGAGAAGAAAATGCCTCTTCCTATAAAATTCCACTGCTCCCCTCTCGCCCACATAGATGCTCCTGAGAGCAGTGTCATAGCTGTCTAGGCTCCTGAACCTCTAAGACCTTCCATTCCCGTGCTCACCACTTCTTGAGCTATTTCAGAGTTTCACAGTTAGTGTTTTGAGAGAAAGAATCTGATTCTTTCAACATTAGGCAAGTGTGTATACCTCGTCCAGTCAGGTTGGGGAATCTAGGCTATCTGGTTTAGACACGGTCAGAAGGCCCACTCTTCCAGCCAGGACTGAAATGTGATGTTAAAGAAGTAAGTACAGACTGCTCACGAACAGCAAACATGCCCATCATGCTGATTCAAATATGAGCGCTTCAAGCCAGCATTTGGTGGTGGGGTCAATTTTGTGGACACTGAAGAACTAATAAAGAAAAAGAAAGCTATTAATGCAACTTGATCCTAACTACATTGTTGCTGATTGTAGTTTGATTCTCAGTGGGTTGTTATTCTTTAGTCAACCAGAGAGAAAAGACACAATAATTTTGAGGGTAAATGATAAGATGGACCACAATTCAGATTATTGTCTGATTAAAGCCTCCAGGCTTGAGTTAAAAGGGTGATATCAGGGGGAAAGAATGTACTTTGAAAAGAAATTGAGTTTATACTATGTAATCAGATATTTTGGGGGTTTCCATGCCTCTCAAGCTCTACAGGAGAGGTCTTCAGGTCCCATTTTGTACTTGTAAAAAGTTCTTTGTCTACCCCAGTGCTCTAATGGATTTCTTATGCTCTAAGCCCCCGCTTCTACTGGTTAATTCAGTTTATTAATCAACCTACTGCCTGCATCTTTTGTCCATACCCATTCCCTTCATATAGCATTAAAATCAGATATGGCTCTGTTTCTTTCTCTCTTTGCACCAAATCAAAAACAAGTTATGCAAGGACCAGTGGATTTTGATGAAGATGTGGGGAGACAGGGGATGGTATCCCTACCCTGGGGCCCCTCCTGCAGCTGCCCCAGTAGTTGACTGGTCCAGAGAGAATAGGCTCTGCCCTCAGGTCACCAACATCACCCAGAGGAGAACATGAAACCAGAAATGAAAATGAGAAAGATGAGGAAATGGCCAGAAGCCTCTCAGGAGAAGTCAAGAAGGCAAGAAGTCTGATGGTGGGGTCCCCAGAGTTATCACCATCACAAATTTAGAAATCACAAGAACAGCACAGCAATGGGAAATCCAGGCCAGGGTGAGATATAGCTGAAGCTCTTTTAACCATCCTCTCCCTGGCTGTCTTTACTCTATAAAGCATGCTCACTGATGCCCATGGCATGCTGAAGCCCAGAGGCCAAGAGGCTACGCTACAGCAGCAGAATGTCTAGCAAGAGTATGTGTGCTTGTCGTCAACATGTTTATATCATGTACATGTACATCATGTGACTTGTAACCAGGAAAAGAAGTAGATCGTTGTTTCTCTGAAAACTAAATTGAAGTCTTTGAAAAAGATTTCTTAAAACAAATAAAAGACACTCTTTTCTCTGACACTAGGGATCCATTTGCATGAATAATCATGTGGGAAAAAGTAGAAACATTTACAGAGATGAAGATAAGTTATCTTTAGCACATGGTAGTAGAGAGAGGACCCTCAATGGGCCTGGGTATGGATAGCTATTATAAGTTATTTTCTCTATTAAAAGTGAAAGTGAAGTCACTCAGTCGTGTCCGACTCTGTGACCCCATGGACTGTAGCCTACCAGGCTCCTCTGTCCATGGGATTCTCCACACAAGAATACTGGAGTGGGTTGCCATTTCCTTCTCTAGAAGATCTTCCCAACCCAGGGACTGAACCCAGGTCTCCCGCATTGCAGGCAGACGCTTTACCATCTGAGCCACCAGGGAAGCTCTTCTCTATTATGTTTCCATTTAATATTAGCCAGGGCTCCAGGTTATCATGATAGAAACAATCAAACAGCTCAAGAAATAAAGTTATGCCTCATAAAATATAAGTGATAAAGGGCTGAAGGGTGATACCCAAACTAAAAAGGCAGGGAGGGAATTGGAGGGTTGCAGAATCAAGAACATCAGGGAGGAGCTAAGATGGTGGAGGGTTAGGACGGGGAAAACACTTTCTCCTCCACAAATTCATCAAAAGGACATCTAAACGCCGAGTAAATTCCACAAAACAACTTCAGAATGCCGGCAGAGGACATCAGACACCCAGAAAAGCAACTCACTGCCTGCTAAAGGAGGTAGGGAAAAAATATAAAAGGCAAAAAGAGACAAAGAGGGAGGGACGGACCTCTGTCCGGGGAAGGAGTCTTAAAAAAAAAAGAGAAGTTCCCAAACACCAGGAAACACTCTCACTCCAGAGTCTGTGCCGAACCTAGGAAGCACGGAGGCCATCATAACAGGGAGGAGGGCAGGCGAACAATTAAAGCCCACGGACTACGAGCCCTACGATAACTTCCACAGCGGAGAAGCATCACAAACGCCCGCATCAGCCATTAGCAAGCGGGGGCTGGGCAGGGAGACACCGTGGGCCGCTCCCCCGCTGGCCGCTCCCCGGCGGGCGCTCCCCTGCGGACTGCTCGTTCGCCGGCAGCTGCGGCTTGGGCCGCTTCCGCGGGCCGCTTCTTCATGGGCTGCATTGGCCTGATTATCCCAAGCGCTACCTGATCGGAATAATCTGGGCCGGCAAACCAGACTGTGGGACACCGACCACACGAAAAGCCGGCCCTAACCCAAGACACCGCCAGGCCCGCGCACAGAACAAAGGACTGTACAGAGATAGCCGGCTGCAGTCCGTCCCCCTCCGGTGACAAGCAGCCAGAGCCGGAGGGAGGCAATCGCAGCCCCAAAGAGACATTAATCACAAAACTGTAAGCAGACTTCTTTGCTAACTAAGACTTCTTGGGGCTCTGGTCAGCTAACATCCGCCTAAGAAAGTGCACCGGTAAACCTAAAAAAACCGAGTGGCGGGGAGGTGATAAGTCGCAGATTCTGCTAAGGGCACAAAACGCAGGCCCAACCGAGCCCTGGCCTCTGAGGACTACCGGAGTGCCTGAACTTGAGCGGCTTAGATCTGGGAGGGGCAAGCAGCCCAGGGCCGGTAGCAGATGGTTCTGGCGGGGAAACAGAGAGCCCAAGCAGAGTGGGCAGGGAGGCTACACGCGCTGTGAGCGGGGGCAGACCCAGTGTGGCTGAGCCACTGCGAGCACACGCCAGTAGTATTTATTTGCAAAGTCCCTCCCTCCCTGCAGCGAGACTGAACAAGTGAGCCTAATAAATAAATAAATAAATAAATAAAAAGGGTGTCCACCACCGCCCCCTTTGTAAGAAGCTATAACAGTGGGAACCACCGTGGAAGCAACAGGCAATAACTAAAACCCCATGGTTAGTACCAACTACAGAGAAAGGGGCCTATAGATCTTGAGAAATTTAAGCTGGAACAAGGAACTAGCCGAAAATGAACTGAACCCACAATACCCACAACAATAATAGAGAAACTCTTATATATATTGTTACTATTTTTACCATCATTATTTTTTTTCTTTTTTTAATATATTTATTATTATTTTTAATTAAAAAAAGGAAAACAACATTTTTTTTTTTTTTTTAATTTTCTTCTTTTATTTTTATTTTTTTATCCTCTAGTACTCCTTTAATTTCCACTTTTAGATATAACTTTTGCGACCCTGTTTTTTTCTTTTTTCTTTTTGTCTTTTCTTCTTTTCTTTCCTTTTTTCTTTTCTTTACTGATTGCTGACTGGATCTGTCTGTCTCCTTTTCATTTCCTCCTTTTATCCTCCTGACCACCTCTGTCTCCTTCCTCCCTCTTTTCTTCTCTGTATAACTCCGTGAACATCTCTGAGCAGTCCAGTTGTGGGGTGCAGTATAGAAGAAGAAGTTTTTGAGACTACTGTAAAAATAAGACCGATAACTGGAGGCAGGAGGCTTAAGTCCAAACCCTGATCCCACGGAACATTAATTGACAGGAGCTCATCAAATGCCTCCATACCTACACTGAAACCAAGCATCACACAAAGGCCAACAAGTTCCACGGCAAGACACACCTAGCAAATTCTCCAGAAAAACAGGAACACAGCCCTGAGCTCCAATATACAGGCTACACAAAGTGACCCCAAAATCATAGACATCTCATAACTCACTACTAGACACTCCATTGCACTCCAGAGAGAAGAAATCCAGCTCCATCCACCAGAACACTGACACAAGCTTCCCTAAACAAGAAATCTCAACAAGCCACTGGTACAAACCCACATATAGTGAAGAAACACCACAATAAAGAGAACCCCACAGACTGCCAGAATACAGTAAGGACACCCCAAACTCAGCAATTTAAACAAGATGAAGAGACAGAAGAATTCCCAGCAGGTAAAGGAACAGGATAAATGCCCACCAAACCAAACAAAAGAGAAAAAAATAGCGAACCTACCTGATAAAGAATTCTGAATAATGATAGTGAAATTAATCCAAAATCTGGAAATCAAAATGGAATCACGGATAAATAGCCTGGAGAAAAGCATTGAGAAGATGCAAGAAAGATTTAACAAGGACCTAGAAGAAATAAAAAAAGAGTCAATATATAATGAATACTGCAATAAATGAGATCCAAAACACTCTGGAGGCAACAAATAGTAGAATAACAGAGGCAGAAGATAGAATTAGTGAATTAGAAGATAGAATGGCAGAAATAAATGACTCACAGGAGAAAAAAGAAAAACGAATTAAAAGAAATGAGGAAAATCTCAGAGACCTCCAGGACAATATTAAATGTTACAATATTCGAATCATAGGAGTCCCAGAAGAAGAAGACAAAAAGAAAGACCATGAGAAGATACTTGAGGAGATAATAGTTGAAAACTTCCCTAAAATGGGGAAGGAAATAATCACTCAAGTCCAAGAAACCCAGAGAGTCCCAAATAGGATAAACCCAAGGCGAAACACCCCAAGACACATATTAATCAAATTAACAAAGATCAAACACAAAGAACAAATATTAAAAGCAGCAAGGGAAAAACAACAAATAACACACAAGGGAATTCCCATAAGGATAACAGCTGATCTTTCAATACAGACTCTCCAAGCCAGGAGGGAATGGCAAGACATACTTAAAGTGATGAAAGAAAAGAACCTACAGCCCAGATTATTGTACCCAGCAAGGATCTCATTCAAATATGAAGGAGAAATCAAAACCTTTACAGACAAGCAAAAGCTGAGAGAATTCAGCACCACCAAACCAGCTCTCCAACAAATACTAAAGGACATTCTCTAGACAGGAAACACAAAAAGGGTATATAAATTTGAACCCAAAACAATAAAGTAAATGGTAACAGGATCATACTTATCAATAATTACCTTAAATGTAAATGGGTTGAATGCCCCAACCAAAAGACAGAGACTGGCCTAATGGATACAAAAACAAGACCCCAACATACATTGTCTACAAGAGACCCACCTCAAAACAGGGGACACATACAGACTGAAAGTGAAGGGCTGGAAAAAAGATTTTCCCTGCAAATAGGGACCAAAAGAAAGCAGGAGTAGCAATACTCATATCAGATAAAATAGACTTTAAAACAAAGGCTGTGAAAAGAGACAAAGAAGGTCACTACATAATGATCAAAGGATCAATCCAAGAAGAAGATATAACAATTATAAATATATATGCACCCAACATAGGAGCACCGCAATATGTAAGACAAATAATAACAAGTATGAAAGGAGAAATCAACAATAACACAATAATAGTGGGAGACTTTAATACCCCACTCACACCAATGGATAGATCAACTAAACAGAAAATTAACAAGGAAACATAAACTTTAAACGATACAATAGACCAGTTAGACCTAATTGATATCTATAGGACATTTCATCCCAAAACAATGAATTTCACCTTTTTCTCAAGCACACACGGAACCTTCTCCAGGATAGACCACATCCTGGGCCATAAATCTAGCCTTGGTAAGTTCAGAAAAATTGAAATCATTCCAAGCATCTTTTCTGACCACAATGCAGTAAGAGTAGATCTCAATAACAGGAGAAAAACTATTAAAAATTCCAACATATGGAGGCTGAACAACACACTCCTGAATAACCAACAAATCACAGAAGAAATCAAAAAAGAAATCAAAATCTGCATAGAAACGAATGAAAATGAAAACACAACAACCCAAAACCTGTGGGACACTGTAAAAGCAGTCCTAAGGGGAAAGTTCATAGCAATACAGGCATACCTCAAGAAACAAGAAAAAAGCCAAATAAATAACCTAACTCTACACCTAAAGCAACTGGAAAAGGAAGAAGTGAAGCATCCCAAGGTTAGTAGAAGGAAAGAAATCTTAAAAATTAGGGCAGAAATAAATGCAGAAGAAACAAAAGAGACCATAGCAAAAATCAACAAAGCCAAAAGCTGGTTCTTTGAAAGGGTAAATAAAATTGACAAACCACTAGCCAGACTCATCAAGAAACAAAGGGAGAAAAATCAAATCAATAAAATTAGAAATGAAAATGGAGAGATCACAACAGACAACACAGAAATACAAAGGATCATAAGAGACTACTATCAGCAATTATATGGCAATAAAATGGACAACGTGGAAGAAATGGACAAATTCTTAGAAAAGTACAACTTTCCAAAACTGGATCAGGAAGAAATAGAAAATCTTAACAGACTCATCACAAGCAAGGAAATTGAAACTGTAATCAGAAATCTTCCAGCAAACAAAAGCCCAGGCCCAGACGGCTTCACAGCTGAATTCTACCAAAAATTTAGAGAAGAGCTAACACCTATCCTACTCAAACCTATCCTCAGAAAATTGCAGAGGAAGGCAAACTTCCAAACTCATTCTATGAGGCCACCATCACCCTAATACCAAAACCAGACAAAGATGCCACAAAAAAAGAAAACTACAGGCCAATATCTCTGATGAACATAGATGCAAAAATCCTTAACAAAATTCTAGCAATCAGAATCCAACAACACATTAAAAAGATCATACACCATGACCAGGTGGGCTTTATCCCAGGAATGCAAGGATTCTTCAATATCCGCAAATCAATCAACGTAATACACCACATTAACAAACTGAAGAATAAAAACCATATGATTATCTCAATAGATGCAGAGAAAGCCTTTGACAAAGTTCAACATCCATTTATGATAAAAACTCTCCAGAAAGCAGGAATAGAAGGAACATACCTCAACATAATAAAAGCTATATATGACAAACCCACAGCAAACATTATCCTCAATGGTGAAAAATTGAAAGCATTTCCTCTAAAGTCAGGAACAAGACAAGGATGCCCACTTTCACCATTACTATTCAACATAGTTTTGGAAGTTTTGGCCACAGCAATCAGAGCACAAAAGGAAATAAAAGGAATCCAAATTGGAAAAGAAGAAGTAAAACTCTCACTGTTTGCAGATGACATGATCCTCTACATAGAAAACCCTAAAGATTCCACCAGAAAATTACTAGAACTAATCAATGAATATAGTAAAGTTGCAGGATATAAAATCAACACACAGAAATCCCTTGCATTCCTGTACACTAATAACGAGAAAATAGAAAGAGAAATTAAGGAAATTCCATTCACCATTGCAATGAAAAGAATAAAATACTTAGGAATATATCTTCCTAAAGAAACTAAAGACCTATATATAGAAAACTATAAAACACTGGTGAAAGAAATCAAAGAGGACACTAATAGATGGAGAAATATACCATGTTCATGGATTGGTAGAATCAATATAGTGAAATTGAGTATACTACCCAAAGCAATTTATAGATTCAATGCAATCCCCATCAAGCTACCAACGGTATTCTTCACAGAGCTAGAACAAATAATTTCTCAATTTGTATGGAAATACAAAAAACCTCGAATACCCAAAGCTATCTTGAGAAAGAAGAACGGAACTGGAGGAATCAACCTGCCTGACTTCAGGCTCTACTACAAAGCCACAGTCATCAAGACAGTATGGTACTGGCACAAAGACAGAACTATAGATCAATGGAACAAAATAGAAAGCCCAGAGATAAATCCATGCACATATGGTCACCTTATCTTTGACAAAGGAGGCAAGAATATACAATGGATTAAAGACAATCTCTTTAACAAGTGGTGCTGGGAAAACTGGTCGAACACTTGTAAAATAATGAAACTAGAACACTTTCTAACACCATACACAAAAATAAACTCAAAATGGATTAAAGAGCTAAACGTAAGACCAGAAACCATAAAACTCCTAGAGGAAAACATAGGCAAAACACTCTCTGACTTACATCACAGCAGGATCCTCTATGACCCACCTCCCAGAATATCGGAAATAAAATCAAAAATAAACAAATGGGACCTAATCAAACTTAAAAGCTTCTGTACAACAAAGGAAACTATAACAAGTTGAAAAGACAGCCTTCAGAATGGGAGAAAATAATAACAAATGAAGCAACAGACAAACAACTAATCTCAAAAATATACAAGCAACTCCTACAGCTCAATTCCAGAAAAATAATTGACTCAATCAAAAAATGGGCCAAAGAACTAAATAGACATTTCTCCAAAGGAGACATACAGATGGCTAACAAACACATGAAAAGATGCTCAACATCACTCATTATCAGAGAAATGCAAATCAAAACCACTTTGAGGTACCATTTCACGCCAGTTAGAATGGCTGCAATCCAAAAGTCCACAAGCAATAAATTGCTGGAGAGGGTGTGGAGACAAGGGAACCCTCTTACACTGTTGGTGGGAATGCAAACTAGTACAGCCACTATGGAGAACAGTATGGAGATTTCTCAAAAAACTGGGAATAGAACTGCCTTATGATCCAGCAATCCCACTGCTGGGCATACACACTGAGAAAACCAGAATTGAAAGAGACACGTGTACCCCAATGTTCATAGCAGCACTGTTTACAATAGCCAGGACTTGGAAGCAACCTAGATGTCCATCCACAGATGAATGGATAAGAAAGCGGTGGTACATATACACAATGGAGTATTACTCAGCCATTAAAAAGAATACATTTGAATCAGTTCTAAGGAGGTGGATGGAACTGGAGCCTATTATACAGAGTGAAGTAAGCCAGAAAGAAAAACACAAATATAGTATACTAACGCATATATATGGAATTTAGAAAGATGGTAACAATAACCCTGTTTACAAGACAGCAAAAGAGACACTGATGTATAGAACAGACTTTTGGACTCTGGGTCCGGGAGAGGGTGGGATGATTTGGGAGAATAGCATTGAAATATGTATAATATCATATCGGAAATGAGCTGCCAGTCCAGGTACGATGCCCGATAACGGATGCCTGGGGCTGGTGCACTGGGACGACCCAGAGGGATGGTATGGGGAGGGAGGAGGGAGGAGGGTTCAGGATGGGGAGCACGTGTATACTGGTGGTGGATCCATCTCGATGTATGGTAAAAGCAATACAATATTGTAAAGTTAAGCAAAATAAAATTTAATTTAATAAAAAAAAAAAAGAACATCAGAATGCAGGAATTAAAATGCCTCCAAGACCTTATCACCACTTTTATCTGTATGATGTCTTTATTCTCTCTCACCACCTATTTCTTCACATAGTGACAAACACAACCACCATCAAAGCTTGAATTTTGCATCTTGCAAACGCTGCTCTCAGAGAGACTGCCAGGACCTCTCTCTTGACCCAAGGAAGGATTCTTATTGGCCTAGTTTCTATCCCGTGTCTTTCCCTGGACCAATCAGTTGAAGCCAAGGGTGTGGTCACATCTCTTGTTCACACTCTGACCCCGTATTATCTTTCTTACTGTTTTGTGGTCCATACAGCACCCATCACAAGCCAAAATTTACTTAGCTCTATCATCTACCTTCCAGACTGGCACATAAGGTCTATTCTGACTTGATCACTACCAAAACAATACTTTAGCACATAAGAGCTGCTCAATAAATACTTCTGGATTAAAAACACCCTAAGCCAAGGAGATCCACCCAGTCCATCCTAAAGGAAATCAGTCCTGAATACTCACTGGAAGGACTGATGCTGACGCTGAAACTCCAAGACTTTGGCCACCTGATGTGAAGAACTAACTCATTTGAAAAGACCCTGATGCTGGGAAAGATTGAAGGCAGGAGGAGGAGATAACAGAGGATGAGATGGTTGGATGGCATCACCGATTCGATGGACATGAGTTTGAGTAAGCTCTGGGAGTTAGTGATGGACAAGGAAGCTTGGCATGTTGTAGTCCATGGGGTCGCAAAGAGTCATACACGACTGAGCGACTGAACTGAACTGAACTGAAGCCAAGCCAAAAATCAAGCCATATATGAAACTCATGAGCTATTAAAACTCAGGTTTTGGAAAAAAATTACTATGCTAAATGAAAATGATGAAACTATTTCTAATATAACCCTAATTTCTAAATAAGCTTTAGATTTAAAATACTATATCTCAAATGAGAAGGGCAAAGTCAGCAAAAACTTGTCACACTACAGAGCCTGCCTGCAGACTCTCACTCCATGCAAAGGGAACAAGAAAGGAAACCAGAGGAGAAACTGTGCTCCTATGTCCCCTTGGGTTCCTAGCAGGGCTGCCAGATAAAATATAGAATTCCCAGCTACATTTTATTTTCAGATTAACACATACAATTTTGAGTATAAGTACATCCCAAATACTGCCTATTTAATAATACTAAACAATTATTCATTGCTTATGTGAAATTCTAATTTAACCAGGCATCCAGCATTTGTATTTGCTAAATCTGGCCACCCTTGTCCCTGGGCATTTCCGTGCCCACCCAAGGTGTGACAGATGGACCCAAATATTAATAACATGTAAGCAAGATCAGGAGATTAACAGCACATAAGCCTTGGGTCTCCCTGGGCTTCAGGTTGACACAGGAGCAATGCCCCAGATGTTCCTGCATGCTCCCAGGGAAGGATGTAAATCCTGGCCAGTACCTCGGCCACGAGGAGCTGCGAGGTGAGCCTGGAGTGGAGGCTGAGGAATGGGAAGGCCAGGCCAGCTCCTGGACCACTAGTGACAGGCCCCAGGGTCTGCCACTTGGCAGAGCTGAGGTGGAACTGAGACAGCAGGAGGAGGACCCCTGACCGTGACCACACCACAAAGAGCACCCCTGAGTGACGCCAGCTTACACCTCGTGGCTCACTCTAATGACACGACAGCGGAGGCAACACACATCTTTTAAAAGACCGAAACAATTCCCGAGGAGAGCACAAAGAGCAGCCGGTGCATCCGCCCCAGTCACCCTGAAACAACCCTTGTAGGCAATTTAAAGCTTGACACGCGCATATCCCAAAAACAGTGATTCCGGTCAGATTACCCAGCTTTCTGCCATGAGTGAAAAGGGAAGCATGAGAGAAAATGAAAACCGATAAAGAAAAGGAAGACCATTGCCTTTGTTTTTATTCTGAGTATCTCCACACACATACAGAGGAGGGTAGAGAATTAGTCTTAGAGGGGGAACCAATTTTTTAAGAAAACACTTTTCGGGGCCTTTCTTTGGCTGTGCCAAGTACAGAACCCGGGACATGATCTGAAAAGACAGGATTAGAAGAAGAATTAAAAGGTTCCCTATAACAAAGTCACTAGAATTTTACAACTTTCTCCTGAGGAGCTAGAGCTTTGAGATCCTGGTTGAGGAGAAGGTGACAGGAACTGGTCCCAGGAATATGATGAGAAGTTCAGGCATCAAAGAGAAGCAGCTTGAGAGAAACAGCTCCTTGTTCAAAATGGTTTAACACAGTGGTGTCCAATCTTCAATTGTAACTTAGTCTCTGTTCTTGGCAGGGATATAATCTAAGTCCCCTCCATTAATTGAAAGCCTTTAGGAAAATCCATCGAACACAAAGACTGTGGTGGGATCACTAGAAACTTAGAGGGTAAACAGTGAAAAGGTGAGCTCCCTTCCAGATTCTGCATTGTGCAACCTGCACACCCATACCTGGTGACCCCAAGTGTTCCAGGAGTGGAAATAAAGAAACCCTCCTCCCGGCAAGTACATCAGAACAAGATGATCCTCCAGAGGGAGGACAAGGAAGGCTAGACTTTATTCAGATCAGATCAGTCGCTCAGTCGTGTCCGACTCTTTGCGACCCCATGAACCGCAGCACGCCAGGCCTCCCTGTCCATCACCAGCTCCCGGAGGTCACCCAGACTCACACCCATCAAGTCAGTGATGCCATCCAGCCATCTCATCCTCTGTCGTCCCCTTCTCCTCCTGCCCTCAATCCCTCCCAGCATCAGAGTCTTCTCCAATGAGTCAACTCTTTGCATGAGGTGGCCAAAATACTGGAGTTTCAGCTTTAGCATCATTCCTTCCAAAGAAATCCCAGGGCTGATCTCCTTCAGAATGGACTGGTTGGATCTTCTTGCAGTCCAAGGGACTCTCAAGAGTCTTCTCCAACACCACAGTTCAAAAGCATCAATTCTTCGGCGCTCAGCCTTCTTCACAGTCCAGCTCTCACATCCATACATGACCACAGGAAAGACCATAGCCTTGACTAGGCGAACCTTTGTTGGTAAAATAATGTCTCTGCTTTTGAATATGCTATCTAGGTTGGACATAACTTTCCTTCCAAGGAGTAAGCGTCTTTTAATTTCATGGCTGCAGTCACCATCTGCAGTGATTTTGGAGCCCAGAAAAACAAAGTCTGACACTGTTTCCACTGTTTCCCCATCTATTTCCCAGGCAGTGATGGGACCAGATGCCATGATCTTCGTTTTCTGAATGTTGAGCTTTAAGCCAACCTTTTCACTCTCCACTTTCACTTTCATCAAGAGGCTTTTTAGCCCCTCTTCACTTTCTGCCATAAGAGTCGTGTCATCTGCATATCTGAGGTTATTGATATTTCTCCCAGCAATCTTGATTCCAACTTTTGTTTCTTCCAGTCCAGCATTTCTCATGATGTACTCTGCATATAAGTTAAATAAACATGGTGATAATATGCAGCCTTGACGTACTCCTTTTCCTATTTGGAACCAGTCTGTTGTTCCATGACCAGTTACTACGTGGTAAAAGAAGGAATAAAACACATCAACACGTGAACAGGGATTATCTCTAGAGGCTACGATGGGTGGCTTTTATTTTTCTGTTTAGTGCTATTGTGCAATGAATCTGGGTTCATTTTACTGCAAGAGATAATGATTAAGAACCAAAGAAAGAATTGTACAATAGGCAAACAGCAGTGGTGATGGAATGGCTGGCCATGGCCAGCCTCTCGTCTCTGGACACCAGCTGGGGTCTGAATATACTGATGTTCCACTTGCATTGGTCGTTACCTGGCTCAGGAATTAGGAGGCTTGAACCTGCACCTGGAAGCTACCAAGGCCCACAGAGAGGAGGAGGATGCCCACAGGATGGTGGTGGGTGAGAGCGCAGGACTGTGACCAAAGAGACCGACTCAGCAGCAGAATTCAGCCAGAATAGCTGGCTTTTGGGCAAATACACTGAGATCTGTGTATTTCACCATCACAGACACTCACCAAAGTGAATTCTGAATCTTAAAATGTCCATAAATGAGAACGCATATTCAAATTTTTATCTAATGTCTCTCTGGAATTTAATTACTCCTTATAAAAATTTTACATTTCAAAATTAGCAGGTTTTTTAATCATGCGATTTTTCTCTCTAGAAAACTTCAGAGGTTATATGGTGCTATTTCCTCCCTTTACAGATTGCACACTTGACCCTCAGAGAGAGGGATGAGACCAGAATTATGCAGTGTATTATTCAAGACTCTCCAAAAGGCAGAAACGTCTCATGTGATTACAGAGGTTGGCAAGTCCAAAATCTGCTTGGTGGGCTGGCAGACTGAAACCCAGAGAAGAGGCAATTCTGCAGTTCAGGCCCAAAGGCTACCTTCTGTCAGAATTCCCTCTCACTAGAGGAAGTTAGTCTTTTGGGCTATTCAAGCCTGCACCTGATTGACTGAGGCCCACCCACATTATGGTGGGAAATCTACTTTACTCAAAGCCTACTGAATTCAATGTTAATCTCATCCAGAAACACATACATATATGTATCCAGAATAATGTTTGACCACATATCTGGGCACTGAGGCCCATCCAAGTTGATGCATAAAGTTACCCATCACACATGGCAGTTAGAAACAGAAATGGAATTAAACTCCAACCTCTTGATTTTCAGAGAGCTCAAGCTACTCCATCATGTGACCCCAACCAGACTGATACTTTTGAAACCACTCAAGTCTGAAGTCTTAATACAAGACACATAGGGTCATGAAATGTTATGTTTAACAAACATTCATGCATATGCTGGAAATGATTCTCCCTAGCATTGTGGCTACCTGGACACATTTTAAACCAAGAAAGGAGCCAAACATCATTTAGAGAGAATGGATCTAAGCGCCCTCTCAACACTCTAAATCCCCCATGGCATCCTAACCCCATCATAGAACAGCACTATTGAAATGCCTGCACAGCCCTTCAACAGCCGTGGATATTAGATGTCAAGTATAGTGAAATGCATGACATTAACAGGGACAGGCACCAAACGGAAGCTTGCAAAAGTTCCTCAGATGGCCGCTTCTTATCAATCCTGAATGCTGGATGCGATTCCTCATTAGAGGAGGAGCACGTTTGTGTCCACATTTTTCCACTCCTCAGACTTCAATTTTAGCAACTTTGAATTTTACCTTCTAAGGTCCTTTTTTCTTCATTAAAGGAAAATGAGAATGTAAGCTTTGAACTTAACATCTCATTGAGAAGGCTATATTACAGGGGGAGACCTCCCACCTGCGTGGCTCTAAATTACTAGAAGAATGTTTTATTAGCTAAAGAAGTAAAGCAACAACTCTTTAAGATTCCCATCATACTTCTGCTACAATAGCATCATTACCATAACAAACTATGGATTCCAGTTCCAATATCACCTTTTTTCAGGACTTAGGAAGTTTAATCCATTTGAAAACCTTGAGCGCACTGAGAAATATCTGGATACAGCAGCTAATTGTAATCTAAACATTTATAAGAATAAATAAGCAATTGCACTCCGTTCAGCTCATAAATGTTATCAAGCAGGAAGCAGTTGTTGAAACGGACAAACCGATAGCTCCACAATGAATTATAACACCACAGTTACACCTTTATCACAGCCAAAATACCGAGACCTAAGGTTAAAACATCAATCCAGGGTTTCCCTGGTGATCCAGTGGTTAAGAACACGCCTGCCAATGCAGGGGACATAGGTTCGACCTCTGGTCTGGGAGGATTCCACATGCCACGAGGCAACTCAGCCCATGCACCACAACTACTGAGCCCACGCACCTGCTCCTGCAAGAGAAGTCACCACGTGAGAAGCTCACACATCACAACTAGAGAAAGCCCACACGCAGCAATAAAGACCCAGCACAGCCAAAAAGAAAAATTTAAAAAAAAAAAACACACAATAACTCTAAAACATCAATCCATTCTGTCTTCAGGACCGAGATCTCAGTTAAGCAATGTTTTAGTCAACTCAGGGTCACCATAACAAAATGCCACAGACCAAGAAGCTTAAACAACAGAAAAATATTTTCTCACAGTTCTGAAGACTGGAGGTCCAAGACCAAGGTGCCAGCAGCGTTGGCTTCCAGCAAGAGCGCTCTTCCTGACTTGCAGACAACAGCTGTTTCCTCACATGGCCTTTCCTCCATGCAGATGGTTGCTGTTTGGTCGCTCAGTTGTGTCCAACTCTTTGCAACCCCATCAACTTCAGCACGCCAGGCTTCCCTGTCCTTCACCATCTCCGAGAGTTTGCTCAAGCTCATGTCCATCGAATCGGTAATGCTATCCAACCACCTAAACCTGTGGAGAGAGGGAAAAAAGGATGGAGAGAGTGAGATTGATTAATTGGTCTGTGGTCTCCTCCACTTCTCGTAAGGACACCAGTCTATCGGGTTAGGGCCCTTCTCCTATGACCTGATTTAAAAGTAATTACCCTCAAGGTTTCTATCTCTAAATACAGTCACATTGGAGGTTAGGACTTCAATGTAGAGCTTTTGAGGGGACACTATTCAGTCTCTAACAGGCAACATTTGTTGTGGTTGCTGAGCTGCTAAGTTGTATACAACTCTTTGCAACGCCATGGACTGTAGCCCACCAGCCTCCTCTGTCCGTGGGATTTCCCAGGCAAGAATGCTGGAGAGGGTTGTCATTCCCTTCTCCAGGGGATCTTCCCCACCCAGGGACTGAACCCACACCTCCTGCACTGGCGGGCAGATTCTTTGCCACTGAGCCATGAAGGAAGCCTGACAGGCAACATTAATCCACTTAAAAAGCCTTTTTCTCTGTTTCAACTTTATGCACGAATTTTTTTCTTTCCCTCCTCCTTCTCCATTTTCTGCTTCTTTTTGTCTTTTTTTCTTGTTTTGTTTCCCTATTAGATACAGATTCTCTCCCATTTCAAGTAAGTGTCATGGTAATTTAGAAAATGTTTTCCTGTTATTTTTTTGAGTATTTGGGTTCCTTTTTTAATGCAAAGGGAATGGTTCACAATTATCTCAGAAGAATCCAAAACATATTTTTCTAAATAGCCCCAGGAGTTCATATTTGTTCTGACCAGATCCAACTCAACATGGCAATAAAAACACTCATGGTAACATCTCTCAGACCTGACTTCAGGGGACTCTCTTCTTACATGTATTTAACATATGCAAATTCAACTTGCAGGTGGGGCAGACATACTCTTTACACTTAAACACAAAGCACTCAATCTATCTGCTGTTCGACCAAAGAAAAAGCAAAGTGTCTGACTTGGGAGGAAACTGTGACCAGAGGCAGACGTGGTAACAGACAGAATAAGATACCCTAGGACATCTGTCCTCCATTTGATGAGCAACCTAAAATGTTTTCAAGGATACTTTTGACTCTGTGTGATTTTTGTCCTGTGATCGGTCTTCAAATACTGACTCCAAAATAATACTTTATTTTAAAATGGATCATGAAAGGTGTAAGGAAGAAAGTTCAACTGATAAGCCCCCCAAAATGAATAGAAAGTGACCTAAGCGGAGGGATGGTATTTCAGGCAGTGTTAGTTGTTCAGTCTGACTCTTTGAGACCCCGTGGACTGTAGCCCACCAGGCTCTTCTGTCCATGGATTCTCCAGGCAAGAATACTGGAGTGGGTTGCCATTTCCTCCTCTAGGGATAAAACCCATGTCTCTTTTGTCTCCTGCATTGGCAGTGGGTTCTTTACTGCTAGTACCATCTGGGAAGCTCCTGATGTTTGTTGAGGTTAAGTTAAATAAGGCCTTGAAAATCCAGAGCAAAGTTTTGGACTTGTGATAACTTATTACTCTTAAAATGACGAGGCGGAGGAGCAATGCCAACTATTAGCATGAAAGTGTTAGGAATATGGTCTGCCAGCACTACTCAGGGGCTGAGCTGAAAAGAATATTTTGAGTTAATACAGAAAACTGGAAAATTTGCACCTCAAGGAGAAAAATGCCACTAAAGAGAGCAAACCTTCACTGCTTCAAGAGATTTCATTGTAACATTATGTTCAAAGGCCCTAAAATAGGTGGTAATCTATTTCTTAATCAATGTCCTTGAACAAGCAGAAAAATCTCTCTCTGAAGTTTAAAAAAAATCATTTTTATATATTACAAATACTGAATCACTTTAGCAGAAAGCACTTCCAAGAAACACCACGATGGGCAAGCATTTATGCACCTGACTTAAAATCTGAAACTTTCTTCTTGGGAAAAGACAACACTTAAAAAATCAACCATAATGGCAGCAAAATTCCATGCTAAATGTTGATTACTTTTTAATTCTATCTTGTATGCCAAGAACAACGCGCAGGTAGGAAGAAAAAGCAAGAGACTGGAATCAGACTTTTGTCATGATCTTGCTACCAGTTGCCTGGCAGAGCTGCTTTTTTTAGAAGCTGATCAGGGCTTCCAGGTGCATTGTTTGGGCTCAGCTCTAGATAAAGATAAACATTCAGGCTTCCAGGGACTGGAATCACAAGAGTGACTAGCAAAGTTCACAGGAACCGAAAGACCCTGGTGCCAATTAAAAACCATACATCCCATCACAGCAAGGAGGGAAGCTATTGAATAATTGAATAATCTCAAGCCATTCCAAAGGAGAATAAACAGATGATGGCCTGATCCCGTGGAGACTGGAGGAAGCTGTGTGCATCAGAGTGCTCTATATTCTCTTCATACTTTGATTAATTATCCAGCTGTGCGACTGTCATTATCAAGGATATCTCTGAATCATGTGGCTCCGACAGTAACCAAATCTGGCTGTCCCTTTCATTTTTTTTTTTTTTCACTTGGGTAAGCGCCTTGCTGTTTGGAAGAGAGTTACCTAGTATGTCACTTGAAACAAGCAAATGCTCCATTCACCGTAGACAACAATGGGCCGGTCATTAGACTCTTTCACAGCACTGCTGATAGGTTTGTATAGAGGCACCCCCGGTGGAAAAGAGAAATATGCCCTCCTGTAAACTGATCTTCCACTGGAAAGTGCTGAAAATACCGAGCTTGAGATGAGAATGAGTGTCATTTTCAAATTTTATTTGCTTGCTTCGTTGTTTATTCGTACCAGAAAACTTGCCCCTCTCCCAAGCCCTTCATTCCAAGAGAACTGCTTAAGAGGCTATTTCTCTAGAAACCATTTTAATTTTCAAAGGATCCAGGCAGGGCTTAAGTCAAAGAAAAGTATTTGAAATTGTAGAATTCCTACAACTTTCAGCCAACCATTCAAGGAAAGAAAGACATGGGAAAAGAAAGTGGAGGCTCTTAAAGTTACATCAACAGTTGCCTATTCCACCCTCTCTTGGTAGCTATGACCAAGGTGATTGTGGAATCCTGGGTGAGTCAGTTCATCTTTCTGTGTCCAAGTCTATCCCCTGGTTAGATCTGGATAACAATGCATGCCTTCTAAGGAGGTAGCACAATAGTGGAGAAGAGAGAATATTCATTCACCAATATTGTGTCTCTTGCCTATTTTTCCCAGCCTTCTAGTGGTTAAGCAGGTCCAGGTGACTAGTTCTGACCAATGAGATGAGGGCAGAATGATGTGACTTGCAACCAGGCAAATGTAATAAAACCCTCGTGTAACCTCTCTTCTGCTTACATTTTAGAGGATGCACACAGGGGTGAGGGGTGGGGGGCTACACACAGGGGTGGGGGTTGGGGGGCCCTCCAGCCTGGGTCTCTAACCCTAACCTCTCTGCTGGTTTATCTGGTAAAGATATCATGACCAAGAACTAAACCTCTGCTTGACTGACCCTCCCTTCTCATCTCTCAGGGGAAACTTTATTCATCCTTCCAAGCCAGTCTCAAAGCAACTTTTTCCATGGAACCTCTCCAGATAGAAATTTCCATAGCACTTTGAATCTCTGGGGTTTTTTTTAATATTTACCTCATTTTGCCTAATATTACTGAAAGTCTGTAAAGCATAATTCAGGCTCTGTGGACAAACGTTCCCGGATTTAAATCTCAGCTCCAGTATACATAGCTGTTTAGCCTTAGGTAAATTATTAATGAGATTCCCCTAAACTTCCCTAAATCTTGGTTTTCCTATCTGTAAAACAGAGTTAACAAGAGGTGTCATGAGATGTAAATGAGGTACAAGTACAGAGCTTGGCACAAAGTCTGAGGTGCAGGGAGACATGCATGAAGCATTCAGCTTACAATTCCTGGGAGCTACCCCCACAACCTCACGAGACCTGAAGGGCCTTGCTGCTGCTGCTGATAAGTCACTTAAGTCATGTCCGGCTCTGTGTGACCCCATAGACGGCAGTCACCAGGCTCCCCATCCCTGGGATTCACATGTGACGATAATATGCTCATCCACTTTCTGTCTTCTGCAGTACCTGGAATGGGGTCTCACTCACAATAAGATACTCCCCCAAAAGGTTTGAGGAATGAATGAACTTTCAAAAGAGAACAAAATAAATCATTAAAATGATAAAATGATAGAGTGATAGAGATTCTCTAAGAAACAAAAGGGAAGAATGATGCGTGGGAAAGCAAAAAAACAGACCACGGACAAATTTTAAGTAAACCGTGTTGATTTGGGAAATGGAGAAAGATGGAATCTACGTTAACAGGTGATCATTTTCAGAGATGACCTCAGGTACAGAAACCCAAAGTCATCATACACTTCCATGCACAGCACAGCATCTTTACTCTTCTGCTCCATGATGTTTCTATAAAACATTAAAATCCTTTGAGGGCATGTAAGCTAGTAGACATATGGGTGCTTTGACTTCAGAAGAAATCACGCAGTATGACCAAGATAGATTTTATATTGCTGAATAAAGTAAAAATTAATAAAAATAAATAAATAAAATTAAAACAGTGCCTTACAAATAAAGGGCACAAAACAGTAGCCTTGGGGAACAGACCAGGTGTTGTTATGTTTATAAATGTCTTTATTTATTTTTATTGGAGTATAATTGCATTACAATGTTGTGCTAACTTCTGATGTACAGCAAAGTTAATCAGCTATTATAAATTTCTTTTAAGTGTGTACATGTGTTCCTCTTATTGGAACAGTTTTTCGCCTTCCTAAAACTTCTTTCATAAACTGGTCTTCACAAAAGATAGGACTTCGTTCTTCTACATTTTTAAGCAACAGCGACATCATGTGGCCACGCTGGGCGCTAACTCGCCTCTCTCCCAACTCTCAATTTCCCCCAGGGAGATATCAATCCAGTTCTGCCTTCCCTCAGAATAAACTCATTCAAAAATCATTCCGCTAATGGCGGACAGATTCCCAGGCTTAGGACAGGTACAGTGGTCCGTGTCTCTAACGCAATCTTATCTAAGGGATCATCCCGTGACCAACTCTTCACCAGGCACAGCCTATTCAGAGCTGAAACCAGCCCCGAGGCAACCAAACGGAGTTCATTTGACAAATCACTGAAACATGACTGGGGATGAATACATGCTACAGGGTATGAATGAATCATTAATTCATCATTCCACCTCAGGAATGATGACACCTGATGTGGGCGTGGTCTTCCCCCACAACTGTCATAAGCATCCCCATCAGCACCAGGTCAAGACTCTGTTTTGTGCTCCGGTGGCCCCTGGGAAGCCTTCGGTAAAATTTATCACAGATGGGTGATGACTAAGGCCAAGATTCCTCCTCCACTAAGCAGAATGCTCCTGAGGGCACATGAAGGAGCATTTGCTCACTCCCGTATCTGCAGCCTCTGCCTATCACTTGGAGATGCTCATTCATTGACTCAACAGGTATTTATTGAGCACCTACTTGAAGCCTACATTCTAGTTGGAGCTTCCATTCTAGCTAGAGTTGCTGCTGCTGCTGCTAAGTCGCTTCAGTCGTGTCTGACTCTGTGCGACCCCATAGGCAGCAGCCCACCAGGCTCCTCTGTCCCTGGGATTTTCCAGGCAAGAACACTGGAGTGGGTTGCCATTTGCTTCTCTAATGCATGAAAGTGAAAAGTGAAAGTGAGTCGCTCGGTCGTGTCCGACTCTTAGCGACCCCATGGACTGGGGCCTACCAGGCTCCTCCGTCCATGGGATTTTCCAGGCAAGAGTACTGGAGTGGGGTGCCATTGCCTTCTCCACTAGCTACAGCAGTCAGGCAATTAAGCCGTGATGTGTTGGGTACTCAGAAAATAAAGCTTTGTGTTGGGTGCTCAGAGAATACCTGACTCATATGGAGACAGCTGAGCAGAGATCTGAAGAAAGTGAGGTGTGTGGTTAGGAGAGGAAGATTGCTAGAAAATTGAACTTGGGAGGGAAGGAAGCAGGGATCCAGGCAGGAGGAAAGAAAGGGAGGAAGGATGAACTTATGAGCCACTGGACGAGGAATGAGAAGACCTGCGTTCTTATCCTGACTCTTTCATAAGCAGCTGAGCTAACTCAGGCTTTTCTTCCCCTCTCCAGACCTCAGTTTCCTTACTCTAAAGTGAAGAATTCAGATTTGATCATCGCTAAAGTCTCAGTTTTAAGACTCCATCACGAAAAGCCAGAGATTGTAACCTTTAATGGCATTTTGTGTGTGCACGCACCTGCACGTGTGTGTATGATTAATTTCCCAAAGCAATTCCAGGCGTTTGTGTTTGAGAGTGATTACACACACACACACCAAAAAAAAAAAAAAAAAAATGCTCACTATTTGCTTACTGGTTACAAGAAATTGATCTGAAGTCTATGGGTTTAAAGATTGGTTGGTCTCATAGTAAGATGTACACTTTTGGAGATTCGTCATTATGTGCCCAAACACGATAATTGCTGAAGGACCATGCATTGCAATTTGGCCCTAATAACCACTCAGGCAGGTAAAGTGAGCAGTTAGCTACAAGATATCAGCACCTGGTAAGTACATGACATTTTACTGAGAAATGAACTGCCATTTTGGCAGTCTTCTAGTTTGATGATTTCAGTCTTATTAATATCTGAAGCTCTCTGGTAATACCATGACAGATACATACAACATGATGCATACACATCATACAATAAATACAACAGCTAAGAACGTATAAAAGCAGGGTAAAATGGGCTCCAGGTTTTAAATGATTCCTTGGTTATATTTCCCCAACTTCCATCAACACTCTCATATGTGGAGCCAAGTACAGAGGACAGGATGGGTCCCGTGTTGACCAGCATCAAAGGGCTCATCAAAGGAATCAGCAAAAGTCCATCTGCCCACAAACATCTTCATTAAACCACCATTTGCCGTGTCAGAATTAGAGTTATTCTTTGGTCTGGTACTATTTATATTTCTAGAATATCCCTTTTAAATGCAATGATGCTCCTAGAGCAAGCTGCCCGTTCCACTTCAAATGGTCACAAATGTCTCTGGAAAAATAAGCAAGATGAAGGGAGAGTCATGGAGATGACGCCTTGGCCAGAAGTGCTGCTGTGGGAAGGGAGGACAAGATTGTGAAGCAACACAGGTAGGAATGAACCTGAGGAAAAGTGAGTGCCATGCGGTGAGTTTCTGCTTTGTACTCTAGGGTCTGTAGCTAGAACTTCTACTTCTCATGTATGAGAGACCCTGCCGATACCAACTTTACAGATGAGGAAACAGGCTCGCCTGAAATCTCACAGTTGGCTGCAGAGCTGGGGCTCCATCTCAAGTTCACAAACTCCCCATCATGCCAGGATGCTAGACCTCTCAAGTGTTAGTCACTCAGTCATGTCTGATTCTTTGTAACCCCATGGACTGTAGCCCACCAGGATCCTCTGTCCATGGGGATTCTCCAGGCAAGAATACTGGAGTCGGTTGCCATTCCCTTCTCCAGGGGATCTTCCCAACCCAGGGATCAAACTCAGGTCTTCTGCATTACAGGCAGATTCCTTATCGTCTGAGCCACCAGGGAAGCCATTGAAAAGGAAATGGAGGGTGAGAGAGGGGTTAAGAAAACGAAGAACTTGATCAACCTGCCATTCTGTCCTGGATCAGCCCTGCCCCTTGCCTGAGCAGCAGAGAGTTGCAGGTACCCCTGAGGGCCGCAGGCACCTATGAGGCAGCCTCTGAACAGGGGGACTTATAGCATTTCTGGGACCGTGCTGTCAAGAGTTGTCAAACCCTAAACAAGAGACTGAGCAGCGTTGTGAATGAAGAGTGAGTTCAAATAAGAGGCCCGTCACTTCTGGGCTGTGAAGACATGAGCATGACATTTAACTTCTCAGAGCCTCCATTTCCTCTTCTGTACAATGGGAGGACTAACGACCTAGGGGATGAAATTATGTCAAGCCTAGCGCTGGGCCTGACACACAACACATACATCAATGCACATGGTCCCATCCTTTATCCCCTCAAAGAGGACCAGCAAACCTGAGCTCATTATGTCCACTGTCCTTGCCCCCGGATCCCATCTTCCACCTGATCCCCTCCCCAGCTTCCCTGGGGCAGCCAATCTGCTGGTGCCCTCACTCCCCGGATTTGTTACTGTCTAGAGTCACCGCGTGCATCCCCTGCCTGGCCCAGCTGGAAGTGGAGCCCCTCCTCCGCTACAGCTCAGAGACAGCGCCAGAACACACTCGGGCACAGGCTGGGTTTGTTAGGGTTCTCTCCCAGGGTGTAGTCCATTGAGGACTATGGAGGAGGGGAGGTGGACAAGCTGAGAATCTAAGAAGACAGACCTTCCTAATTGGTTTAGAGCCAAGAAGTGATACAGATGACTTTGTAGTATAAAACTTACAATCTGCCTGCTGCGACAAAGTCAGAATTTCTCTCGTCCATGGGAGAAGGGCCAAGAATCCCTGACACAGGGGAAGGAAGCAGCCCTGCTCTTGCCCTTTCCCCCGTCCTCCTCCCATCCCTGTTAGGCCTGTTTATTGAGTGCCTGGGACACAGGAGGCATGCAGTAGACATTTGATTGAGTGAGAGTGAAGTCAGTCAGTCGTGTCCGACTCTTTGTGACTCCGGGGACTGTAGCCTACCAGGCTCCTCTGTCCATGGGATTCTCCAAGCAAGAATACTGGAGTGGGTTGCCATTTCCTTCTCCAGGGGATCTTCCCGACCCAGGGATTGAACCCAGGTCTCCCACATTACAGGCAAACGCTTTACCCTCTGAGCCACCAGGGAAGCCCAACATTTGATCAATGGATCACAAATAAATTCAATAGTGTATGGATGGATGAATCTTAATCTACACAGTTACATCCTTGTGTGCTAATTTGCTTCAGCTATGTCTGACTCTGTGGGATCCTATGCACTGTGGCTTACCAGGCTCCTCTGTCTACGGGACTATCCAGGCAAAATACTGGAGTGGGTTGCCATGCCCTCCTCCACGGGATCTTCCCTACTCAGGGATCGAACCCAAGTCTCTTACATCTCCTGCATTGGTAGGCAGGTTCTTTACCACTAGCGATCCTTTTAATTGGGCTACATGCATTCATGCAACTAACAAAGAGATTTGCTACCGTAATTTGTTTGCTAATATTTGGTATACTAGTGGGAAGACATAACAACACCCTAGTCAATTTTTCTTATATCCTGTTATCCTCAAGCCTCATAGCTTGACTTGATAACACAGCCATGTCAAAAGATTGTATCCCAAAGAGAAATAAGATTCCACTAACATTACTACACTACCCCTGAAAGAAGAGCGTATTTATTCTTGGAGTTAAAGATGGGTACATGGGTGTTGTTTGCTTTGTTGCTGTTCAGCCGCTAAGTTGTGTCTGACTCTGCAACCCCAGGGACTGCAGCATGCCAAGTCTCCTGGCCTCCCTGTTGTTTGCTTCATTACTCTTTTAAGTCATCCATGTATGATTTATATATTTTTGTATGTATATTTACAAATAAAATTAATTTTAAAAAATTTTTAAATGAAAGAAAGGTGAGGAGAGGGTTAACAACTGACTTGAGGCTCCGCAGAAAAGAATAAATCTTTAACCTAAGGCCTCACGCCTTCACCAGTGGTGGGCAGCTCTGCTGATGGCAGAAGCACAGTGTGGTGCCCAGACGAACAAGTAGACAATGAAAGAAAGTGATCCTGTGATCTTACATCCTTGGATAGTCTTGAATTCCACGCAGCTGTTTCTGGACAAAGGGACATTCTGGAACTGGAGTCTTCTCCCTCGGGATTGATGTCCGTGTCCTTTATTACCTAAGAGTGCCGGGTCTTTGGCTCCAATGATGAAAGCCAAATCACAGGCTGCCGTGGACAGAAAGGCTCTTTGTGATTTCCCAGTGTGTGCAGAGGCCAGCAGGGCAAGTCACCCGGGCACTCCCGCCACCCGGCTCAGATCTCAGGGGCTCCATGGAGTCCAGTTTCTCCACATTGACCTTGGAAGCCCCAACAAGCCACTTCAAGGAGATTACCTCCATTCTATTCTGCAGCTTTTTCTGGGTTTCCACAAGGTGGTTGTCTGGACATAACACATACTGGCAGTTCATCTTAACAGAAAACAGGAAAAACAGACAGTCTGATCAAATCCCCACCCAAAGGAATTCACAGCAGCTGCTTTCAGAGGGCCTAGGGCTCCCTTCAGTCAGCCCAGCCTGTGAAGGATCTGGACTGGGGCAGGAGGCCTCCGGGGATGCAGGGAGGGCCAGATAAATGTAAATTCTCACCAAGAAGAAACACACTTCCCTTTGGCACCTCCATCGTGGCTTTGTGGGCTGCACTATTCCAAATGAAAACAAAATTTTTAAACAATGAGAACTGCCTCATTTTAGAATTATTTTTAAGTTTGAGCTGATCATTGATATTCTTATATATTTGAGATACACCAGTCGCTCCGTGTGGTGACCCATGAAGGACATACCACGTGTTATGCCTATTCCACATCCAAGCTCAGCCACAATCATATCCACATAGACTGTGAGACAACCAAACTATCCCAAACAAATCCTTTTCTCCTCGTCTCTCTTCCCTGCTCTTATCTGGTTCGTGCATGTGTTTCCGAATGGGGTTACTCATTGGCTAGGGCTGCTGTAACCAAGTTAGTTGCTCAGTCGTGTCTGACTCTTTGAGACTCCATGGACTGTAGCCTGCCAGACCCCTGTCTATGGGATTCTCCAGGCAAGAATACTGGAGCAGGTAGGCATTCCCTTCTCCAGGGGATCTTCCCGACCTAGGGATTGAACCTGGATCTCTTGCATTGCAGGCAGATTCTTTTCCAACTGTGGCTCAGTGGTAAAGAACTCTCCTGCCAATGCAGAAGCCATAGGAGACCTGGGTTTGATTCTGGGGTCAGGAAGACCCCCTGGAGGAGGAAATGGCATCCCACTACAGTATTCTTGCCTGGAGAATCCCCACGAACAGAGAAGCATGGCGGGCTACAGTCCAGAGGGTCACACAGAGTCAGACATAACTGAGAGACTAACACTTACTCACTTAACCAAGTACCATAAACTGGGAGGTTTAAACAACAGAAATGCATCATGTCACAGTTCTAGAGGCTGGAAGTCTGACTGAGATGTTGGCAGGCCTGCCCCCACCCCCACTCCACGGGCAATCTGTTCCAGAACTCTCTCCTTGACCTGGGAGTGGTCGTCTCCTCCGTGCCTCCTCACATCATCTTCCCGCTGTCTTTGTCCTACCCTCCTCCTCTCATAAGAACACCAGTCACATTGGATTAAGTCCCAACCTAGCACCCTCATTTCAACTTCATACCCTTTAAAGACCCTACCACCAAATAAGTTCACACTCTGATGTACAGAGGGTTAGGACTTCAACATCTGAACTGGAGACATGGGCACAAATTTGACGTTTAACATAGAGCTTTGCTGAAATCCCCTTTTGAAGCATTGACTGATGCATTTAGGGCACAAGCAACTTCTTGAAGGCCGGAAGCTCAAGGCAGTCATGTGCTCAGGCTGATGGAAAGACGTGGATCTAGTTGAAACCTTAAGAGATACAGAAAAAGCTCTTCCCACAACAAGATATTGTTTTACAGTGTATGTCAAGCCACAGGGATTTTGTGCGTGAGAGAGAGCAAATCCATTACCTAATTGCATTTCCTTGAAACATGCAATTTTCCTTCTTTTCCACTGACTTCGTGTTCTATATTTTACATATTTATTCCTAAATCCACACCTCATGGGACCTATGTTTAACCCATGCCATGACTACTTAGCAGTACAAATGGCATATTCCATATTCTTGAGCTGTGCCGGGACTAATTGGTTATGTTCCTTCACACACTCATCAGGAGGTGAGGGAGCGACCCCTCCAGGTCTTCTCTCAGTTCACCCTCCCTTTTCAGTGTCTCTTCCTTAAGTGGCATATAGATATCTGGCTAACATATAGCCATAGAGAAGGAAGTGGTGTCAGGCTTGATGGCTGCTATTCTGTTGAGCACCCAAATCAGGGCTAGAGTCCAACAGCTCATGGCCACATGCAGCCCATGCCCCTGGCAGACTTCCATGTGGCCTGATGGACCACCCCTGGTCCTGGTAGAACCAAGATGAATAGGTGGACCAGCCCCTCTCTTTTTAGGATGCTTCTGGCTTTTGGTTTCTTTCTACCTAAGAAAGGCTAGAGTTCACCTGCAAAAAGGTGACCGAGGTAACTAGAAGTGAATACTGTGTCATCCGAGAAGGACTTGAAAGAACTGGAGAATATTAAGGAGGCACCTTCGAAGAGCTGCCAGGGGCAAGAGATTGCTGAGTAGTACTGGTAGAAGTTCTGAAGAGCTGAAAGGTCCATACAAGGTCACGTTGTTACAAACGTGAGCTGTCTATACAACCTGCCCTATAAGCAGAGAACTTCAAGTCACTGAAGTAAGGAAAGAAGCATCATTACATAGGTTTTGGAAATTTGAATCCTGGTTCACCTCTTTCTGGGGCTTCCCAGGTGGCACAGCAATAAAGAATCCACCTGCCAGTGCAGGAAACACAAGAGACACAGTTTCGATTCCCGGGTTGGGAAGATCCTCTGGAGGAGGAAATGGCAACCCACTCCAGCATCCTTGCCTGGAGAATTCCATGGAGAAAGGAGCCTGGCGGGCTACAGTCCATGGCATCACAAACAGACAGACTGAGTGACTGAGCACACACACATACCCATCACCTCTTTCTCACCATGAGACCTTAGGTAAATTACTTTACCTCTCTGAACCAGTGTCTCCAATCTGCAGTAGATTCTCAAATATTAATACATACTCCGCCTTCCTCAGTCCTTTCCTTAGAGTCACAGGTACTAGAAACACTAACTTCCATTCTTCTCACCAAACAAACTAAGATAATCCACCATCTCAGCATGGGTGTTTGGCTTCGAGTGTAGGGACAAAATCTGCCTAAAACTGCTGGGTGACGAGTAAGAACCACAGGGCACAGGTTTTACCACCACTGTTCTTCCTTTCCTACCCAAAGGGAACCAAGATTTGAACACCAGTTATCACATAAAACATTCAACTCCATCTTGCTGGTAGTTTTAACCATGTTTAAATATTTCATAGAGAACATTTTTCTTTGAAACACTGTCTTGTCTTGCTTTTTAACAGAGTGACCTGAATTAATGTGGAGAGGCCAGAATAAAGAGCAGCAGAAATAAATGCAAGGCAAGCTTTGGGGCTGAAACAGCTGAATGCAGGTCAGGACTCAGTTTGTTGGCTTGTCCTCATATGTGGGATGTCTAGGCACTGCCTTTCAGCACTTCAGAGAATTCCCTGACTGCATGGGTGCTGATTAACTCATACAGGCAGAATCTAGAAAAATGACACAGATGAACTGTTTCCAAGGCAGGGACAGAGGTGCAGACATAGCAAACAGACATGTGGACACAGCAGAGGGAGGGGTGGGTGGGATGAACTGGGAGCGTAGGGTTGATGTATATATACTACTGTGTGTCAAACAGCGAGTGGGAAGCTGCCATAATGCAGAGAGCTCTGCTCAGGGTTCTGTGATCACCTAGAGGGGTAGGCGGTGGCGGTGAGGGGGGAAGGGAGGTCCAAGAGGGGACATATGTATGCTCTGGCTGATTCATTTCGTTGTACAGCAGAAACTAACACAACATTGTAAAGCAATCATACTCCAACAACAAAAAACAGTGGTACACTGGTAACGAATCTGCCTGCCAGTGCGGGAGATGCAGGACATGTAGGTTCAGTCCTTGGGCTGGAAAATCCCCTGGAGCAAGAAATGGCAACCCACTCCAGTATTCTTGCCTGGAAGTTCTATGGACACAGGAGCCTGGGAGGCTACTGTCCATGGGGTCGCAAAGAGTCGAGCACGACTGAGCACACACATAGAAAAATAGGCAGGGACATATATATACACTTCAACTTTCGTCCTGGAGTAACTTGGGTTGCTGTTGAAAAACATCGATTTCCTGTCTTGCTCCTCCAAGGCAGGAGTATACTTCTGTATCCCTCTTGGGGCTACAGTCTTGATTTATCCAATGAAATGTGGGCGGACAGAACAGGGTGCCTGGTCTGAGTCTGGCCTTAGCGTCGGCCTATGTTTCCTCTGCTCCCTTGCCCCTCTGCCATTGCCCTGAGAAGAGCATCCCCCATCAGATCCCTGCTGGCCCTCTGCCTGGCCCCACAATAATACTCATGAACCAAACCTAAACCCGATTCACAGCCCAGAGCCAAGCCCAGTTGGGAGATTAACTCACTGGCCACCAGTGACTAAATCTCCAGACCTGCTTCACTACTTGGAAGTCGAGGGCTGGCGCTGAATATTCCTCTAGTCGCGTGGTTAGTTCTTCTGGCAACCAGCCCCCATCCTGAAGCTCTCTGAGGGCCCACCCAGAGTCACCTCCCTAACATAAACCCAAGAATGACTAAAAGGTGCTAATTACGAGCATCAAAAGATGCTCTTCTCACCCATACTACTCAGGAAATGACAAGTGCTTTAGGAGTTCTGTGCTAGAAACCAGGGATGAGGTCAAATACACATTCTCATCATATCACTATATGCATAGATTTTTATAAATATAGTGATGAAACCATCAGGTGAAGGAGGGCTTCTCTAGTGGCTCAGACGGTCAAGAATCTGCAGGCTTGGAATGAGAGCCACAGCAGAGAAAACAGCCAGCTCCCAGGGACGTGGTGGTGGTGCTTGCCAACACAGTAGAGCGGTTCATCTGACCCATTCTTATTTCTCTGAAAGGGCAAGGTGTGAGTGTGAGAGCTCAAGACTGAGCCATGACCCCAAAGTAGCTGTGGAATTGACCTATTTCTAAAATTCCATTTTCTTCACTGACCTTAAAGGCTTTTTTGATTGTCAATCTCAATACAGTTTACCTGCACTGGAATCCACAGTTTGGGGACATTAAATCCCAGATCTGCCTTTAATTAACATGGATTGAATGTTCACCTGGGGCTTGTCGGAGCTTTCAGGGGATGAGTCCCTGGGATGACCTTGAGCCTCGGGGCTTGGGGTTCACAACCGAACCAAAAGCACTGATTCAGTAGCATCCTTACATTGCCAGGCCCGTGGGCTCTCTCCCTCACTTGTGAATAAGGAGAAAATGAAACTTCTGCTGCTCTATTGCTGCTTCTGGAGAACATGCAGGTTCAAGAGGCTGGTGAGAGGCCCCCAGGGGACAGATTGGCTGGAAAATGTCAGAATCCTAGGTGGCTGTAAATGGGACAGAAAGCACAACTCACACCTGTGGGGGGTGGAGACTGCGCTCTAACACAGTGGCGGTGAGGTCCTCAGGGGGTGGGGCGCTTTCTCAGGGCTGCTGTAGAGGGCTCCAGGGCCAGGGCCAGGGCCAGGGCGCGGGAATGAAGAGCAGTGTAAGGGAAACCGAGCAAAACACTGAGAACGGGGCGTGAGAGGGGCTTCAAAATGTGCTGCTTAGTGCCTAAGCTTGGTGTTTGTTGCAGTAAGCAGGAGTTCTTGAACCCCTCTGGCATGCAAAACCAAATGCAAAAAAAAAAAAAAAAACCAAATCTCACTCACATTTTATACCATGATCTGTATATAGCTATGAAGGAAAAGGACAGGGCACCCCACAACCCTCAGTTTCCCCAGCCACAAAATATAAGGATTTTACCTAAATGTTACACACAGTCTGCCACGTCTGGAGAGTAGGAAAATGATAAAATAGTAATGTGTATATCAAAAAAAATGACATTAGCAAAATATACTCATTTTCTACCGCATAACAAATTACCACAAACTTAAAACAACACCCATTTATTAACTTGCAGTCCTGTAGGTCAGAAGTCCAGCATGGCATGGCTGAGTTCTCTGCTCAAGGTCTCCCAAGGCTGCAAGGTGTCAGCCAGGCTGAGTCACTGTCTGGAGGCTCTAGGGGAAAATCCGGGTTCAAGCTTACTCTTGGTGTTGGCAGAATTCAGGTCCTGTGATTGCAGGACTGAGGTTCCTGTTTTCTTGCCAGCTGTCAGTGGGGCATAGCCCTCAGCGCACAGAGGCTGTCCACATTCCTTTCTACGTGGTCCCCTCCAACATTAAGCCAGTTATAGCACATCAAACCTTCTCATGCTTTGAATCTCTGACTCCTTTTACCTCTGACCTCTGGATCTGAATGTAAGGGCTCCTATGATCAGGTCCACAAGAATGATCTCCCTCTTAAGGTCAGCTGACCTAGAATCTTAATTATGTCTGCAAAATCCCTTTTACCACACAATGTACCATAATCACAGGCACATTAGCTCATCTTATTCAGATCTGCCCACGGGGAAGGAGAGAAGATAATACAAGGGAGAGGGTCTCTGGGGTTCACCTTAGAACTGTGCCTATCAGATAGTTGCTTCTGCTTCCCCCAAAGTTCCACGGTCCTCCATCTGCCCCTGGTCTCCTAGAGATCTCAAGACTCCAGTTCCATTTGGGCAACTCAAACTCAACTCACCCTTGTTGCATTCTAGTAGGCCTCCTCTTGGCTACTAATCAGCTGACCTGGTTAAAAAACTAGCCCCTTTTGACCATCACATTTGCCTCTTTAATAAGGGTGTTGAAAGGATAATAAGCAAGAGAGACTGGACTCCAAACTGGCTCTAAGAGACCTACTGGTGGAAGCTTCAGGCACTTTGGCAAACTGGCACAAGAAATGCATTAGGGGGCCCTCCCCATTCTGGGTAAGGCCCACCCTGCCCACATTAGACTATCAACTGGAAGTAAAGTATATGAAGACTGGGGTTTGATTCCCATTATCCACCATCTACCCAGCCTGGACAACGGAGTGGACAAAGGCTTCCCATAGGCAATACTGTCCTACGCTCTGCTCCATCCACATTCACACTGAGCAGATTATTCTGGTCGCTCCTCAGGCTTGCAGTTTCACTGCTGAAACCTGGGGAAGGTGTTCCACTAGCAGATGGTTTAATGTGCACGTCAGCCTAAGGAAACTACTTTTGGGGATAGACGCTTCAGCCAGCATTCCACAAACGGTCACGGAGCACCTGTTTCTTGCTAAATTCTGTGCAGCAGGTTTGAGAAAACAGCAATTTCCATCTGCAATGTGTCCACAGGCCAGGCCTATCTACTATGTCAATAAATAAGCCAACTCCCGAAATAAGATGAGCTCCTGATCTCCCAATGAAAAGATCCAAAAGAAAAGGTTGGGGCCAACTTAAATGTACAGATGTTTATGGATGATGTAGCTGTTACAGAAAATGTGTACGTCTAATGTATCATTTATAAATTGACCTTTCCATGTAGCTTAAAGATCTCATTATAAAAAATGTACTAATTTGGGGACATGACTCATTTCCACTCTTACATACTATCATAGCTATCATACTATAGCAGTTCAGGCTGCTATCACAAATTACCATAGACCGGGTGGCTTCAGATCAGATCAGATCAGTCGCTCAGTCGTGTCCGACTCTTTGCGACCCCATGAACCGCAGCACGCCAGGCCTCCCTATCCATCACCAGCTCTCGGAGGTCACTCAGACTCACATCCATCGAGTCAGTGATGCCATCCAGCCATCTCATCCTCTGTCGTCCCCTTCTCCTCCTGCCCTCAATCCCTCCCAGCATCAGAGTCTTCTCCAATGAGTCAACTCTTCCATGAGGTGGCCAAAATACTGGGTTTCAGCTTTAGCATCTTCCTTCCAAAGAAATACCAGGATTATCTCTCAGTGGACGTTGGATCTCCTTGCAGTCAAGGACTCTCAAGATCTTCTCCAACACCACACTTCAAAACATCAATTCTTCGCCTCACCTTCTTCACATCCACTCTCACTCCATACATACCACAAAGACATACCTTACTAGCAACCTTTTGGCATTGTCTCTGCCTTTGAATCTATCTAGGTTGGTCATAATCCTCCTTCCAAGAGTAAGCGTCTTTTAATTTCATGGCTGCAGTCACATCTGCAGTGATTTTGGAGCCAGAAAAATAAATCTGACACTGTTTCCACTTTTCTCCATTTATTTCCCATTAGTGATGGGACATGCCATGATCTTCTTTTCTGTTTAGCTTTAGCAACCTTTTCCTCTCCCTTCTTTCTCGGGCTTTTTAGTTCCTCTTCACTTTCTGCCTGGGTGGTATCTCTTATCTGAGGTTATTGTTTTCGGTCTTGTCCGCTTGTGTTCCTCCTCACTTTCTCTGTGTACTCTGCTTGAAACAGGGTGAAATTGCCTTGCGACTCCTTCCTATTTGAACGTCTGTGTTCCTCAGTTCTACTGTTGCTTCTCTGTCAGTTTCTCGGGGTCGTGGTCTGTTCCCTCTCTCTCTTTTCACTTGTGACCCACTCGCTTTGGCTAGTCAATAGCAGAATAGAGTTTTCTGTTCTCTTCTTTTTCTTCAGGTGCGTTCCTCCTTTTCACTTTACTGAGCCTGGCTTGGAGATTTTGAGCATTACTTTACTAGCGTGTGAGTGAGTGCAATTGTGCGGTAGTTTGAGCACTCTTGGTTTGCCTTTTTTGGGTTAGGTGAGATTTTCCAATCTTTGGCCACTGCTGAGTTTTCCAAATTTGCTGGCTATGAGTGCAGCACTTTAACAGCATCATCTTTCAGGTTTGGATAGCTCCAATATTCCATCACCTCCACTAGCTTTGTTCATAGTGATGTTTTCTAAGGCCCACTTGACTTCACTTCCAGGATGTCTGGCTCTAGGTCAGTGATCACACATCATATTATCTGGGTCGTGAAGCTCTTTTTTGTACAGTTCTTCTGTGTATTCTTGCCACCTCTTCTTAATATCTTCTGCTTCCGTTAGGTCCATACCATTTCTGTCCTTTATCGAGCCCATCTTTGCATGAAATGTTCCTTTGGTATCTCTGATTTTCTTGAATAGATCCTTAGTCTTTCCCATTCTGTTGTTTTCCTCTATTTCTTTGCATTGATCGCTGAGAAGGCTTTCTTATCTCTTCTTGCTATTCTTTGGAACTCTGCATTCAGATGTTTATATCTTTCCTTTTCTCCTTTGCTTTTCCCTTCTCTTCTTTTCGCAGCTATTTGCAAGGCCTCCCCAGACAGCCATTTTGCTTTTTTCATTCTTTTCTATGGGGATGGTCTGTCCCTGTCTCGATGTCAAAACCTCATTCCATATTCTCGCACTCTATTTCAGATCTGGCCCTTAAATCTATTTCTCACTTCCACTGTATAATCTAGGGATTTGATTTAGTCATACCTATGGTCATGTTTCCTCTTTCAATTTATCTTGGTAGTTCTGTCCGACCACTCCTCCTGGTCTTCTGTTGTTGCTTCTCATTTTGCTGCAAATTTCGATCTATTTGTGTTACATCTGGTGTGTCCATGTTAGAGTCTTCTCTTGTGTTTTGGGAGGGTTGCTTACGTGTTCTTGGCAAATCTTTATCTTTGCCCTGCTTCTTCCCTGTTCCAAGGCCATTTCCTTTACTCCAGGTGTTTCTTACTTCCTACTTTTGCATTCCAGTCCTCTATAATAAAGGACATCTTTTTTTGGATGTTAGTTCTAAAGTCTTGTAGGTCTTCATAAACCTTTCAACTTCAGCTTCTTCAGCGTTACTGGTTGGGGCATAGACTTGGATTACTGTGACATTGAATGGTTTGCCTTGGAATGAAAGAGATCATTCTGTGGTTTTTGAGTGCTCCAAGTACTGCTTTCACTCTTTTGTTGACCTGTGGCCCTCCGTATCTTCTGAGGATTCCTGCCCACAGTAGTAGTATATGTCTCTGAGTAATTCACCATTCCATCTTTTAGTTCGCTTCCTAGAATGTCAATTCCTCTTACATCTCTTGTTTGACCACTTCAATTTGCCTTGATTCATGACCTGACATTCCAGGTTCCTATGAATATTTTCTTTATAGCATCGGACTTTGCTTCTATCACCAACACTCTACAGCTGGGTATTCTTTCTGCTTTGGTTCCATCCCTTCATTCTTTCTGGAGTTATTTCTCCACTGATCTCCAGTAGCATATTGGGCCCCTACTGACCTGGGGAGTTTCTCTTTCAGTATCCTATCATTTTGCCTTTTCATACTGTTCATGGGGTTCTCAAGGCAAGAATACTGAAGTGGTTTGCCATTCCCTTCTCCAGCGGACCACACCCTGTCAGATCTCTCCACCATGACCCACCCATCCTGGGTGGCTTAAACAACATTGATTTCTCAGAGTTCTAGAGAGTGGGAGGTCCAACATCAAGGTACTGGCAGATCAGGGGCCCTCTACCCAGTTGGCAGATGGTCCTCTTCTCACTGTGTCCTTACAAGGAGGGGACAGAGATGAGGCCAAGCACTCATGTCTCTTGCTATGAGGGCACTAATCCCAACATGAGGGCTCCACCTTCATGACCTAATTACCTCCCAAAGGCTCCACCTACTAATATCATCATACTGGGGCTTGGAATTTCAACATATAAATATGTAGAGGTCACAAACATTCAGTCCATAACACCTGCCATGAAACAATTTTATCAGGCTCTTCATATTTGTATTCTATTACACATCAGTGTAACCTCTACCATGAAAATGCCCTTTGGGGTCACCTAACTTGGCTCAATATTTTTGAATCCATGTTTCATGCTGTCTCTGCAATTTCAATGTAAGTCACAAGTAACCTTGGTACAAAAACAGTCACTACATTTGTCATAAGTTCTCGTTCATACTATAGGTGTATATTTGTGACCTCCAGGACACAACCATTGACTGCATGGCCTTTTAAGCAGCCATTTAAAGCTTTTTAAAACAGCATCCAAAGTTGGCATTGTGAAGTCCCTTCATTCAGGTCTCTGTTCAAATGTTCCTTCTCAGCAAGACTTTCCTTAACCACCATTTCTAAATTACACCCTCTGCCCCCAGCTACCCGCTTCATCTGCTTCTTTTTTCCTCCATAGAACTCATCTTCCAAGACCTTATCCTCCCCATGGGGCAGAAATCTTATCTCTTTTGTTACCATCTATCCTCATTGCTTAGAACTGTTCTGTTTAAAGTATAAAATACATAAGGGATTGATACTGACTTTTAAATAAAAGAATATTTACAGGAGTGATCACTATATTAAACTACATTAGGTTATTGGTTATATATATAATTTTATTATTTATGTGTAAACTTTATATATACATGAAATTAATACAGATATATAAATGTGAGTATAATATAAATATGAATGTATTTTTGTTGTTTAGTCGCTAAGTTGTGTCTAACTCTTTTGTGACCCCATGGACTGCAGCCAGGGTCCTCTGTCCAAGGAATTTTCAGGCAAGAGTACTGGAGTGGGTTGCCATTTCCTCCTCCATGAATATATAAAATTATATATATATATTTCCATTAAGTAACACCTACAGGCATGTAAAACTATCATTAAAGTCAGGCATGTAAAACTATCATTAAAGTCATTTTATGCTAATACATTTCCTTTTAAAAATATTCTTATGGAAAATATAAAAATTCAGTCATTGATAAACCACCATGTAACACAAGAGAAGAGTCAGGAGTCAAGTTTTGGAAGGGTGGGGGGATCTCTTCTTATTTCGGTCCATATGCAGGTACAGAGCAATCATTTCTACACCATGAAAAACCCATTTCCCAGTCTTCTATTTTATCTAAGTGCTTTGCTGTCTCAACTTCCAGGACAATGTCTGTTTTCCCCCATCTCTGTGAAAGAACTCTGTAAACAGTCCTTTCATGATTCTTTTTAAAGTGTGTCCCTTAAACACAAACGCCCTCTGTTGGCCTTTGTCCAGGCAGTCTTGTGCTGTTTTAACTCCTTATGCATACAGATTGTTTTAACTCCTTATGCATACAGATTGCTCCTCTTTGGCCAGCATTCCTAAGCTCCTGACAGAGTTCTGTTTTTCTACTCAGATTCCTGTCTTCCAGGCACCTTCCCGTCCTCCTGCACACCTGAGAACACACTTCTTGCCCCATTTTCAGTATCCTCATCATTGACTCCATTCTTCTCCCTCCTCTGGGTAACTACTTTTATTATTATTGGGCACGTTGTTGCTTTATGATGTTGTGTTAGATTCTACTGTACAACGAAGTCAATCAGCTAGACATACACATACATACATCATCTCCCTCTCGGACCTCCGTCCTACCCGCCCCCCACCACCCTATCCCTCTAGGTCACCACAGAGCACCAAGCTGAGCTCCCTGCACTACACCGCAGGTCCCCACTACTCTGTTTTACACATGGCAGTGCACATACGTCAATTCCAATCTTCCAATCCATCCCCCCTCCCCTACCCCATGTCCACACATCCATTTCATCTGCATCTCTATTCCTGCCCTGCAAATAGGTTCATCTGTACCACTTTTCTAGATTTCACATATGTGCATAAATACACAATATTTGCTTTTCTCCTTCTGCACTGTCTAAACTCACCCACCAGCATGAATTCAGATCCTTTAATAAAGTAAATACAGCAATTAACAGATATGGTAAGAAGATGGGAAAGACATATACACATAGAGAGAAATGGTAACTGTCACACAGATATGGATCACATCTTGAGAAGGAAAAATCCTAAAGACCTGGTGGGGAGGGGCCGCTGCCGGCAGCAGAGATCCCTACCAAGCATTTGAAGCCTGGGCTTCCAAAAGTGCCCACGTGACCTGCAAGGTTCCACCACTGACTCCCATGAAGAAACCCACTAGAATGTGTAAAGCACAGTGAACTTGAAAATCAAGGTGGCCATTGTTCGGTCTGTTGTATATTCACACGGGCAATTGGGAGATGAGTAGCAGCAGCCCTTCAGGGTCATGAGGAAGAGAACAAGGGGTCCTAGACTTTATGGAGATTGAACTAAGGGGTAAAGAGAGAATGAAGCAACACATACTGCCCCCCCCCCCAAACCTACAGACCTTAATTATCCACTTCCCAGTGGTCTGTGGTTTGTCACAGACACTTCATAAAGTTAATCCAACTGATTCTTGCACAGAGAATAAAAAAATTTCCCTGGTCCTTCAAAAAAAAAAAAAAAACAACTAGGAAACAGGAGAAATAGATGTCACCCTTTCCTGCAAGATGGGAAAAGTTGTATCTCCTGGCCCACAGAGAAGAATCCAACACTGCTATGAGAGAGAAAAGAGGAGAGTCAAAGCAAACAGCCCCCGCTTCCTCCGAGAAGAAGGCTCTATTTTGCTTCCTGATTTGTGATTTCATGGAACAACATCCTGAAACACTCTTTGTTTGGTTTCCCCCTCTATTTAGTTTCTGTCTGTAATGCAAGAAGACAGTTGTAGTTAGAGGGAACGAAAATATTCTGTCATTTTCTTCTCCATCTCAAGGTTTTTTTAGAATGAATTGCCTCTGCAGTTTGTGTGCAAGAAGTTTTTTCCAGAAAAACTTGAGAAAACTCTCCATTTGTAAACTTCTATCACTCTTAAAATGGCATATAGGCTTCTTCAAGAAAGTACAGCTATTTTGATTTTTAAAAGAATAGTGGCGTTTTTAGGTATTTTTACCATTACATAATCTCTTTCTTCTTGTGTTTCTTTTTTTCTTTCTTTCTTTTTAAAACATTTTCAAAGAAGAATCTGTTCAGAAAATAGTTTCCCTTATTCAGGCATAGTTATGAATTGGTAATAAAGCCCCAGTACAAGATTACATCTGGAGCTAGAAATATGTTACAGGCAGTGATTTACAGCCTCGTGACAACATAATTTATACAAGGAGCAATGCTAATTTCCATGCATCTTGATTTATTTCATTAATAATTCTTACAGGCAGTATATTCTGTTATTACTGAACTTACTTTAGATCAGTAAGTTTTCAAATTGGCTTATGATCAATTCATAAAAATACTGAAAGTAATCAGATCCATAATAAATTGTTCCATGGAGTGAGATATAACTACCATGTAATCGTATATGGAGATGATATTGGTTTTAATCAGCTACCCAAAAAAGGGAAAATTTATACCATTCTCTGTTTAATTTAGATTATAAAATTCACTAGGGAAATCAAGGAATCGGATAGCTGATCGTTCTTAATAGCAATTGCAGTAAAACACATTTCACTGCTTGAAATTTGTGAGCCTCAATTAATCATGGGCTCAAATAGTTTTTAAAAGTGCTTTATAATCCAAATATTACTATCTCAGTAAGACACTCCAGTGTGTTTATTAATCCATGTCTACTTGCATACCCTCCTCGACCTTCAGTCACATGCCTAACAGCTCAGCAGGCTTCAAGCAAGATGCCAGAACTCCTGCTCTGTCTAATTGCATAATTTTCAGTTATTCCACACTATTTCTTCTCAGAGAAGCATTAAAAAAAATAATAATCCCCTGCCAGTTTAGTTTCCCTCTTAATGACAATTGACTATGCATTCATTACATTCTGAGTATTTTACAGCCTTTTTCTTTAACTTTCCTCTTTAAAAATATTACCTTTCCAGTCACTACTCCTTTTCTACTTTCTAAAATAAGACAACCTCCTCATTAAACACTCCAAGATAGATGAGAGTCTGTCCTCCAGAGAAAAGGATGCTAAATTCTTTCCTGTGAGCTATTCCACTGATTAATCCCCATTGCCCCTGCATCTTGAGTCTCCACCCTCAGAGAATAAGGTCTCTATCCTGTCTGTCATGGTCCTTCCAGCACCTAGAAAGTGCATAGTATTTAGTAGGTGAGTGAATATGTCACCTGTTAAATAACAGAAATTCAACCAGAAGACATTTAAAGATCTCATGGACTTTACTAATCAATTAGTAGGCAGCACCCCATCTAGGAGCTCCAAGGCGTTATACAAAATAGATTTTTATAGCAGAAGGGGGAAAAGAATGGATGATTTCAGGCTTAGGAACCTACCCACAGGAGACGGAAGGGGGCTTAGGGGGCAGATTACTGATGCTGACCAGACAATTTCAGACTGACCAGTTAAGACTGCATTCCTGGGGGAGATTATAACTGCATTCCGGTGGAGAATCAAGTCATGGGGCTTGCTGACATGGGGCTTAGCACAAGTGACTCCATTTGAGACCTATTATTTCTTTTATAACAATTCCCCTCTATCAGACTCTCAGCTTAACTGAGAGATGTGAACAAAATCTCTCCATACACCATGTGCATTTGTTTGATCCCCGTGACAGTCACAGGCCACAGCCTCAGGTCTAGAATCTTTAAGTCTGTCATTTCCTTTGTTCCTTTTCTGGTGTTCTAGTCTTAGTGAGCTCACTTGCTTGGTAGTGAGCAGCTCCAAACACACATTTAAAGTTTTTGACAGAATACAAAGCACCAGGGAGATTATTATGATTACAATAAGCAGGATAATTCCCAATATGTGGATTGCACTTTGGAGCCATGGTCCCCAAGACCGAAACCAATCAAAATCAAATTAGTCAAATAAAGACCCTGTTAAAGGAGTCACCTTTTTTAGCCAAGAGGTTTGCTCAACGATCTTAATGTAACTCAGTACCAACTTTCTAGCATCCTTACAGGACCAGATGTCAGTGGAGCCTTCTTCAGCTGTGAGATGTGTATCCACAGCTCGAATCCCTGACGTCTGGCTGCCATTTGGGTAGTAAGGAGGATCTGGAATGTGTGTGTGCTCATTCAGTCCTGTCTGACTCTGCGACCCCTGCCAGGCTCCTTTGTCTATGGGATTTCCCAGGCAAGAACGCTGGAGTGGGTTGCCATTTCCTACTCCAGGGGGTCTTTCTGACCCAGGGATCCAACCTGTGTCTCCTGCATTTGCAGGCAGATTCTTTACCACTGAGCTACCCAGGAAGCCCAGACCTGGAAGAGTCCCTTCCAGGAAAGATTTTAGGGTAGTCTTTATTCTTACTGATTGCAAATCAGAAGTGGACCTAAAAATGGAAATGTTACTTTGGAGAGTTATAGCCAAATATTTGAGGAAACTGGAAGATTTCAGAATCCAGTACAACTTACATGTACATAATAAAACCTCAAGACAATTAACAAGAATATAATGAAATACAGACAAGGGTGTAAGCATCATTTTTCTCTCTACAATTATTCCCATTTCTTTATTTTCAAGGATCATCACAGTAAAACAAATTTGTTTGTATTAAATGTGGCTTAGTTATTTACATAAGTGCAACAAGACTAGTGATTGACTCTCTAAGCTCTTTTTAAAACTGCTTTGCTGGGAATTTTTACCAAGAATCTCAGATTGAACACTTAAAAGTCTCTTGAGGCCAGGAAGCCAATCCAAAGTTCAAGCAGTTCCTTAAAACTGTTTGGTCATATCTGAGTCTATGCATATCTCACTCAGATATAACATTCCAGTAAAAGCCTTAGTAATATAGCCAATGTTTCTAGCCATATCCTCTTATAAGGAGAATAGATTTCTATTGAGCTTAGACAAATTGCTAACTATACTGCCATGAAAATAACATTCAAGGGCTTCTGAGTTTTGGAGGGATCAGGTAGGGAGAAAAGTCAATGTGTCATCTTGTTTCAGAACAGATCAGATCAGATCAGTCGCTCAGTTGTGTCCGACTCTTTGCAACCCCATGAACTGCAGCACGCCAGGCCTCCCTGTCCATCACCAACTCCCGGAGGTCACTCAGACTCACGTCCATCAAGTCAGTGATGCCATCTAGCCATCTCATCCTCTGTCGTCCCCTTCTCCTCTTGACCCCAATCCCTCCCAGCATCAGAGTCTTCTCCAATGAGTCAGTTCTTTGCATGAGGTGGCCAAAGTACTGGAGTTTCAGCTTTAGCATCATTCCTTCCAAAGAAATCCCAGGGCTGATCTCCTTCACAATGGACTGCTTGGATCTCCTTGCAGTCCAAGGGACTCTCAAGAGTCTTCTCCAACACCACAGTTCAAAAGCATCAATTCTTCGGCGCTCAGCCTTCTTCACAGTCCAGCTCTCACATCCATACATGACCACTGGAAAAATCACAGCCTTGACTGGACAGACCTTTGTTGGCAAAGTAATGTCTCTGCTTTTGAATATGCTATCTAGGTTGGTCATAATTTTCCTTCCAAGGAGTAAGTGTCTTTTAATTTCACGGCTGCAGTCACCATCTGCAGTGATTTTGGAGCCTCCCCAAAATAAAGTCTGACACTGTTTCCAGTGTTTCCCCATCTATTTCCCATGCAGTGATGGGACCAGATGCCATGATCTTCGTTTTCTGAATGTTGAGCTTTAAGCCAACTTTTTCACTCTCCACTTTCACTTTCATCAAGAGGCTTTTTAGTTCCTCTTCACTTTCTGCCATAAGGGTGGTGTCATCTGCATATCTGAGGTTATTGATATTTCTCCTGGCAATCTTGATTCCAGCTTGTGTTTCTTCCAGTCCAGCATTTCTCATGATGTACTCTGCATATAAGTTAAATAAACAGGGTGACAATATACAGCCTTGACGTACTCCTTTTCCTATTTAGAACCAGTCTGTTGTTCCATGACCACTTCTAACTGTTGCTTCCTGACCTGCATACAGACTTCTCAAGAGGCAGGTCAGGTGGTCTGGTATTCCCATCTCTTTCAGAATTTTCCACAGTTTATTGTGACCCACACAGTCAAAGGCTTTGGCATAGTCAATAAAGCAGAAATAGATGGTTTTCTGGAACTCTCTTGCTTTGTCCATGATCCAGCGGATGTTGGCAATTTGATCTCTGGTTCTTCTGCCTTTTCTAAAACCAGCTTGCACATCAGGAAGTTCACGGTTCACATTTGCTGAAGCATGGCTTGGAGAATTTTGAGCATTACTTTACTAGCGTGTGAGATGAGTGCAATTGTGTGGTAGTTTGAGCATTCTTTGGCATTGCCTTTCTTTGGGATTGGAATGAAAACTGACATTTTCCAGTCCTGTAGCCACTGCTAAGTTTTCCAAATTTGCTGGCATATTGAGTGCAGCACTTTCACAGCATCATCTTTCAGGATTTGGAATAGCTCCACTGGAATTCCATCACCTCCACTAGCTTTGTTCCTAGTGATGCTTTCTAAGGCCCACTTGACTTCACATTCCAGGATGTCTGGCTCTAGGTCAGTGATCACACCATCGTGATTATCTGGGTCGTGAAGATCTTTTTTATACAGTTCTTCTGTGTATTCTTGCCACCTCTTCTTAATATCTTCTGCTTCTGTTAGGTCCATACCATTTCTGTCCTTTATCGAGCCCATCTTTGCATGAAATGTTCCTTTGGTATCTGATTTTCTTGAAGAGATCCCTAGTCTTCCCCATTCTGTTGTTTTCCTCTATTTCTTTGCATTGATCACTGAGGAAGGCTTTCTTATCTCTTCTTGCTATTCTTTGGAACTCTGCATTCAGATGTTTATATCTTTCCTTTTCTCCTTTGCTTTTTGCTTCTCTTCTTTTCACAGCTATTTGTAAGGCCTCCCCAGACAGCCATTTTGCTTTTTTGCATTTCTTTTCCATGGGGATGGTCTTGATCCCTGTCTCCTGTACAATGTCTGGAACCTCTGTCCATAGTTCATCAGGCACTCTATCTATCAGATCTAGGCCCTTAAATCTATTTCTCACTTCCACTGTATAATCATAAGGGATTTGATTTAGGTCATACCTAAATGGTCTAGTGGTTTTCCCTACTTTCTTCAATTTCAGTCTGAATTTGGCAATAAGGAGTTCATGGTCTGAGCCACAGTCAGCTCCTGGTCTTGTTTTTCCTGACTGTATAGAGCTTCTCCATCTTTGGCTGCAAAGAATATAATCAATCTGATTTTGGTGTTGACCATCTGGTGATGTCCATGTCTAGAGTCTTCTCTTGTGTTGTTGGAAGAGGGTGTTTGTTATGACCAGTGCATTCTCTTGGCAAAACTCTATTAGTCTTTGCCCTGCTTCATTCTGTATTCCAAGGCAAAATTTGCCTGTTACTCCAGGTGTTTCTTGACTTCCTACTTTTGCATTCCAGTCCCCTATAATGAAAAGGACATCTTTTTTGGGTGTTAGTTCTAAAAGGTCTTGTAGGTCTTCATAGAACCGTTCCACTTCAGCTTCTTCAGAGTTACTGCTTGGGGCATAGACTTGGATTACTGTGGTATTGAATGGTTTGCCTTGGAAATGAACAGAGATCATTCTGTCGTTTTTGAGATTGCATCCAAGTACTGCATTTCGGACTCTTTTGTTGACCATGATGGTTACTACATTTCTTCTGAGGGATTCCTGCCCGCAGTAGTAGATATAATGGTCATCTGAGTTAAATTCACCCATTCCAGTCCATTTCAGTTCACTGATTCCTAGAATGTTGACATTCACTCTTGCCATCTCTTGTTTGACCACTTCCAGTTTGCCTTGATTCATGGACCTCTTTGTTTACAACAGTATATTTTACCAAATTACTCTTAGCTTTAAGAGAAAAGAGAAAGGGCTTCCTTAAACCTGGAGAAACAAAATATCAAGGAATTCATTCAGTCCCATGTAATTAATATTTGTTTTGATTAAATCCAGTTTTCTCATTATTTCTGGAAACTCTTACCCAATTCATTTTTATGATTTTAAAGTTATTGGAAACCATACTTGTTAAATTTATCTGATCAGATTGCTAAAGCTTTTTGTAGACACTTAAGATTTGTATCTGTCCTTGACAAGCAATCTTATGGAAACTGTGGAGCAGTGTGTATTTTTTAAAAAACCTCTTCCTCTTTTTTTTTCTTTTAGTCTTAGGAATTGAGGGTGATCTGGGTTAGAGTTTCCAAAGGCAACTGGGTAAAATGTTTATATCTCAAAGGATATTTACAGTGAAAGAATGTATGTTTCCCCAAGAAGGACTCTGAATTGTTTCTGTAGTTACATTTCTCCATTCTCATCAGTCCTCATCCCTAAATGCTACCTATAAGCACGTGACACCCACAATTTACATCTACCCTAATTTCTCTCAGAAGTGTCTGGCCCCCCGTGGCCCCTGCAGTTGGACGTCCCAGGAGGACTTCCAACTCAACCAGTGCAGTACTGACCTGGCCTTGTCTCTTCCTGCTGCCTCCCATCCCACCTCCACGCAGATTAGCGCACTCCCTTAAAGCCCCATCTTAATAAAGCCATCTTTTCAGCCAGTGATGCTTGTCATTTGGAAATAATCTCTCTCCTTTGAAACACCATAACTTTACATTTGTGTCTTTTCAGTCCTTATCACTCTTTATCTTGTACTATAATGATGAAGGGTTTTTTTCCTCCTCTTTTGGACTGTAAGATCTTTCACAGATTCACGAATTTTCTGACAAAATGTATTCACTGTTTTCCACATGGAAATGTTAGTTGCATTAATCAATGAATCAGTCAGTCTGAGGGAGGGAAAAAATGGAAAAGGAGAACAGCCTATTTCACAGTCATGGTGAAAGATTTACAAAATGCCTTAAACTCGCTTTTAAAACCTGAGGTCCCTATAAGATCCCATAGAATTTTGCTGCACTCAGAGAATGATCGAATTACTGATAAATGATCGAATTACTGATAAATGATATTTTTAGAAACCACATAGCTTTTGCAAAACCTTTAAAGTCACAAGATATTTGTGTATGAAAACTGAATTGCACAAACTTGATCAAGAGATAAGGTTTTAAAAACAAACATATGAACACAATATACACATAACAAACAGTAAGAAATTGATACCATCTTAAACTCAATAACTAGTATTACGGGATTTGAATTTTTATATTCATTTATTCATTAATTTAATACTCACTACTGTGGTATTGAATATATACCAGGCATTCTTCTAAGTGCATTAGAAATATTATTTTCCTCACAACAATCTAAAAGGTATGTATTATTGACATCCATTTTATAGATGAGAAAACTGAGGACTTCTCCCAGGTCCCAGGACTGGTGAGTTGTAGGATTAAGATTCAGACTCAGTCTATCTGGTTCCCAAGTCCACACTCAAAACCAACAAAAGCTGCCTCATTTACCATTATTATTGTTATCATTATTACTAGAAAAAATAATAAAATGACAACTATGATTTTTTAAAAAGCCTTAAGGATAGATTTGTGAATGCTCTTTCCTTTTTCCTCAGGCTAATAAAGAGTTGGATTAAAAACTCTTGATGACTATAACCGAAAACATTTATACTGTTTCCTACTGTGATCTTCGATCACTCTTGATTAAAGTTTTATGAGCAAGAAGAGTAGAAAGGAATTAGATTAAGAAATTATTTCTTTACCATCCTTATGATTTAGAAGAACATTCACAAGCTCATAAACATATTTAAAGTTTTAACTCCACTCGTAAAGTAACCATGAATCCTTGTCAAGTATCTCTGGAAATCAAGAGCTCCATAAAACACTCTGAACATTGCTACTGTTCATTCCTACTATCTCAGGGCAGAGAGCTCTAAACCATCGTGGAAAGATTCATGAGCAACTGAGGGAATGGACCGTGTCTCATTTCTCTCTGCAGCTCAGTATGTACAGAGCTGTGCCCAGCTTAGTATGAGTTCATTGAAGGTTTCTTGAGTTAAGTTCAGCAACTCGTTTTATTTATGATTTTTCTAAGGTGCTACAAAAATCCCGATTTGGTACTATTCAACGTCTGTTTGAAAAAGGATCTCCAAGAACAGGAAGGAAAGCAGAACCCAAAGGCAATGAGCCCTTACAGAAAGGGAAGCCTCACTGCCAAAGCCAGGGGCTTCTCCTCCCCTGTAGGGTACCATTTATTCGTTTATATCATCCAGTAACTTGCCAAGCGGCACACCTCAGCTGACCAACTGCCCTGGGTTTCTCACTGCTGACCAGCAAAAGGGAAATGGTCACCCAACTCTCAAGAGCAAAACAAAAATGGAGCCCAGAATTTCTCTGGGAGGAAAGAGACCATGTCTAATCAGCAATTATAGGAACTGTCCCACAGGTACATATCTTAGGTAGCCCATTGGAGGTGAGGGGCAGGCACAGAGGGGTGACCTGGGTATGTGTTTTAGCAGGCATCAATTCACAGAATCACCACCTGGGGTGTTTGTGTGTGAGAGAGAGAGATTGGGTGAGGGAGAAGGGCAGAGGAGGAGAGAAAAGAGAGAGCACACATGTTCACAGCTCATCTAGATGGCAGATTTCTGCAAATTTCTTGAGACACCCATGTGTCCAAAAAATGTCCTCTCCTATACATTGTTGAGGATGAAGCTCTACAATGAGACACAGACACTTTAACAATGAAAGGGGCTTCATCATTTATTCAATAAATTGGTTTTTGCAGATTATGCTATACGAGCAAATTATGACCCAGCCAAAATCAAAATTAACCAGTCCATTCCAAAGGAGATCACTCCTGGGTGTTCACTGGAAGGACTTATGCTAAAGCTGAAACTCCAATACTTTGGCCACCTCATGCAAAGAGTTGACTCATTGGAAAACATCCTGATGCTGGAAGGGATTGGGGGCAGGAGGAGAAGGGGACGACAGAGGCTGAGATGGCTGGATGGCATCACTGACTCGATGGACATGAGTTTGAGTAAACTCCAGGAGTTGGTGATGGACAGGGATGCCTGCCATGCTGTGATTCATGGGTCGCAAAGAGTCGGACACGACTGAATGACTGAACTGAACTGAACTGAGTAGGAGCAGAGCACACAGCCCAAGGAAGACAGAAAAATTAGCACCCATGTGGTTTGATTCAAGCCCCAGCCCTCTTTCTGGTACATTTCAATTCATCTTTTGTTTAAAAGCAAATACCCTTGACAGAAGGAAGACCTTAAGCTTTATCCATCATTCACGCGCAATATTTCTAAGCCTCAGGCATTCCGTTACTTCCTTGGCAGTTTTTGCTCCATCTGTGTATAATTTGTACTAAATTCATATCTAGCGCTTTATCTGTAGCAGAGATTGCCGATGTGTTCTGCTTTCCACTCTGCCCTTTTCCTTAAGGTGATAGCGTGCCCTGCACCACTGAGTGGTGGCTGGGAACCAGACAGGCAGCCTCCCTTGCAGAAGAGTACTGCCACGCGACATCAGAATGTAAGCAGAAGTAATAGATGCAACCTCCACCTATTGAAAGGAAACCCCTCAACATGAAGGTCCCTTTTCCCCCTTCTGACAAGTGAGAAACAGCAAGGTCATGTAGCAGCTTCAGTCCTTCAGAGGAGCACGATGCCAGACAGGATGACAGAGCAATACAATGGGAAGAATCCAGGCCCCTAAATGAGTTCACGGACCCACGTCTGAGACAGCTATATTGCAGATAAACAAACTTCTCTCGGATTTAAGATATTTATTTCGGGGATCCCTTTGAGTGATATTGTGACTTCTAATAAGAAATGTGTATTCTGTCTTCATCTCTGTTCCTGGCACAGAAATCTTAAAACCTTGCAAGTTCCTAAGATATAAGCCTGTGATTGTCTTCTGTTCTGTCAATGAGATGACCTTTGGAAAGCCCTTGGGCCACCTAAAGGGATGAGGAGCAAAGAAGGAGGGGCTGGTTGCCCGGAGAACCAACCATGTGATCAGAGGTTGGAACTTCCCCACTTTCTGACAGCTGGGGAGGGAAAAGGGGATGGCTGGAGGTTGAGTTCAATCACCAAGAGTCAATGGCTTAGTCGACCGTGCCTTTGCAATGAAGCCTCCTTAAAAATCCGAAAGGAGGGGGTTCAGAGAGCTTCCAGGTTGGTGAACACATGCATATTTGGGAGGAGTGGCACACCTGGAGAGCCTGGGAGCTCCAAGGCCCTTTCCCCATGTGTTGCTCTATGCATCTCTTTCATCTGGCTGACCCTGAGTTAGATCCTTTTATAATAAACTGGTGGCTCACTTGGTAAAGAACCTGCTTGCCAATGCAGGACATGAAAGAGACCAAGGGTTCAATCCCTGGGTTGGGAACATTCCCTGGAGCAGGAACTGGAAACCCACTCCAGTACTCTTGCCTGGAAAATTCCATGGCCAGAGGAGCCTGTGGCAGGCCACAGTCCATGGGGTCATGAAGAGTCGGACACAACTGAGTGTGCACAGTGTGCACACACACGCACACACACACATATATATACACACACAATAAACTGGTAATCTAGTAAGTACACATTTTTCTGAGTTCTGTGAGCCATCCTAATAAATTAATCAAACTGAAGAGGGGTCACAGGAACCTCTGATCTATAGCGAGCTCGCCAGAAGCACCAGTGACAACCTGGACTTGCTGTTGGCATATGAAATTGGTTGGGAGGGGCAGTCTTGTAGGACTGAGACCCTAACCTATAAGATTTGACACCATCTCCAGGCAGAGAGTGTGAGAACTGAGTTAATCGCTTAATAGTGTTGAAAAAACCACAGTGTACTTTGTTAAAACAACTTAACATTGACCCTAGCTAAAACAACATCCTATGAGATAACAGCCAGGAAAAATCAGGATTTTATTTCATCTTTTTGGTAAAAAAAAACATTAAATTAGATAACTATTCAAATCAGCAATGGTTCAAATACCAGGTAAAAAATCATGCTCATACAACAGAAACATGAACACCTAACTTGAGGAAAGACTAATAGAAGGAAAGCAAAAGCAAGTGATAAGGATAAGTAGAGGGATTTTCCTGGTGGTCAGAGTGGTTAAGACTCTGCCTTCCAATGCAGGGAGTGAGAGTTCAATCCCTGGTTGGGGAGTTAAGATTCCACAAGCCTCAGGGCCATAAACCAAACATAAAATAGAAGCAACACTGTAACAAATTCAATAAAGACTTAAAAAAATGGTCCACTTCAAAAAAAAAAAAAAAACAACTTAAAAAAAAGAATAAGTGGTAAGGGCATGTGGGCATTGAGAGAAAGGAAGAGATAAGAGAGAATGAAGGCTGAGTGCTGGAAGTAATCTTTGCCTTGTTCACCATCCAGCCTTGGGCAAGCCTGCATCCTGCCCCACCATCCAGGAGAAGAAGAGTTAGGGACTGTGGGGGCCACCTCAGCTTCGTCTCTGTCTCGGAGAAGGATCCTGCATGGGCAGAGACACACACCTTCCTCCTCAACACCTCCCAACAACCACCCAGGTGGGGCTTGTCAGCAATGGGCACCATTGTACAAGAGTCTGGATGGTAGTTGTATAAGAGCCTGACCAGCCTCATCTCCCCCTCCTGCCCTGATTCCCTTCCCTGTGCAAAACAAGGGGGAAAGGCAGAGCACTCAAGGACTAGAGAGAGAAAGGCAGCATTGTCGGTGTTTGCCAACAATGACAACTCTTGCATGGCTCTCGTGTTGGGCAACCCCCCACGGCTCCTCCCCTCTGGGTCGCCTCCTGCCTGTAGGGACCAGCTGAAGAGGGGCAGATTGAAAACTCCTGCGCCTAAAACCCACCTTCCCTTGACCTGCAGCGTGTCCACCGCGGCCACCCCACATCGCCTCCCCCTAAGTTCAGTCTTGAAACATAAAAATGCTGTTTTGCCTGAGGCCAACTTGGAAGCAGAAGAAAATGAGTGTTTAAACTAATTTTCAGAAAACAGTATTCATCATTTTAGCTTCCCATCTGGAATCATTAAAAAAAAAAAAAAAAAAAAACACAACAGCAGGTTTTGCCTTAACCTCTATCACTGCACTTGACCCCTGCACTGAGACAGAACAGAATTGAGTCAAATAGCTCTGTTTGTTTTTCCTTAGAAGGTGGTGGGACAAGGCTTTCTCCTCCCACTGAGGAGCCCTTGCTTGCAGCATCCTTCAAGTCACTGTCAACACAGAGACCCTAGATTCTCCTCCTTGCACCGCACTAAGCCATCAGAGTAAACACGTCAGAGTGAAATTGTTGAGTAACGACTTTCAAATGTATGGGAAGGAAAATCTCATATCTTAGTGTCTGAGCTGGTCAGTCGGTATAGTTGCTCAGTCGTGCCCGACTCTTTATGACCTCATGGACTGTAGCCCACCAGGCTCCTCTGTCCATGGGATTCTCTAGGCAAGAATACTGGAGTGGGTTGCCATTTCCTTTTCCAAGGGATCTTCCTAACCCAAGGATTGAACCTGGGTCTCCCACATTGTGGGCAGATTCTTTATGGTCTAAACCACCAGGGAGGCCTCTGTGTCGGAGCTAAGCAAACCAGAAAACAAACGTTTGAAAGCAAAGTGTGACAACAAATCACTATGAACGGTAGAAGTAGCCCGGACTTTAAAGTTAGGCAGACCTAGTTCTGCACTGGATATTTGGAGGCCAGTAAATGCACATCTCTGAGCTCAAATTTCATGCTCTGGAAAATGGAGACAGTAGCAGCTTTCACATAAAGTTGTTGAGAAAAGTAAACAGGATGACATATTTTAACCTGAATAACACAAAACCTGGCAAGTATTTTACTCCATAAAATCAAGTTACATTTTTCTTTCTTTTTCTTCCCTTTAAAACAAACTTATGTTTTAAATCCCTTAAACGGAACTATGGTGAGGTGCAATTTCAGCATTATTGATAACAGCCAACTAGTGGAAACAGGAGAAGGCAATGGCACCCCACTCCAGTACTCTTGCCTGGAAAATCCCATGGACAGAGGAGCCTGGTGGGCTGCAGTCCATGGGGTCACTAAGAGTCAGACAAGACTCAGCGACTTCACTTACACTTTTCACTTTCATGCATTGGAGAAGGAAATGGCGGCCCACTCCAGTGTTCTTGCCTGGAGAATCCCAGGGACGGGGGAGCCTGGTGGGCTGCCGTCTATGGGGTCACACAGAGTCAGACACGACTGAAGTGACTTAGCAGCAGCAGCAGCAGTGGAAACAACCCAAATATCCATCAACTGATAAATGGGGTAAGTAAATTATGATACAATACAATGGAATAAAAAGGAATGAATTAATGATACAACATGGATGGACCCTGAACACATGCTACGTGAAAGAAGTCAATCACAGAAGTTCACATATTGTATGATTCCATTTGTGAAATGTCCAGAATAAGCAAATCTATAGAAACAGATTACTAGTTACTGGGAGCGAGGTGGTGGGAGACTGAGGTGAGGGGAAAGAAGTGTGACTGCTAATGAGTGTGGGTCTTCTTTTGGGGGTGATGAAAATACACTAAAATTAGATTGCAGGGATGATTGCACAATCCCATGAATATACTATAAAACACTGTACACTTTGGATAAATTTTATAGTATGTGACATATTTCCAAAAAAAAGTGTTTCTTTTAAGAAAGGGAAAAGGTGTCAGGGTTGAAAGTGGTCTTAGAAGCCATCTGGTCCAGTCCATCCTTTTACACTTTGGAAACTGAAGTCCAGAGACCTTATCAGGTGGCCTTCCTAAGGGAGCACAGATGTTTGGGGCAGATGAGAAACCAGAAGCCAAGCGTCCTGAGTTCTGGGATGGGGGCTTGTCCCTGATAGAGAAGACAGCCCCAACATCCTTGCTGCCCACAGGGCCCTTGCACTTCTCTCTCCCTTCAAAGGATGGCTCATCCTGCAGGAATGATGGGGCAGTGAGTGTACCTGAGCCAAACACCACCCAAGAGGGCTGCTTATCACCCACTCAGCAGGTGTTTACTGGAACCTCCCATGAGCCCGGCAGCGTGAAGGACTGGGGAGGCAACAGTGAGCAACACAAAATGTTCCCTCTCTTCACAGAGCTTGGATCTCAATGATGATAGCAGCTCATCTTTATAGAACACTGAGTGTTCTGCACTTTACAGGGTATATCTCATGTCATCCTCAAAAACAGGTACTTCCTTATGTGTGCTTTCTTCATGGGTATTCTCCAGGTAATCGTATTATGCCCATTTTACTGATGGAACCACTGAGGCTCGCAGAGATTAAATAGCCTGAAGTCAGAGCTGATGAACAGCGTAGTCAGCCATCAATCATGATACTCTGACCCCAGGACTGTGCTTCTAACCCTTATACTGGTCTATTAGTGATCCAGAAAATAAGGGAACAACAGTCAATTAACCATTAAAATTAGTGATCAGCAGACATGTCAGTCTCAGAGACATGTGGGAAGGAATGTTTAGGTATCATGGATCTGAAGTGATCCATGTCTATAAGGAGGTACCGTTTACACTGAAACCTGAACAATGAGGAGCTGCCAGGGGAGCAGCAAGAAAAGGCTAGTGATGCTTGACGTGTTGCAGGTTGTGAGACTGGAGCACAGGGGGAGGTGGGAGAGACGGGGATACAGAGTTGAGCTAGTAGGGCCTGGTGGGCCATGGACATGAGTCTGGATTTCATTCCAAGTGGAATGGGAAATCACTGGATGGGTTTAAGCAAGGTGATATGAGAGTGATAAAATCTGACTTATAGAATCCCTCTGGCTGCTGAGTAGAGGTTGATAATGGAAGGGGGAAAGTGGAAGCAGAGGAACCAGGTGGCAACGTGTTGCTGCAGCCCAGGTGAGGCAGGCTGGTGACTTGGACCAGGAAGGAGCAACAGAAATGGAGAACTCGAACCGCTTCAAGATGTATCCTGGAAGTAGAATGGTCCTGGGTAAGGGACTGGGTGTAGGCAGGAGAGAAAAGGCAGAATGAATGACTCTTAAGACCCTGGCCGGGTGCTCTCTATCAGGCCATGCTGTCCTTGTGCATGGACCATGTCTTTCATTTTCTGTCTTCTGATGCTTTGACCTCTGGAGCCTTGCTGGACCCCCTGGAGGGACTGCCCCTCCCAGGATTAGCCAGTCCATAGAGAAAATAAACAACTTATCCATGAGGGTGCTCCTCAAATACAAACCAATGAATCTGCACCCCAAACATCTCCTTTATCAGCTCTCACACTCCTAGCCATTGGCCACCTGCCCTAATGACTCCAGGACCAGATACCAAGTGGCTAGGGACAGCCCAGATCTCACTGAAATGGCTCTCACTCGGCTTCATCAGTTCCTTCCTGTGGACGCACAGCGACACCTGCCCTCAGTCCCTCCCTCTTCAGACCCCGGCCCCGTTGACCAACCTTGGTGGTTCCCTGCGTGGCCCACGGTATGGCACCTCTCCTTGGGAACTGTGAGTAACAAACCACCTCTTCAATGACAGCTGTCTGATCTTTTGGCCTAACTATATCTCAAATATTAACTAAACTTTGGGGGGAAGGGGAGGGTGGGATGAGTTGGGAGATTAGGTTTGACATACATGTGCTAACATGTGTGAAAATGATAGCTAGTGGGAAGCTGCTGTATAATACAGGGAGTTCAACTCGGTGCTCAGATGACCCAGAGGGGTGAGATGAGAGGGAGGCTCAAGAGGGAGGAGATATATGGATGCATATTGTTGATTCTCTTCACTGTACAGCAGAAACCAACACAACATTGTACAGCAGTTATGCTCCAATGAAAATTAATTAATTTCAAAAACTAAAAACCCCACTTGGTCAAAATGTCACTTCTTTTTTTTTTCCTTAATATATATATTTTATTGAAGTATAATTGACTTACAATGTTTCAGGTGCACAGCAAGTTAATTCATTTATATATATATATATATGTGTGTGTGTGTGTGTGTGTGTGTGTGTGTGTATACATATGAAGGAAATGGCAACCCACTCCAGTGTCCTTGCCTAGAGAATCCCAGGGACGGGGGAGCCTGGTGGGCTGCCATCTATGGGGTCACACAGAGTTGGACACGACTGAAGCAACTTAGCAGCAGCAGCAGCAGCATACTTATATAAACACATATACTATTTTTGAAATTATGTTCCATTATAGATAATTATAAGATATTGACTATAGTTCCTTGTGCTATACAGTAAACCTTTGTGGCTTGCTGCATATCTTTTTAATTAGAAATCTAGCATTCTATCCATACTAAGTCAAGCAAGTAACTCAAAATGTCATAAATTTTTTTACTTAGACAAAAATTCATGTTTTCTAAAATATATATATTAAGCATATTATATATACATATATATATATGCTTAGTCGTTTCAGTCACATCCAACTCTTTGCGACCTCATGGACTATAGCCCACCAAGCTCCCCTGTTCGGGATTTCCCAGGCAAGAATACAGCGGTGGGTTGCTATTTCCTTCTCCAATAAATATGTATACAAAAGCTCTTCAACAATGCTTGATAGACTTGAGAAAGAACATCAAAAAAAAGAGAGAGATGGAGAAGTTAGAAAACATAAACTAAATGAAATGGGAGCACTGAATATGAAATAGAAAAGGTGAGGAGTGAGGGTGGCTGAGCCTGAGAGCAGAGTGCTCCCTGTACCCACAGCACCTCCCCTCGTTTGACATCGAGTGGGCACATCTCTTCTGTGCTCCTGAAAGAACCGCAAGAGTCTGGACAGGTTGAGCCTCTCCCTTCGTCATGCCTGCCCCCAACCCCATCATTTTCCCTGGAATCCCCTGGACCCAGACACAGAGCTGGGCTCTGGCTCCACTGACTGTGCCACACAAGGCGCAAGGAAGCCCTTCAGCTCTGGGCAGGGGATGAGGCTCCAAATTATATGCTCACAGCCTTGCTCACTCCCAACAAGCTGCACTTGGAAACCCAGTGCTATTGATATTGCAGATATTATTTTAACAATAGCTTCCACGATAATTAAGCCAGTGAACATCTCTGCCTGGGGAACCATAGGCAGGGACTGTAAGAGGGTGGGACAGGGGTGACTGAGCATACCCACACTATTAAAAGAGGTGAGAATTAGCAGAGGCACTTAGAGGGATTTCCAAGAGTTGTTAAAGGTGATCAAAGCCTTTTCTTCCTCAATAAGACCTTAATTGTGCTGAGAGTTACCACAATTAAGCAGTGGGTAGCAAATAAAATGCCCTGGCTCTTTGCGAAGTGAAGCAAGGAAACTGTGAAACTGGGTTTCAACACGCGAGATTTTCAAACTACTGCCAGAAAAGTTCCTGGAGTACTAGATTCTGAGGCAGTGGGTGTATGGAGGCAAACACAGTCCACTGCCTCCACTCTGAAGCCTGGAAGATGGGAAAGTTCTGGGCAGAGCTCCTGACCTAAGGTCTTCCACGTAGTGATGGGCACAACGGGGCCCAAGAGGTGACGTCACATGGCTGAGATCACCCAGCTTGGGAGTGGCCTATTTGCAGGTGGGTGAGGTTTTTCTGAGTGGCACACATTTGACCTTGGAGCTCCTTTCTCTCCCCAGCTCAACCCGTGTGCTCCCGTTCCCAGGAACTGGCCCAGGCAGGTGTAAACAGGCAGCCTTCTCTTCTCAAGAGAGAGGGCAGGTCCCTCTGACCTCCGCAGCACTCTGAACTCAGTCATACTCTCCTCGCTAGTCCCTGCGGTGCTTGGTTGAGGCTGCTCAGAGAGCTGACTCTGGTTTAGTTATCTGTGAATGTCCAGTGCTCAGCATCATGCCTGGTACACGTTTCATATCTGTGGGATGAACACATGACTGGAGGGAGGGAAGGGCCAAAGAATGAGGAAGGGAGGAGGAATGAGGAACGGAGAACAGAAGGGAGGGAGGGAGGTTTATATATGTATACATGTATATATATGTATAACATGGCAACCCACTCCAGTATCCTTGCCTGGAGAATCCTAAAGGACAGAGGAACCTGGCAGGCTACAGTCCATGAGGTTGCAAAGAGTCAGACACAACTGAGCGACTAAGCCCACACACACACACATTTATACACACACACATATACATAACATACCAAAAGATGTCTGCAGCAAACCTCTGTGGGATAAATACCAGGACCCTTCAAACAGGCTCTCTAGAAATAAGTGAAGTCCCATTCATTAATCCAAAGGAAATAAGGACATGCGGAATTCAAGGTGGAACCTTGTCGGATGCACCTCTGATCTGTCATCATAGCTTTAAAGATGGGCTCTCTGTGCGCACGCATGCTCAGTCGCTTCAGTCAAGTCCGACTCTTTGTGACCCCATGGACTACAGCCTGCGAGGTTCCTCTGTCAATGGGATTTTCAAAGCAAGAATACTGGAGTGGGTAGCCATGCCCTCCTCCAGAGGATCTTCCAGACTCAGGGATCGAACCCGTGTCTCCTGCAACTCCTGCACTCCCAGTAGATTCTTTACCTATGAGCCACCTACTGGAAGATAGGCTCTCTGTTATATAATGCAAACTCTGTGTCCTCCCAGGTAATATCAGTACAGCAGAAACATCAGTGGAAATGCTGGCAGATTTGACTACTGACTCAGCATTGGCACAACACAAAATTGCTTCTCAGATTCTAGATCTGGGTGTCTTTTTCTAAGATGAAAACTCATTTTACAATAATCTATCACCAAAAAAACGTTATCATATTGATTCTACCAAAAAAACTAAACACTAAACTATACCACATATGCTTTGGAGAAGCTACATAACTTACAACGTCAGAGTAAAGCATCGTGTGGGCTCTGAGTACACAGCTCTGCTGTTTGATGTCTGGTAGTGTTCCATAAAAAAAAAAAAAAAAAAAGTACAAAAACTACAAAGAAGTGAAAGCTTTAAAGTGCCTTTTCCACTGTAGACCATATTTGCTTTCATTTCAAATCACCTTGTCTATTTACTTGAAAGGAAAATGGTAATAATAACTCTTTGCAAAATTGGGAACATTAAGCAGTTCATTTTTGTCTTACTTCTAGTACACTCAAGCAGGGCCCCTAGGCCTCAGGAGAGTATACCCAAAACTGGAAAATGACCTTCTTGTCCTCTCTCTGCACTCTTCCTTCACAAGTGAGGGTTTCTGTGATCACCACCTCTGCTGTTACCTTGGAGACCAGAGAATAAATAGATTCCAAATGCAGGTGGTGTCTTATCCAAATGAAGATGCAACTTACATTCTTCTTGAAAGACAAGGACAATTCTCAAAGCATCTCCTGAGGGGCAGAGGACAACTGACACTTTGTACAGATGCTGCAGAGACAATCCTGAGCTGCTTGGTGCTGCCTGTGTGGAGACAGGTGAGTGCACACAGGCATCTGCATGCAAGGACCACCTGCAGACCCACGTTCCGCCTGTCCTTTCTCAGAGATAGATGACTGCACCATGGCCATGAAGTTTATCATACTTATAGCCACTCAAAAGCAGGAAGGAGTTACAAGCATACTGAGAGATTAAAATCTGCCCCTCTCTCACCCCCAAATATATAGCAGACGCTTCCACAAAAGGCAGCATGGGGTTAAAAAGTCTGGATCTCAGAGTTTTCCATGTTGGGTTTGATTCCCAGCTCTTCCACTTACTTTGTGATGTGGGCAAGGTGCCTATCTTCCCAAGTCCCCACTGCATCACCTGTAAAGTAAGCATGCCTGTCCCACTTAGCTCACCAGGCTCTGAGGTGTTTGAGTGGGAAGACACAAAACACCCTCTCCAGGCAGCACTCCATGAATGATGTCACTGGTGTCTAGCCAGGCTTCCCAGGTGGCACTAATGGTAAAGAACCCACCTGCCAGTGCAGGAGACGTAAGAGAAGCAGGTTCGCTCCCTGGGTCAGGAACATCCTCTGGAGGAGGGCATGGCAACCTACTCCAATATTCTTGCCTGGAGAATCTCACAGACAGAGAAGCCTGGCAGGCAACAGTCCATAGGGTCCAAAGAGTCGGACACGACTGAAGCGACTTAGCACACATGTGCACTGTCTAGCTACCTAATTCAGGACCCTCTGAATGAGGTCCCACTGCTATCAAATGTCTTTGCACCCCAGGAGTGGAAAGAACAATGGCACATGCAAGACTCAGAAAACCTTGCCCTGAGGGAGCTGGTCAAGAAAAGTCTGGTGTTCAGAAGGACACTGTTTCCCACCTTCTTACTTGGTGAGGAGTCTCAGGCATATAACAAACCCTCTTACTTCCTTTGAAAACCTTCTGGTGAGCCCAACAGAGAACCAAAGAGTCTGATCCAGACTAATTTCAGCCCTGGAGAACAAAGCCAAAGGCACCAACCTGCATACACAAAGCTATCTTCACACACCAGACCTCAACAAGCTGCAGACTGGGAGTGAATTGCTGGGGTCAGTGTTTTGTGTCTCTTGTCTGAGTTGAACCTGAATATTGAATCTTATGGTCTTCAAGAGGTCCTACAACCATGGGGAAAGCCCCAAAACAGTGGGTCTTGAGGAAACCTCAGACATCAACTTCATTCTTCAGCAGGCTACACTTCAACTGGCTTCCTGTGGCCCTTATGGCAGAAAGTGAAGAGGAACTAAAAAGCCTCTTGATGAAAGTGAAAGTGGAGAGTGAAAAGGTTGGCTTAAAGCTCAACATTCAGAAAACGAAGATCATGGCATCTGGTCCCATCACTACATGGGAAATAGATGGGGAAACAGTGGAAACAGTGTCAGACTTTCTTTTTCTGGGCTCAAAATCACTGCAGATGGTGACTGCAGCCATGAAATTAAAAGACGCTTACTCCTTGGAAGGAAAGTTATGACCAACCTAGATAGCATATTCAAAAGCAGAGACATTACTTTGCCAACAAAGTTCGCCTAGTCAAGGCTATGGTCTTTCCTGTGGTCATGTATGGATGTGAGAGCTGGACTGTGAAGAAGGCTGAGCGCTGAAGAATTGATGCTTTTGAACTGTGGTGTTGGAGAAGACTCTTGAGAGTCCCTTGGACTGCAAGGAGGTCCAACCAGTCCATTCTGAAGGAGATCAGCCCTGGGATTTCTTTGGAAGGAATGATGCTAAAGCTGAAACTCCAGTATTTTGGCCACCTCATGCGAAGAGTTGACTCATTGGAGAAGACTCTGATGCTGAGAGGGATTGGGGGCAGGAGGAGAAGGGGACGACAGAGGATGAGATGGCTGGATTGCATCACTGACTCGATGGATGTGAGTCTGAGTGACCTCCGGGAGTTGGTGATGGACAGGGAGGCCTGGCATGCTGCGATTCATAGGGTCACAAAGAGTCAGACACGACTGAGCGACTGATCTGATCTGTGGCCCTTGGGATGAGATCAAAATGCTGACCACAACATATGTAACCTCCAGCTGGCCTACATGTTCCTTCAAGTTCCATAATCCAGCCCAACCCATTTGTTGCTGTAGAACTTGCACAAATGCAGTCTGTCTGTCTGAAATGGTTCTCTACCTCATCCAAACTTCATTCCTCCTTATCCTTCAGTCTCAACTTACACAACTTTTTTCAAGAAGCCTTCCTCACTCTGCCAACTCAGTCCTCTCTTTCCATACACCACACACTTCCCTCTTCCTAAAGTACATCACCTCAGGATTATTTTTTTAACATCAGTCTAACTTGTTATCTGATAAAATGTAAAAGGACATGAACTATATCCAATTTACTCTCATAATCTTCCCATTGCCCAGCACAAATCTTGACAGTAGCTGGATGAATAAGTGGGAAATCAAGTTTAACCATCTGGTCTACCTCCCCTAATGTTACAGAAGAACCTGAAGGGGACCCAGAGAGGTGGAAGAAACTCACCAGAAGAAACCAAGCACCTTTGGTTGCAGCCAATAGTTAGAATAGGGCTTCCCTCATAGCTCAGTTGGAGAAGGCAATGGCACCCTACTCCAGTACTCTTGCCTGGAAAATCCCACGGACGGAGGAGCCTGGTAGACTGCAGTCCATGGGGTCGCTAAGAGTCGGACCTGACTGAGCGACTTCACTTTCACTTTTCACTTTCATGCACTGGAGAAGGAAATGGCAACCCACTCCAGTGTTCTTGCCTGGAGAATCCCAGGGACGGGGAAGCCTGGTGGGCTGCCGTCTATGGGGTCACACAGAGTCGGACACGACTGAAGTGACTTAACATAGCATAGCTCAGTTGGTAAAAGAATTTGCCTGCAATGCAGGAGACTTGGGTTCGATTCCTGGGTCAGGAAGATCCCCAGGAGAAGGAAATGGCAACCCACCCCAGTATTCTTGCCTGTAGAATTCCATGGACAGAGGAGCCTGGTGGGCTACAGTCCATGGAATTGCAAGAGTCGGACATGACTTAGTGACTAATCAATAACACATAGTCAGAATCTAGCTTTCCAAACGATCAGTGCTGGGGTTCTTCCCAAGCAACCCTCCCCCTTGCTAACAGTATTTAACTCCCATGTATCACAATGTCTGCACTTAAGATTGATTCCAGACATGGATCATGATTTAGTGTAGACTGTGTGACATCTACCTTCTCTGTTCTGTATGAGGATGAACTAGGAAGACTGCTATTCCTCAGTCTCTTATGGACACGCTGGGATTCTGATTCAGACATCACATAGCTAAGCATATAGTTAGCATGTAGGAGTACATGCTGCCCCCACTGCTTTGTTCAGTGCCTTAGAAAAGTAAATGCCACATCACAATATCACTTTGGTGCAACCATTGAAATGGCCTTCTTTCCCCAGTGAGGAAATATCCCAATGAGTGCAAGCTTCCCTCCGGTGGTGTCATTTTCAATGAAGCTTGCCTGTGTCATTTGCAGTTAGGGGTTCATTGGTCAGAAGTGTTTTCTAGGGATGTGCACAATGGAAACCATTAGAGAGATACTCAGAGCTGCCAGCTAGCCCAAAAGTTTAATCCACTATATTAACTGTAATGATGGTAGGCAGCTGCTAAAAGAGAGGAAAAGATGAGAAAGCAAAAGAGTGCCAGCCTTGTACCAACACACTCACATGAGGTTTTAACCCAGTGCTGGGTTTAATATAATTATAGCATTAATAACCTCTTCCAGATTACTAAAAATACCTTTAAAATCCTTTAGATAATGAGCTCCAATACTCTGGCCACCTGATGTGAAAAACTGACTCACTGGAAAAGACCCTGATGCTGGGAAAGATTGAAGGCAGGATGAGAAGGGGATAACAGAGGATGAGATGGTTGGATGGCATCACCAACTCAATGGACATGAATTTGAGCAAACTCTGGGAGTTGGTGATGGACAGGGAAGCCTGGCATGCTGTGGTCCATGGGGTCACAAAGAGTTGGACATGACTGAGCAGCTGAACTGAACTGAACTGAAGAGACTATACAATAAACCTGTATGTCTCCACTGTGAACTACCAGAGTGGAATTCTATCATCACTTTTATTTTGGTTTGGAGCAGGCTGGCAGAACTCAAAACTCTTGGGGTAGCTTTCAGGATTATTTCTCAGCTGGACAGCTTCATACATGAATCCCAGAGAATGGTGACATTCTTCTTTGGAAAGCATTGGGTAGTACAGGAATTCTCATCTCTACAATCAAAAGGCATCAAAAATAAATTTGGATTAAAAAAAAAAAGGGTCATTGTAGAGGGTCTCAGATTCACACTGGTTCATCAGATGAATTATAGTTATGTCATCCGTGTCGGTAACTCTGTGTTAGAAAGCAGTCAATGCAATATCTGCAGTACAAATTACAGACTTTGATCCCAACGTGCCCGTTAGAACAGAGAACTAGGTTTGCTCTTTTTATTTTATATCTCCAAATGTTTCAGAGTGAAGAGATGAGAAAGTGCATTGAATCCTTCGGTTCCCTCTTTATCCGTCTCTAAATGGGATCTTAGGACTTCGTGTGCTTACCTCGCCTTTTATCCAGCCTGCAGCGAGGCTCATCTGCAAGCAAAAATTACCTTGCCCAAGTATTCTTAGGAGAAATAATTAGCCACAAGCCCCTCCTCCGCACACTCTCCCACATTCCTCGGGAGGCCCAGATGCCTGACATAAATCATTTAGTCCTGAGCCCTCGCATACACCTTTCCCACTGGATTCCGTAATTGGCAAAGTAGTTGCCAACTGGGTTTAAAGTGATTTGAAATTGTTTTCCATCCAGTCTTGCTGATAGCAAAAGGTTTCCCCTTTACCTCAAGCATGAGTTACAGTAACATGATTGAATGTAACCAGTTATTCAGTTCAAGCTGTGATTCTGATACACTATAGACAATATGAATTCCCCAGAGCTCAGTGAGGCCATCTCAATGGTCCGTTTAAGTCCAATTCAATTAGACTCACTATGGTTCTTAGACTTCCTTAGGTATGTTTGCAGCAGCCCTCGGGGTTGAATGTGAGACTGGTATTCATCTAGGACTTTTAAATTAGGTCTCAGGTGTCATCATTCTAAATGAATTATTACAGTGGTGTGTTCACACTGCTGTAGTTGAAGTTGTGTTAGCATCTCCCCTCGACCATTTTAATCCACTGTGGAACAGAACTTGTCATGTAAGGGCTCTGCCAGAGAGTGACTTTTTCCTTGAAACCCAGTTTTTAAAATAATTGGCCTACCAAGTAAACACTGTGATATGCATTTTTTTTTTGGAGGGTGGGGACAGGAAAGACCACCTGAATTTATTGGGGTTTTTGTTTGTATGCTTGTTTTGTTTGTAAGAGAGCCAACGTAAGAACAGCTCTCAATATTGCATTTTCTCACTTTTAACAGACTGAGTCCTGAATGCATCCCTATTTGCAGGGGGTTGCGGTGGAGGGGAGGGAGTTGCTGAGCACCAGACCTAAAAGGGAAGTTAATATATCGGGCTTTCTTTTTCAAAATTTCCTGTTGTCTGCCTCTATAATCTCTCCTTCTGGACCCTCAACTAACATTTTCTTCTTTCTTTTAATTTCCCGGGCTTTATATGAGCCCCAGCCATGACATCAGCAAGCATGTGGGAACATCTGTCAGTGTGTAGCTATTTCAGACACATTAAAAAGTACATGCTCATTTCCCCATGCTAGAGTTGCCTAACAAACTATAGCTTCGAGCAGAGAGTGACAGTGACATTAATACTATAGTAGAGGGATCAGCCAGCCTAATGGAGAAAGCACTCTCTGCATGTGTCATCAATAACAAATCACACTCTGGGCAGAAAATAAAATAATTACAGAACCTACTTTTCTTTATCCAGGCAATTCAGACGCTGTGGCAATGTTCCAAGTTCCCAAAACCAAGGGGTTGCAGTAATCAGCCTCACTCCGAAAATACATACAAGAGAGAGTTTAAAACAACAGAGCCATGAAATTCAGAACAAAGCAACAACAGGTGAGCAGATTAAATGGGGCACTAATTGGGGAGGATATAAATCAGAATCACAGAATGTGAACACATTTAGGGTTTATTATTATTTCTCAATCAAAGACAAGCTGAACTGGCAAACTGATCTTTCTATATACTCTCTCTATGATTATGCCTGTGACTTTTGTATTTTAAAAGGAGGTAAAACTTTGCAGTTACAGGGTAAATTTAAATAATTAACTGGAAAGCTCAGGTCCTCCAATTATTCAAGGCACTCAAATTACACAAAGAGACTCTAATGCTCTATCCATACACAAAGTTTATTTTTAATCACTAGTATAAAGTCCTAAGCAAAATCATTATAGCCCTCATAGTTTACTTATTAAATGCATGCGCACTAGAGCAAGTAGTGAAAGATTGTTTAGGGTGACTGAAATGGTAGCGGAAAGTGCTAGCTGATTTCAGTGTTCAAAATTAGTTGCTGCTGATTCAAATAGATGTGAAAGTCACCCAGTCACTCTCAAGTGTCTGACTCTGAGACCCCCTGGACTGTAGCCCACCAGGCTCCTCTGTCCGTGGCATTCCCCAGGCCAGAATACTGGAACAGATAGCCTGTCTCTTCTCCAAGGGATCTCCCTAACCCAGGAAGTGAACTGGGGTCTCCTGAGTTGCTGGAGGATTCTTTACCAGCTGAGTTCAAATGGATGGTAAATTTTTATTTCATAAGTACAATTTTTTAAGATGTCACATACATTAAAGATAATATTCACCAAACTAAACTTCCTTGTCCCTAGGAATTGAGGTTTCTCTGATAGGATTTAGATAATTAATCAAATTAACCCTATTTTCCCTGGTGACTCAGATGGTAAAGCGTCTGCCTGCAATGCTGGAGACCCAGGTTCGATCTCTGGGTCAGGAAGAGCCCCTGGAGAAAGAAATGGCAACCCACTCCAGTACTCTTGCCTGGGAAATCCCATGGACAGAGGAGCCTGGTAGCCTGTAGTCCATGGGGTTGCAAAGAGTCGGACACGACTGAGCAACTGCTTTACTTTACTTTACACCTATCTCAGATTTGTTGCTCTCGTTACTCCCCCTTCGTGAAAAGCTCTTCCCTCAGATACACAGTTTCCTCATCAACATCAAATACATTCCCAGAGACTCCTTTCCTGACAGCCTTCACCCCTGCAGTCCCCTTCTCACTGTCATAGTCTATCCCATCGCCCTGTATTCAAATTCTTTGTGAAATTGAGAACTACCTTGTTTCTTATCTACTGATAGAGGAGGCATTGTCTCTAAACTTGTCCCTTCACTTCTGTATCCCCAATGCCTAGATAGTACCCAGTACATAACAGTGAGTGAATAAATAAGTCAGTGAAAAAAGCACCTACATGCACACACAATGATGACAACTAAAGTCAAATTATACTGACACAAATTTATCCATGCTCTTCTGATACAAAATATGGATCTATTCCTCAAAGGAAGAACTGGGGAGTTGGTACTAATAAAGATTATCATAAAATGTGTAAACAACGTGATGAGATGGTTGGATGGCATCACTGAGTCAATGGACATGAACTTGGGCAAACTCCGGGAGGTGGTGAAGGAGAGGGAGGCCTGGCGTGCTGCAGCCTGTGGGGTTGCAAAGTCAAACCCGACTTGGTGACTGAACAACAGCAACAACAAAATAATGTCTAGGACTGTCAAAGAACAGAAAAAACAATACAGACTACTCAGTAATGCAGGATTTCAAATTCCTGGGTTATCATCTCGGTTTCCACAGTGTTGGAGTCTGGCTGAGTATCCACACGTAGCGAAAATTGAATTGTTTGTGATTGGTGATTGGTGGTGGTGGTTTCGTCTCTAAGTCTTGTCTGACTCTTTAAGACCCTAGGGACTGTAGCCTACCAGGCTCCACTGCCCATAGGATTTTCCAGGCAAGAATACTGGAGTGAGTTGCCATTTCCTTCTCCAGGAGATCTTCCCAACCCAGGGATTGAGCCTGCATCTCCTGCATTGCCGTCGGATTCTTTACCATTAAGCCATCAGGGAAGCCAAATGCCCAGCAGACACCACAAGCACAAAGGAAAATCTGTCCAGTGGGGATTCTAATTCCAGCATTGTGGAATAGACATCACAGAATAGAACCTTGAAAAGAGCTCAATAAGTTATAAAAAAAAAATTTCCTTTTTTTCTTAAATTGTAGTAAAATATACATAACATAAACATTCCATCTTAGTTATTTTTCAGGGCACAGTTCAATGGCATTAAGTTCATTGACACTGTTATGCAGCCATCATCACCATCCAGCTCCAGAACTTTTTCCATCTTGCACAACTGAAACGCCGTGCCCATTAAACAATGACTGCTGATTCTCCTCTTCCCTCAGCCTTTGGCACCATCATTCTACTTTCTGTCTTTATGAATTTGAGAAGCCACCACAAGGAGAAGCCCATGCACTGTAACTTCAGAGTAGTCCCCATTTGCCTCAAGTAGAGAAAGCCCACACGCAGCAAACGAAGATGCACCACAACCAAAAATAAACTGATTGACAGATTAAAAATAATAATAATAATAATCATGTCAGAGAGAAGAACACCAAAAACAAAGTAAAGGTATTAATAGCAACCAGAGGGAAGAGTTAGTTAATCTATAATTAAATTCATGGCAAGCAACACTGAAAGCTGAAAGACAGTGGAATATCTTCAATGAACTGAGAACAAATAACTCTCAACGCAGAATTTTAAAGACTATCAAGAATAAGGGCAAATAAATATATTTTCTAAAAGAAAAACACAGAGGTATTTCTTACTAAATGACTCTCACAAAATGAAATTCTAGAACTTGCATTTCAGGAAGCATGAAAATTATTCCAGAGGAGAGCCTGGGAGGCAAGAAAGCAAGAAGGCACAGTGAGGTGGAGAAATCTTCAACTACATAAAACAAAAAAATGTCTAATTTGTAACATTAAAAAGCAATCAGTATAGAGCCAAATACACTAACCATGTTAAGTCGGAGAGGATAACCAGAATTGGTCATCTTAGGTTTTGAGTATCTGACAGGACAGCAAAGATAACAAATATACACTCTAAGTTACATATACATGTTAAAATTCTTAGAGAAACATTGAAGGATGGAAATGGTGTATGTAACTTCCAAGCCAGTAGAGAAGGGGATAAAAGAAGGAGGGAAAAATCAAAGCTAACACAAGAAAGGCTTAAACAGGAAAAAAAAAACAACACAAAAACAATTATTTTAATGAATGAAAGACTAATATAGTAATAATGAAAAATAAATAAATAATAAAATAGTAATAATGACAAGAGCAGAAAGAAATATTGATTATGCATCCAAAATAGTGCACAGACATAAGCCAATATAATATGTGAGCTACAGTTACAAATAAAATCATATTTCATAAATCATAGCACCTACATGCACTGAATGGACATACAGCTTAAAATATTCTGATCAGGGATTTAAAAATATGCTGTAATTTTAAAATAAAAATCTACATTTAAAAAAATGCACACCACCTGGGTCAGTTCAATGTAGAACTATAATGAGATATATGAATAAGTTTAAAAAGACAAGCTACAGAATTGCACATACAATCCTTTTTTGTTAAAAAATTGTAAGGGTGTGGGTATATGTGATTAGACTCACATGTATAAAAAAAATTTTTGGACACATGGGAGACTCTTCATAACTATGCATTTTGCACTGTTGAAAATTACTTATACAATAAGCATGCATAATTAATTTTATAATTAAAATTTTATATTTACATTTTATAGTTTTCTAAAATTTTATAATTAAAAAAAGTAAAATACAGAAAAAAATTTTAAATGTATCTAAATGTTAGGACAATAAACAGAGAAGAAAAACAAGATGGAAACAAGATAGGATAGGGTGAAAGTCATGGAGAAGAATCAAGTGTTTAGATGGTATTGGGAGAGTAGGGAAAACAAGTGAGAAATTGAGAAACAGAGACATCAGAAGATTGTATTAATGTTGCTCCTATTTAACTTAAAAAAAAAAAAGAAGTGTGTTTTTTTTGTTTTTTTTTTTTTTTTTAGTTTTTTTAAAGAAATTTTATTTACTGGTTGGTTTGGGGTTTTTTTATTTTTCTAATGTGTGTTGGTATGTTGCCAAAGTGCTTGATTTTTCTGCAGCTAATTAAGACCCTTTGCCTGGATTTGGACCCTGGAGATAAAGGTCAGAACTGCTAGAGGGACTTTCAAAGGTTTTAACTGTTCTCTGTGCTCCTAAAAGCTTAACTCCTCAATTGCCAACCTGAAAAATGGTATCACCCCCCAACTCCCCTCCCCAAAACCTCCCATTTAAATCTTTGTCCACTTAATCCCTCATTAACTCCTTGAACCCCTTCAACTGAATTTACATGTCTGTTTCTGGCAGCTTTGGTTTTTGCCAGAGATAATGGTGTCTGGGAACATCATTTTGTCTCTCCTATGGCTAGTTAACATCTGGACTCTGATTTTTCAAACTACCACAGCTTTTTTCAGGATTAAAAGCCCTGAGAGGAAGGTGTTAATCAGAGCAACACCCAAAACAATTGGACTCTAGGTACTGACTCAAATCCTGAGATAAAAGCAGCTTGAAAATATCCAGTGGCTCCCTCCCAGCCTTCAAAAAAAGTTAGGAAAACTGAACAAGGAAATGGGCAGGAAAGGCCTGGGCAGGAAATGAGGTAATGAGTCATATAAATCCTAATGTCTCACCACTGTGTGTGTTAAGAAGGAAATGAAAGGAAGTAAATGTGCTCATTACACAGCTTAATTTATAGCAGAATACGAAAATATTCTGCTGATGAAATTTTCAAGAGATTCAGTTGCACGGTTAGTTATTAATTAAGTTTTCAAAAGAAAACATAAACTAATGGTATGACTAATTAAAATTTTGGCCTAAAATACTGTAGCCCAAGTCACTTTATTCTTAGCTAATGAAAAATAATATGACCCCCTACTGAAGACCTCCTCAAAGGCTGCTTGGGCTGAATCACAACTTGGCCCTTTTGTTCCAAAACAATAACCCCAATATTTCAGACCATCTCTATTTGCTTCAAGCCATGGGGAGAATTCACTCCTTTTACCCTATGCAAATCTTTTATCTTCAGAATGGCTTTACACACAAGCAGAGCAGACAGATACCTGATGCTGTGATTGCAGCAATTCCCTGAAATCTTCTAAGAACGTCTCTGCACCCAGGTTTCAAAACACTGGAAACATCACCAGGAAAGAGACATACAGCTTAAAGCAAAACTGAATTCAGAGTTTAAAATTTCCTTTTCTTCAGGTTTCCTTTAAAAGACTTTCTTGGTGGTCCTGTAGCTAGGACTCCACGCTCCCAACGCAGAGGGCCTGGGTTCGATCCCTAGCTGGGGAACCAGATCCTACATGCCAACTAAAGATCCTGCTTGCTGCAACAAAGACTAAAGATCCTGCATGCCACAGCAAGACCCGGCACAGCCAAATAAATAAATATTAGAAAAGAAGTAATAGTACCAGGCAGCAGGCATCAGCTTCACTTCAAAATACAAATATCGGTTCTCTCTCGGTCTTGTGGGAGCATCAGTGTGGCATGCAGGAAGTGCTCCAGGGGATTCGAAGGGGAGGCCCGGGAATAAAAATAAATAAATAAAATACAAATATTCTGGGAGAATTAATATACAAATCATTAATATTACGGCTTGAACTAATGATCAAAGATGCCAACTCCCTGAGCCCTGAGATGAGACCATCATCCTGGGCTTCAATAAAAGACGAGGTAGTTGGGTTGGCTCCAAATGTCTTCATCAGAACAGGGGTTTAGGTGTGAGGAGCTAGAAGGATTTCCTAGTGAGGACATTCGTCCCACCACCTACCACACAGGGACCACCTCCACTTCCCACTGCATCCTCATCCTTCCGCCCACCTCATCTGCTGCACCCCAAACTCTAGCTAAGAAATCCAAGGTTGAGTCCTGAAAAAACATTCTATGCCTCCAACATGAGTCAAGAATTCCTAACTACCCATAGTGATGGGCTTCTTTGCTTATCTAATGAAAGCTATGAACCCTGAGACTAATCAGTGTAACTTTGGCTGCTAGAAAAAGCCATCCCAGAATGTACAGTGGCTCAAACACAACAGAAGTTTATTTTTCACTCATATAAAGTCCAAAATAGAGACTCCTGCTCAGCAGGAGGCTCTAAGTGGTGATTCAGGAACCCAGGTTAGCTCCCATCTGCAGGCTCTGCCACCTTTAGCATACAGCCTCCAAGGTCAATACTCTCCTAGGCACTGATCCTACAGAAAAGGGATGTTAGGATACAGATCAAAGACCAGGCCTAGAAGTCACACAAAACTGCCCCTGTAGCCCTTTGATATATCTTAGGGTTTGGGCACATGAAGTTAAAAATTGCCTGGATTAGATCTTTGGTTTCCTGAGTAGCAATGGCTTAAGACCTGAGCATCTGATGCATAGGAAGCATTAAGAGGGCAAGAGAATCAGAAAAAGGAGATGAAGAGAAGCAGAAACACACTCAGGATTTGACCTAGAGTTGCTTTTCCTCAAATCATGGGGTAAATAATAGATCCTCTTGTACTTCTCCAAAGGAGCCTTCAGCCCTTGCTTATAAGACTTTAGATAGATAGAAAGCAGACAGAGATACACATACACATGTTATATGTGCATTAGCTATATATAGTTGTTATTTATCAAATAGATAAATATATATAAATCATATACATGTGTGTGTATGTATAGGGCTTCCCAGGTGGCTCAGCTAGTAAAATCCACCTGCAATACAGGAGACCTGGGTTCAATCCCTGGGTTGGGAAGATCCCTGGAGAAGGGAAAGGCTACCCACTCCAGTATTCTGGCCTGGATGATGGACTGATTCTATTCTAAGTGAAGTAAGTCAGAAAAAGACATATACTGTTAGGTAGGTAGAATAGGGAAAAGGAGTCCAAAATGGCGGTGGCTAAAAGACAAGGAAGGGAAAAGCCAGCAACCACCGGAGTGAGGACCTCAGGTAAAACAAACACTCCTGGCTGGCCCAATTTACATAAGACAGGCCCAGGGAGAGAGAAACATGAAAAGAAGAGCCAAAGCTAGCTCTCTCTCTCTCTCTCCCCCTCCTGCGCGTACTGGGGCCGGCCCTCTTCTTCTCGTGTCTTTGGGTCGACATACCCTCACGCCTCAAAGATGGATTTTCCTGCTATCTTCTAAATAAAATAGAGCTGTAACACTGAGTTGTAACACCGATTTGTCTAAGAGCTATAACATGGTCCTTTCCAGACCTGAGAGCTATCACACGGTCTATCTAAGACCTGAGAGCTGTGACAAGCCGAGGGGGCTTTAATGTCCGTCACTCCAAATCATTGTTGTGATGACACAAAGAACTGAGGAACATACACTCGTGTGACATCTATATACCATATGATACCACATATCTATGGAATCTAAAATATGCCACAGATGAACCTGTCTATGAAACAGAAACAGAATCACAGGCATTGAAAACAGACTGTGGTTGCCAAGGAGGAGGGGATTGGTAGAGAGATGGAATGGGAGGTAGAGGTTAGAAGATGTCAACTTTTACATACAGGATGGATAAACTTCAAGGTCCTACTCTATAACACAGAGAACTATATTCAGTATCCTGTGGTAAAGCATAAGGAAAAAGAATATTTTTAAAAAGAATGTGTGTGTGTGTGTGTGTGCTGTGCTGCTCTTAGTTGCTCAGTAATCTCCCACTCTTTGCAATCCTATGGACTGTAGCCTGCCAGGCTCCTCAGTCATGGGATTCTGCAGGCAAGAGTACTGGAGGGGGTTGCCATGCCTTCCTCCAAGGGATTTCTTGACCCAGGGATCAAACCTGCATCTCCTGCATTATAGGCAGATTCTTTACCACCAAGCCACCAGGGAAATATATATATACATACATTTTTTTTTCTGGCTGCTCTAGATCTTAGTTGCGGCACATGGGATCTTTAGTTGCAGTGTGTGAACTCTTAGCTGCAGTATGCCAACTCTTAGTTGCAGCATGTGGGAACTAGTTCCCTGATCAGGGATCAAACTGAAGCTCCCTGCATTGGAGCACGGAATCTTAGCCGTTCTGGATCATGAAGGAAGTCCTTGTACACATTTTAAATCAACTATATTTCAATTTTTAAAAAAAAATTAAAGCTGAAAAAAGAAACCATGAATAACTGAACAAAAAGTCCACCTATTCTCAAACTCTTATCATTTTTTTTCCCGCTGCAACCCCTTACCCAAATACAGAAAGAGAAAAGGAAGAGGGCCCAAAGTACCATCTTCACAAGATTCGGGACTCTAACAGTTGGTAGGACATCTGTAGTTTTCCTCAAAGGAGAAGCACTGGGGAGATGGCATCCCCACTCTGCACCCTGGTCCACCACCTCCTGTCTGCCATGGTGGACAGCATAAGGCAACTATTTCCATAAGATTAATGCCTGCATCCTGTTTGTTATCAGAGGGAGTGGGATAAAATAATACATGCTTTCAAAAATTAGTCTTTCCAGATGTTTTAATATATGTGTGTATTAATTTCATAAGAAATAAAACAACAATCTAAAGAATGTAAACAATCTAAACTAAAAAAACATTTCTTTTCTTAGGAAATAAGAACTGCTGAATGTAGATTTCTTAAAGATACATTACTTGGATATTTTAGCTTCTTTTTTGTGATTTTCTAGAAAATGTGTCACTTTCATCAAATAAACTTCCTTTCATATAAGACAGAATGTAAACAACTTGCTTGTGGAAGGGAGAAAAAAAAATATTTTTCCTCCACCTATCTTAAGTTCATTGGCTGAGACTCAACAAATGAGACTAAGAAAAGACAGAGCAGTAAGAGAAAAACAAGAAACAAGAAATTCACTAGCAGGTGCACCAAGGCTTCCCTGGTGGCTCAGACGGTAAGGAATCTGCCTGCAGTGCAGGAGACCTGGGTTTGATCCCTGGGTTGGGAAGATCCCCTGAAGGAGGGAATGGCAACCCCAGTCTTAAGGGAATGCTTTGCAAGTGATAAAAGTCTGTCTTCACTGGGGGAAAACAAACAAACAAACTTCGTACCAACTGGTGTTACAGTTGCAAGTTGAACAAGTCTTTACACCATATCAAGCCCTGGACAGGCTTGTTGATGACACCACCGTTATGGCAGAAAGTGAAGAGGAACTAAAAAGCCTCTTGATGAAAGTGAAAGTGGAGAGTGAAAAGGTTGGCTTAAAGCTCAACATTCAGAAAACGAAGATCATGGCATCCGGTCCTATCACTACATGGGAAATAGATGGGGAAACAGTGGAAACAGTGTCAGACTTTATTTTCCTGGGCTCCAAAATCACTGCAGATGGTGACTGCAGCCATGAAATTAAAAGACACTTACTCCTTGGAAGGAAAGTTATGACCAACCTAGATAGCATATTCAAAAGCAGAAACATTACTTTGCCAACAAAGGTTCGCCTAGTCAAGGCTATGGTCTTTCCTGTGGTCATGTATGGATGTGAGAGCTGGACTGTGAAGAAGGCTGAATGCCGAAGAATTGATGCTTTTGAAGTGTGGTGTTGGAGAAGACTCTTGAGAGTCCCTTGGACTGCAAGGAGATCCAACCAGTCCATTCTGAAGGAGATCAGCCCTGGGATTTCTTTGGAAGGAATGATGCTACAGCTGAAACTCCAGTACTTTGGCCACCTCATGCGAAGAGTTGACTCATTGGAGAAGACTCTGATGCTGGGAGGGATTGGGGGCAAGAGGAGAAGGGGATGACAGAGGATGAGATGGCTGGATGGCATCACTGACTCGATGGATGTGAGTCTGAGTGAACTCCGGGAGTTGGTGATGGACAGGGAGGCCTGGTGTACTGCGATTCATGGGGTCTCAAAGAGTCGGACATGACTGAGCTTCTGATCTGATCTGATCTGATCCTCCCATAAAGGATTTCCCCTTGTCCTTTCAAGGCACAGGATTACAAGCCACGATGCCATTTCCCTGCTTCCCTCACCTCCTTTCTTCTTCCTCCGTCATCTTGTAGTTCCTCCATCTGAGCTTGCTTCTGGAAACTCCACCATTCTCCATCTCTTTGGTATATGGAGAAATTCAATTCCCTCTCTATAACTACTATGCCCAAACTTAGCTGTTGCCTTCCCTTTTTATAGCAGACATCTAATTTCTCACAAAGGGGTTTTTCACAACATAAAATTCATCCTCCTCAAAAAGTCCTCTGAGCTGATCACTAATTATTTTAAAGGTAAATGGACTTAATTCTCCAATCAGAAGACAGAATGGATGGATGGTTAAGGAAAAAAAAAAGATCCCACCATATGCTGCCTGTAAGAGAATCAATTCAGCTTTAAGGACACACATGGGCTGAAATTAAGAGACAGAAAAATATATTCCATGCAAATAGAAACCAAAAGAGAACAGAAGTAGCCACATTTACGTCAGACTAAATAGACTTTAAGTAAAAACTGTAATAAGAGAAAAAAACATTGATGAGTGGATTCCATTAAGAGGAAATAAAAATAGTAAATATATATGAACCCAACATCAGAACACCTTAATATATAAAGCAAATATTAACAGCCTTCAAGTAGGGAACTTCTTATCCAGACAGAAAATCAATAAGGAAACATTGGACCTGAACAACGCTTTAAATCAAATGATCTTAACACACATATTAAGAACATTCCATTTAACAGCAGCACAACAGACAGTCTTCTCAAGTGCACACGCACTATTATTCAGCATAGATCATATAGAGGTTCCGCAAATATAAAAATAACGCTACCATGAAATAGCAATCCCACTTGTAGGTATACATCCAAAAGAAATAAAATTATTATCTTGAAAGAATGTCTACACTCTCATGTTCACTGTAGGATTAATCACAGTAGGCAAACTATGAAAACAACCCACGTTTGTCAACACATTGAATGAATTAAGAAAATATGGTATATATGAACAATGAAATGCTGTTCAGATTTTAAAAAGAAGTAAGTCCTGCCACTTGCAACAACATGGGGAAATCTGAAAGACATTATACTAAATGAAATAAGCCAGACACAAAAAGACAAGTATCACATGATCTCACTTATATGCAGAATTTTTTTAAAAAAAATCAAACTCAAAAGGTTATTAGAGTGGTGGTCACCAGAGCCTGGAGGGTGGGGGGAAAGGGACATATGAATCAAGGGGTAAATTTTTTCAGTTATAAAAGAAGTAAGTTCTGGAGGCCTAATGTACAGCATGCTGACAATAGTTAATACTAAAGTATTATATACTTGAAATTTGCTAAGAGAGTAAATCACAAATGTTCTCAGCACATACACATTTAAAAAATGGTAACTATGAAAGGTGATAGACATGTTAATTTGTCTCACTGTGATAGTCACTTCACAATGTGTACATATATCAAAACATATTGTATACCTTAAATATAAACAATTTTTATTTGTCAAAAATAAATACACAAAAATAAGTCTTATGAGCTATACATAGTGATATTTCTTCTTCAGTGCATATACTTATTGGAAGTTCTGAGTTTTTTCCCACTATTGTTTTGGGATCCCCCTGATACACATAATTAGAACCTGAATCATTTCAATCATTTTTGCTGCCAATGAGTAGCACACATTTTTAGGTTTTTGTCTCTTGTTCCTAACCCTAACATGATGCTGCCTACATCATGTTAAGCAGACAAGTTGACTGAAGAAACTCCATGCTGACATTTGTTAAATGAAAATAGGGACCCTGTTTGCAATTTCATGTTTAAAGTACTTTGAACATTGTAGGTACTCAATAATGCTGGTTAAATGAACAGCTGTAAAAAGCATGTTATTGGTAAATAACTCCTGAAGTCTTGGATACAATTAATCTTTTAGATGGGGAAGACTGGGAATACCTTGGTGATCCATTGGTTAGGCCTCTATGATTTCACTGCCTAGGGCTCAGGTTCAATCCCTGGTCAGAGAGCTAAAATCCTGCAAACCTCGTGGAGCGTCCAAACAAAAAAAATAGATGGGGAAGATGAAAATGATAGCTTAATATTCAATATTTGTCAAGTAGGATGTAGCCTGAGGGGCAATATTACCAGTACACAATATATACAGCACCACTATAAAAATTAGTTGAATGAAAGGAAATTGACTCGGCATACTCTTTTAACCTAAGCAGTATGTACTCATACAAAGCTTAAACTGGTTTAAACATTGAGATGATTTATGTAAAAGGCCAGTGAGTATGACAGGAAGTATATTCAAATGGAAAATGTATTGTCAACTAGAAATATAAATGCACTTATATTGTCTTTTTGGCGATCTTAATTTTATTGCTATGAACATAAACATTTATATGGTGAAGGAATATAAAATCTCATTTTTTCAGAACACTTTTCAGGTATATTTCTTATACAATAACTCCACATCCTGGAATGGCAGTAGGCATCAAACAATGCCAGATTTATATAATCACCTCTTTACCAACAGTCCAAATGCCTGGATTATGCAATAACAGAATCCAGGGGGAAAAAAAAATTTTTTTTTTTATCAGTGAGATGCAACTTAATACATTAAATTTGTAGCCATGGAATTGTAAGTCTCTAGACTTGGAACTATCTAACCCCTGGTCATCTTTCTGCTGTTGCATCCATAACATGTTTTATAATTATATGTTAGTACATGTCAGCTACTCCACTGGCAACTCTCTGAACAGAACCTGGTCCTCCTTTATTATCTTGCCTGACAAAGAAAAGGCTTTTGAAAATATTTATTACATGACTGAAGCTGTCATCTGATTATCTGCTCTTTGGGGCTTCTCTGAAATTTATAGTTACAATGTTAACCTCAAATTCCTTCTGTCCTCTCTTGAGTTAACTTATCCAACTCAGTATTAGCAGATAACATTTCTGGAGCATGTGTCATATGCAGGCACTGTGTTATACACCCCTAAATGCTTTCTCATTTAATCCTTAGCACAGCCTTGGAGGCTTGATATTATGATTATCATGGTCTTCATTCTCAGAAGGATAACTGAAGTTTAAAGAAGTTAAGTAATTTGCCTGAGGTTACACAGCTAGAAAGAACCCAAGGCAAGAGTTAAGTCTGTATCTGCTGGATTCCAGAGCTTACATGTGATTTTAGGCACATCACTAAAATTCTGAACTGGAAATGAGCCAAAGAAAAAGCTGAGTGCCCATTAGTAACAGATAAAAAGTGTCTTGTCTCTAAGGGCACCAGGGCTTGTAAAAATTCAGGGAGTTCTTCATCTCATCCATCATTTGTGTCTCTAAATGGCAGCCCTGAGTTTGGGTTTCTAAACGAGGGAACAAGTGTCACAGAGATGCTCCTACCAGCAGGTAAACCACAGACTCCACTGAAAGAATGGCTGTGGGTAAGGAATAGGAACACTGGATGCTTTCTCCCAACTGCAAAATGCAAAGCTTTTCTGTAGCAGTGGTCCTGCAGTTCTGTACCAGAAACTAGTGCAAAACCAGGTTTCAATTATGGGATTTCACTTTTATATAGCTCTTAGGGAGAGAACTGTATTAATTAAATGTAACCACTGTTGAATTCATCAGACTCCCCCTATGCTTACCAAGAGCACCTTGATGAAAGGCAGTGTCTGAGAACAGCCAGAGGAAGTATCTAAAGCCTCTACCACCTTTTATGATCTGAGGGAGACCAGAAGGCCCACAGCCTCCCTCCCAGGGCCCACTTGGCCTATTGTAGAAACTAAACTTTCCACAAGTAATCCTTCTCACAGCCAATAGCTAGGGGTCAAGCCCCTTCCACTAAACACACAGAACATCTTTTAGGAACATGTATATAACATGACATGGATTCATGAAACAACACAAAAAGGTGAGCTGAATTCCAGCTCAACTCCAGCATGGTGAGTTCTATGAGCATGGTCTCTGGCGGGGATTTAAATAGAGGCAAGTGGTCATTCATTTGGATACTAAGAGCTATTCCTGCGTTCAGCAAAATGTTGGAAGTAGTGACCTCTAAAAGGTGACTCTTCAGTTTCTTGAGTACTGTGCTAGAGTCCCTGTGTGGCACAGACTGTCAACAGTTTGAGTATTTAGACAAAGGGGAAATAATGGCTTTCCATCAGGTTATTCTGAGGACAATTTGCAAGCGCCCAAGCATCTCTTTGTCCCCTAAGTCAGATCATCAACCACAGTTACTCCTTGGTAAAATGAATTTTATTTCTTTGTTAAGTTGCTTATTTGTAATCCAACCTTGTTTCAGAGAAAATCTGGAGTGACTATAATGCAAATTGGACAAAGCAAGAGTGTTAAAAATGCAGAGACAGACTTAGAAAACCTCCCAAGAACTCAACCCAAGTAGCTGTGTTCATAGTACTTCTATGGAGCAATAGTGACATCCAGTGGTCAGTTAAGTTATTTTTAGATGAGGTTTGTAATTTTCCCTTGACCTAGTATTAATTGTAACCAGAAAAACTGTTTTTTTGAGCAACTCAATTTGGGGGCTCTTCTGAGCTTCAAGAAAGGCTTGAATTTTGTGGCCTCAAATGCAGGAAACACTTTTCTCTGTCTCCTAGCTTAAAGCTTTAACATCTGCAGATGGTCTTTGCTCAAATGTAGGGAAAAAAATAAAATAAAAAGAGCTCTCTATTGCCTCATCTATAAAATGGAACAGGTAATAAACTACCTGCCAAATTGGAGCCAGAAATGAGTGGCCACGGGAAGCACAGTGTATAAGGACAGCCATAAACGTGCACCAGAGGAAAAAGGAAGAGAAGGTATTCCATATGTCACACAGAGAACAAAGAAAGGAAAGCTGGAAGAATGAGGCCAGATTAATGGTCTCAGGCAGACAGCTGTGCGGAGGGTAAGGGCTGTGGCTGACTCACTGTTGTATCCCGGGTATAATATCCATCGTATGCAAGTATTCAGATACTCCTTACTCTGTGAATAAATGAATGAATGGAGGGTTTTCTGGGCATCCTATCCCCAAGGATCTGCCTGTTAGAATGAGGTGGGTCTGCTCAGCCCAGTTTTGAGGTCCAAAGACCACCCCTCAAGATGGTGTCTGAGGACCAACAGGAAGAATACAGACTCAAATGCTCTTACTGATCTGAGAATAAAACAGGCTAGAACAGCAAGCAGTGCTAAGGACTGAATCAACAGAAATTTCATACCTGGGTAGTTCACACTGAAAATCTTCACGGTTAACTATCTCACTCACTGTGCTCATGGCAGGCGCTCAGTGGCTGACCTACCACCAGACAGTGGCCCAGAATAATGGAACAGGAGCCTGGACAAAGCACAGCCCCCAGGGTCACAGGGTTTAGAGCTCTTTCTTCATCCCCTTGGGTCATGACAGCCAGACTCATCAGAGGTTACTCTAAAGACTGTGCAATTGGCTCTAAATGGTTTTACACACACTGTAACTTAGATTGCTCATCTTATTTTAAATAAAATGTTTGTAACAAGAATATTGTATTCAACATAAATAATTTTCTTTAATAATGTTTCAGGAGTCAGTTGTGTAGAAAAAAAATCTTCATTTTTAGAAGCTTTTACTACTAAATATACTTGCGAACAAAGCAAAATATTTAAAGATATAGTCCAAATAATCTTATTCTAGTCTCCTTTGATCCACCTTGGGCGAGGGTGTATTTAAAAGTCTTGAAGTCACATCAAATGGTATTTTTTGCATAGTTTGTAAAAAACAATCAAAAAGAACTATTTACAATAATTTCCAACAATTCATCTTCTGATAATCTTGCAAAAAAATGTAGCAAAACATGCTATTCTTGGTAAAACTAGTATCTCTACAATTCTAAGAAAATACAGAGAACTCCAAATCAACTTCTTCCTAAAACGGCAATTAGTACAAAAGAGCATGAAGTCTTATAATAACAATAACACATTTGTTTTAAGAAAATAATTTCTGGCCATTACTAGAAAATTGCTAATTCTTGAAAGGGCATGTGTATGTAAATCATTAGTGCAATTATTATACTCTTATCCCTCCATGAAATGTGATAATATCAACATAAGAATTAATAATAAATCAAAGACTACGCATATAAATTCATTTAATGATTTTACTACCTCTTCTGTGCAGACAGGCTGCAGTCTAGATTAAAATAAAAATTTGTGGGTTCAAGAACTGCTGAAATGAATGACTGGGAACACAATGCAATCTCCAGGCCCGGGTTCTCCTGGTAGCAAAGTGTCGTCCACACTCCAGGGTAAGGCATAACCCTCATGACTCCCCACAAGCAGGCTGGGCGGTTCAGCCTGCAGTTCCCACGAGTCAATTCTTTCAAGATCCAAAAAAGCCCAGGTATCAGCAAACAAGAGAAGGGTGCAATCTGAGACCAAAGAAAGGGGCTTCTGCCTCCACAGTTCTGCATGCAGATAATATGCTGTCACGAGATTTCACTTCGTTCATGACAGAACACAGAAAACTACTATACAGAAATAAAACTGCTTTAAGTCAATTCAAAATAATTCTCTCTGAACATTTTTGAAGATTTCAGGCAATAATTGGGCACATCAATACATTTTAATTACCAGACATCATTCCTCAGTTAAAATCTCCACCGTGACTTCCCATCACCTGTCATATAGATTTTACCAGCATTAAGTAACACGTGTGCCTTAGTGTTCCGACCACTCTGTACCTCCCCTGCTGTCCCTCTAATACACCCTACCTACTCTGTTCCTCCCACAAAGAACACTCAATAACCCAAACAAGCACAACATCAAATAAGAGGCCCATTTATCTGCATTTCCCTGCATTCATTTAGCAAATAGTTTCGATACCTTCTTCACCACTGGCTGTAAGGATAAAACGATGACCAAACCATCATTCTTATTCAAAAAGCTTAATCTAGTAGACAGCTCCCAATGAACAGTGACCTCTATCTCTTATGCAGAAAATAGGACAGATGCCATCTTTCCACTCACCAAGAAAAAAGAGGCTGAGGCCTTAATGACAAGATAAGGTAAACTGTCTTGTCATTAAGGGAAGCAGCTTCAAATTATCAATCACATCCAAACATGGGCCAACACAGATCAGTTATCCTCCCTCCTCAAAAAAAAAAAAAAAAAAAGATAAGGAACAGGAGAGAGAACTGGCCTTGGAAGCACAGACTAGATGATAAGAGAACATACTCAGACATCATGGCAGATCTTTCAAAAATCATCAGATTTCTGATCAGGTCAGAAAGAAATAAGACCCATCAGCTGATTGTGGTGAGAAAGCTGACTCGGTTTCTGGGAGTGTTCAGGGATAAGCAGAACAAGCAGAGATAAAACCTGGGGAACTCTGGAGAGAAGAGACTGGTTGACTCAGGCTCACCGAGATAGCATTCAGGTTAGAGGAACCGGGTGTAAAGACAGGCCAGCTCTTCAGGTTAAAGATTTCCACCCTTTGTCAGATGTCAATCATAGAACTTTGCAGATCAAGAGTGGAATGAGAATAAGTTGGCCAATTCCCCAGTGGCTCCAAGGAACAGAAGACAGGGCTGCGCAATATGTGGTACCCAGCTCTCGTTGCTGACCAAGGTTTCTCATCAGTGTAAGAAAACAGGAGAGAGATTTCCAGCGAATGACATCTGCATCTCCCATGTTTTCAAAGCTGCCACCTCTTGGGCATTTAGTAACCCTCATGATCACCTATGTGATATTATGATCTCCATTTTATAAACAAATCACTGAGGCCCATTTAAATTAAGTAACTTGTTCAATATCCACATGTGTGCATGCTCAGTCGCTCAGACATGCCCAACCCTTTGCGACCCCATGAACTGCAGCCCACCTGGCTCCTCTGTCCATGGGATTCTCCAGGCAAGAATCCTGGAGTGGGTTGCCATTTCCTTCTCCAAGAGATCTTCCTGACTCAGGGACTAAACCCGCGTCTCCTGCATTGCAGGCGGATTCTTTACCACTGAGCCACCTGGGAAGCCCCAATATTCACATAATTCAGTTCATGTTAGAGTCACAATTCCAAAACCAGTCTTTTTAATCACTTGCCATGCTGCCTCCCTCTGTGAGCCATTTAATCAGCCCCAGGTTTCTTTATAACTGGGATAGGGATAAATGCACTTATGCTGCCTTCCACATAAGACATTAAGGAACACAGGTCACCTCAGAGGTTTCCAGGTCGACTGCACACCAGTTCAGCCTTTAGGATTAAAATAAGCCAGCAGATGCTAGAGTTCTTTAAAAAAAAAAAAAAAAAGCTAAAAAGTATCAATGCTGTCTACAACAATCATGTCCAGGCATGATAAGGAAGGAGGTTAGGAGATACAAACTACTGTGTACAAAATAAATAAGCTACAAGGATATATTGTATAGCACAGGGAACAGAGCCAATATTTTATCACTTTAAATGGAGTATAATCTATTTAAAAATTTTTAATCACTATGTTGTATCAGATCAGATCAGTCGCTCAGTCATGTCCGACTCTTTGCGACCCCATGAACTGCAGCATGCCAGGCCTCCCTATCCATCACCAGCTCTCGGAGGTCACTCAGACTCACATCCATCGAGTCAGTGATGCCATCCAGCCATCTCATCCACGGTCGTCCCCTTCTCCTCCTGCCCCCAATCCCTCCCAGCATCAGAGTCTTCTCCAATGAGTCAACTCTTCACATGAGGTGGCCAAAATACTGGAGTTTCAGCTTTAGCATCATTCCCTCCAAAGAAATCCCAGGGCTGATCTCCTTCAGAATGGACTGGTTGGATCTCCTTGCAGTCCAAGGGACTCTCAAGAGTCTTCTCCAACACCACACTTCAAAAGCATCAATTCTTCGGCATTCAGCCTTCTTCACAGTCCAGCTCTCACATCCATACATGACCACAGGAAAGACCATAGCCTTGACTAGGTGAACCTTTGTTGGCAAAGTGATGTCTCTGCTTTTGAATATGCTATCTAGGTTGGTCATAACTTTCCTTCCAAGGAGTAAGCGTCTTTTAATTTCATGGCTGCAGTCACCATCTGCAGTGATTTTGGAGCCCAGAAAAATAAAGTCTGACACTGTTTCCACTGTTTCTCCATCTATTTCCCATGTAGTGATGGGACCAGATGCCTATACCTGAAATGAATATAATTTGTAAATTGATATATTTCAATACAAATAAATACATAGAAATAGGACAGTTTTAAAAATTAAGCAAAGAAATTACGTAAGTGCCTACTATGGAGTTATCACTGCTAAGTAGAAATAATTTCTCTCAGAACCAAAATGCAGTATCAAAGTAAATGAAAAAGAAAAAACAAGCCACTCCATTCTAGAAGTCCATTGATTTCCCTATAACTAGGACTAGAAGGAGTGGGTGGTTATTAAGTCTTTGCCAAGCTACAGAAGATTATGCAGCAAGCTGTTACTGCAGAGGCTGAGCCTGAAGAAGAAATGTGTGGCCTTAGCCACAGCGGAGTGAAGGGACCCACAAACCGAAACCTGGTGTACTGAACAAAAATATTTACAGGGCCACTTTATGAAATGATCCATTTTCAAGGCATCAATTGCTTTATGCAACTTCCCATCCTACTAGAAATGTTCCCTTCAGGGTCTACACACAGAGGTAGTTAAAATATGTCCTTATGAATACTGACGTGATTGGAGCAGCTTATTTTAACTACCCCCTCCTAAAAGTGTATTTTAAGGAGAATGGGATTAAGGATGCTGCAAATTGAGATTGTAGTTGTATCTATTTCATATTGTAAATGGGAATATCTGTAAAGGTTTTCTTTTTTTTAACTTCTTTCACACCATTAGAAATATATGTATGCTCTGCAATTTCAGAATAATGTTTTTGCTTTGCTGCTTAGTGATATAACGGAAAGATTACACAGCTGAAAATTTGTGTGTGCGGTGCATCTAGAATACCAATATCCCAGTTACCATGTAACTTGCATTAATTTAGAAATATGTGACAAACTTCTCTCTCATTCCTTTTTATTCATTCATTTCCTTCAGTAAAAGCCCTACATAAGGAAAGGGAAAATAAATGTTCCATGAGGCTAGAGTTTCTCAACCTCCGTACTATTGATGTTTTAGATGAGATAAGCTACTGTTGTGGGGGACTGTCCTTGGCATTGCAGGATGGTGGGCAGGCTCCCTGGTCTCTGCTCACTAGACACCAGGAACCTCTCCATCCCCCAAAAGGTGTCTCCAAACACTGCCAAATGTCACCTGTGGGGTGAAGTTACACCAGTTGACAATGATGTCTTAGACTCTCCCTCGGGACGCACTCTCCCAGCCAGCCCACTAAGCAGGCGTAACAGAGCCCTGATTTTCCCAACATGTGGTCAATAGCTATTTCACCAGCAGCCATGTGTTTCTGCATAAGATCCCCTTATGTAGGCATCTCCAACTCAGTGAGTCAGGTGTTCAGCTCTCATGGGGCTGAGAATAGGGACCCGGGCCAGGTGTACACAAAAAGAGATTTCCCCTTTAATATTTGAGTACAATTTTGGTTTTGTTATTTTAACTAATCTCTGCTTCACTACATTTAAGGCATCCAGTACTGTCGTCAGACAGATAACCACCAACTAGTAGATAATGGCTGGGCCAAGGTCATTTGACCTTGGTTCCTTTCTATTGTTCCCAAGCGCACAAATGAAAAAAAAAAGTGGACCTTGCAGCCTCCTTAAATCAAGGCTGACTGCATGATTATCGCATGAGAAACTCACAGATCCTAATCTCCTGCTCTTACCTGGTTTAGAACCAAAGAGACACATTTCATTTTCTTCCCCAGATCAAATAAAAAGGGAGTCTGGCAATAGCGATAAACCCCAGAGATCAGCTAAATTATGTCCCAACTTGACATTTATATGAGCACACGCCTCTCCATCTCTGGAGGCGATTAGATTAAGTGTGTTTTAGCATGCACTTCATGCACACATGTCCCCAAAGATTCAGGGTTGGGGTGTATTGTGAATAATATCATTGCTTTCATTCAGATGTTGTGTCTTGCCAATATGCTGCCTAAAACATTACTTAGGAGGGAGAAGTACATTTCAACAAAGCGAACACAAAGCCTCTTACATTTCAGGATTAAGGTTCACACCCGCCCCATTCAGACCCTGAGCAAATATTTCTACCGTTGGGACATGTGATCATGGTTTCTTATCTGGGCATCATACCACATGGCATACTCTATCTCCAGAGACTGAAATCATTTTGCTCAGAGATTTTTATTTACTTCATTAACTCCAGAAAGCCCAGGAGACGCCCTGAGACAGTGCACTGGAACGCAGACTGACGGCTGGAGCCTCCTGGGTGTATGGAGAGTGGTGAAAGGCCCTTTCCTCCATAAAATTCAGCATTACAGCTGAAATGCCACATCACCAACAACAAGCCAAAACCTACCTCTTTGTCCTGGTACAAGCTAAAATCACACTGATCTCACCAGGGGATACTACATTAGCTATGCAGAAATCAATTCTTTAAAAAAGAATGACCAGAAACATGGGATTTTAGATTTTGGATCAATAGTTTGGGAACAGGTATAAAATACATATCAAAATGCACAATTTATTGGCATGTAATAGGAAAACAATATGATAGTCTTTATTTTTTTAAGAAATTATTAAATTATTCCAATTCAAAAGACATGTTTCAGATCAGATCAGTCACTCAGTCGTGTACGAGTCTTTGCAACCCCATGAATCGCAGCATGCCAGGCCTCCCTGTCCATCACCAACTCCCGGAGGTCACTCAGACTCACATCCATCGAGTCAGTGATGCCATCCAGCCATCTCATCCTCTGTCGTCCCCTTCTCCTCTTGTCCCCAATCCCTCCCAGCATCAGAGTCTTCTCCAATGAGTCAACTCTTCACATGAGGTGGCCAAAATACTGGTGTTTCAGCTTTAGCATCATTCCTTCCAAAGAAATCCCAGGGCTGATCTCCTTCAGAATGGACTGGTTGGATCTCCTTGCAGTCCAAGGGACTCTCAAGAGTCTTTTCCAACACCACACTTCAAAAGCATCAATTCTTCGGCGCTCAGCCTTCTTCACAGTCCAGCTCTCACATCCATACATGACCACAGGAAAGACCATAGCCTTGACTAGGCGAACCTTTGTTGGCAAAGTAATGTCTCTGCTTTTGAATATGCTATCTAGGTTGGTCATAACTTTCCTTCCAAGGAGTAAGCGTCTTTTAATTTCATGGCTGCAGTCACCATCTGCAGTGATTTTGGAGCCCAGAAAAATAAAGTCTGACACTGTTTCCACAGTTTCCCCATCTATTTCCCATGTAGTGATGGGACCAGATGCCATGATCTTCGTTTTCTGAATGTTGAGCTTTAAGCCAACTTTTTCACTCTCCACTTTCACTTTCATCAAGAGGCTTTTTAGTTCCTCTTCACTTTCTGCCATAAGGGTGGTGTCATCTGCATATCTGAGGTTATTGATATTTCTCCCGGCAGTCTTGATTCCAGCTTGTGTTTCTTCCAGTCCAGCGTTTCTCATGATGTACTCTGCATATAAGTTAAATAAACAGGGTGACAATATGCAGCTTTGATGTACTCCTTTTCCTATTTGGAACCAGTCTGTTGTTCCATGTCCAGTTCTAACTGTTGCTTCCTGACCTGCATACAGGTTTCTCAAGAGGCAGATCAGGTGGTCTGGTATTCCTTGGGTCTTGGTAAAAAAAAAAAAAAATCTAAGTAGCAGTTTATGCTATGCTAAGTCATTTCAGTCGTGTCCGACTCTGTGCGACCCCATAGATGGCAGCCCACCAGGCTCCCCTGTACAAATTTTTAAATTACATTATCTGTTACTGGTCAGATAAAATTTAAACTCTTTTCCAATGGTAGAAATTTATGTTGTTTCTCATCCTAGCTTTCTCTTTAGCTCTTTATTAGTCTATAAATATTATGCCCATTCATTCTGTTTAGTTCCTATTGCAAAAATTCTGTATAGTTATCATTGTCTCAGACCCTACCTCAGAACATGTGGCTCAAGTTTAGTGTCCAAAAATAACTACAAGTGTGTAAAAAAAGCAAAACATAAAATACTTTGGAAAGAGAAGTTCCTTGTCATGGCCAAACTCCCAATATCCTATTAATATAGAACTGTCAGGCACTGTGGAGACTCTATAATTCATCTTCTTCTTTTGCCTGTATTTACCCTTTCCTCAATCCACAAAGGATTTCAGGCAACTTACAGAAGTATATACATCACAAAAGAATGAAATAGATGAGGGAGTCAGGACAAAGGTAATTGAGGACAGGAAACTAGTAAAAGCCAGAGGTAAGCTCGAAGGCAGATGTGCACAGCATTGGGACCCCGCCTGATTGGAAGAGGCGAGTCCAGAGTGTGACTACAAGCTTCCTGGAGACCAAAATGATGACAGAGGACCAGCAGTTGTGAGACCAACAGCAAACTGTTCGAGAACAGCCCTATTGGATGTCAGGTCCTGAGAGCAATCGCTCTCGAGATGTCTTCCTAGCAGGCTCTATCAGGACCTCAATGGCACCTAAATTTATTTTTTTCATCCTGTTAACCTTATGGCTGGATGGCATCACCGACTCAAAGGATGTGAGTTTGAGTGAACTCCGGGAGTTGGTGATGGACAGGGAGCCCTGGCGTGCTGCAATTCATGGGGTCGCAAAGAGTCGGACATGACTGAGCGACTGAACTGAACCTTTATCAAAGCAATGCCTTGTTGTTGTTGTTCATTCTCTCTGAACGTGTCCAACTCTTTGTGACCCCATGAACTGCAGCACACCAGGCTTCCCTGTCCTTCACCATCGCCCACAATTTGATCAAACTCATAGCCACTGAATTGGTGATGCCATCCAACCATCTCATCCTCGTGCAGTGCCTAAGCCTCCCCAAAGCAGCACATGGATGTTTCTCATTGTTAAGGATAATCACTAGGAAAGGGAAGTTGAAGACATCATCCAGTGACTTACAGCTCTGCAGACAGTTTTCCTTCTTACTGCTTGTCTCTTACAGTTTTATTACCTGCCTTTTAGTCTCTTTTCTGAAGCCTGCTCCCTAACTCTCCCTTCATATAGATAAACACACAACCACCCTAGAGACCCACTCCTTGAAATTTGTATATGTACATACTCTCAGTACATCAGCACACAATCAATAAACTTTTACATTAACCAGAACTCACAAGACTGTAAAAATACATTCTGCTTTAAAACAAACCCTATCAATTTCCATTAAAATAGTGGAAAGTCTGGATTGTTTATAATTATACCTTCCTATAATTCCTCTGTCCATGATTCTCCAGGCCAGAATACTGGAGTAGGTTGCCGTGCCCTGCTCCAGGGGATCCTCCCAACCCAGGGATCAAACCCAGGTCTCCTGCACTGCAGGCAGATTCTTTACCACTGAGCCACCGGGGAAGCCCACAATACATATATCTTACCTAAAATAATTTGCCCTCAATAAAACCAGTTTTTTGGAGGGGAAGAGTAGGGGACAGAAAAGGAGGCAGAGAGAGTCATAATGAATATTACATGCTCTTATAAAGAATGCCTTCAAAGCAGAGGAGGCTTGCCAGCGTTACTGAGCAATGATCTTTTAACACAGCATTAAAGTCATAGCATGAAGGAAGGGAGATAAAATATTTAATGACATCTTAATATTCCCAGTCTTGCAAAAAGCCAAGAACTGGTCACAGTTTATCAGTGGCTGTACATTTTAATATCATTAGACAACAATTTTTTCCAATCAGAGTAATAGAGTCACCGAATCCTGGGGTGGTAGAAAGAAGGGGAAATAAAGTGGATTATAAGCTGCTTGGAAGTACTGTCTTTTCCAATTGACTTTTAATAGGAATGTGGAAACTGGGCTCGACAATCAGTTGGCTCACTTGGCTAACAGCTTGGCCAGAGCCTCAATAAATATTGAGGATGTTTCTACAAAATAACCTTGGACTAACCGTATTCAGGACAAATCCTCAAAAACCCCATTCACTTTCTAGGACATGAGTATGGTCAGAAGTCATTTTGGGGTCTAGTATGTCATTGCATCCAAATCTTCCAGTACTTCCTATATGATTTAATTCACAGAATCTAACGTGTCACACGGAACAGTTGTTTCATGAAGGTGGAATGGAGGAGCAGGTAAGGCAGGAAACCTGTTGGGTCATGAGCAGAAAAACAGGCAGGAGTGAAGAAACAATGGTGGGGGAAAAGCAGACAGCAGAACAACAACTTACTGAGAATTACCACTTAGCCTGGCTCACACTGCCTTTGCCTCTCCTCCACTCTACCATTCCTTCCTAATAGCAATGGCCTTACTCTTTTCTTGCCACAAAAATCTGAGAGAGAAATCAGAAGCTACTTCAAGCCAAAGGCTCTTCCTCCTATGCAAAAGAGACTTAAAAATTAAAAAAGGATAAGTATATTAGTCGCCTTGAAAGTGAAAGTCAGTCGTGTCTGATTGTTTGCGACCTCGTCCATGGAATTCTCCAGGCCAGAATACTGGAGTGGGTAGCCTTTCCCTTCTCCAGCGGATCTTCCCAACCCAGGGATCGAACCCAGGTCTCCCACATTGCAGGTGGATTCTTTACCAGCTGAGCCATAAGGGAAGCCCAAGAATATGAGTGGGCAGCCTATCCCTTCTCCGGCGGATCTTCCCGACCCAGGAATCGAACCAGGGTCTCCTGAATTGCAGGCAGATTCTTTACCAATTGGGTTATCAGGGAAGCCCATTAGTCGGCTTGAACTGCCATAATATAAAAGAGCACAAACAGGGAGAGGCTTAAATAACAGATTCATTTTCTCACAATTCTGGAGGCTTGAAATCTGAAATCAAGGTGCAGGCAGGCTGCAGGGCTGGTTCTTCTGAGGCCCCTCTCCTTGGTCTGCAGGTAGAAGTCTTCTCTTCCCTGTGTCTTCACATTGTCTTTCCTTTGTGTGTTGGGTCCTAATCTCTCAATATAAGGACATCAGTCTTGATGGAGGATTAGACTATTCCTCATTTTCACTTAATTACCTCTTTAAAAGCCCTACTTCCAAATATAGGCATATTCTCAACTGCTGGAAATGAGCACTTCAACACATAAATTTGATGGGCAGGACAGGGCACAATTCAGTCTACAACACAGAGAAATATATTTGGGGGGATGGAAAGAGAGGTGAAATGGGCCCTGCAGGCAGCCCAGATCCCAGGAGGTGATGAGACCCAGAAGTGGTCTCTCTGGGACACGTAGGAAGAACAGACCTAAGCTCCAGGGTCCATTAGCCTTAGCCAAGATGCCTCTACTCTAAGCACCGCATTCAACTAACAGATACTACTGGTCTACGAGCTTCTGTGGACAGAGGAGCAGACTGGTGGCCAATGACCAGATGGTCTTCCCTGATGTTCAGGCTCTAAGTCCCAAATCCCTTGCATAATCCAGGCTAGGAACCCTTAGAGAGTGTTAGTAATGACTGATACTGAATTTCCAGACAGCCCTGTGGAACAAGGGCTTGGCAACAGGTTAACAATAAGTAGAAAACAGAATGTGATTATCTCTTGCTATTTATGAACAACCTGCTTGAATTCAGTCAGGATGTATATAGAGTTTGGGAAAGAATAAAACAAAACAGAAAATGGTCCATATGTATACATTAAGCCAACCAAGTTAACAAAAATGCACAGAAGCAGAACAGAGCTCAGACTAACAGGTTTTAGAGTTAAAAGGAATTCATTTGGACCTAAGAGGCAAGAGTAAGTCATGTCTCCTGACCTACTCCAATACACTGATCTCCTCCCTAAGTAATAATAATAGTTAATGGGTGCTAGGAACTAACACATGTTCAGCCTTCTCACCCCATCCAATTCTGCCAGCACTCTCATTTAAATTTAAATACTTTCTGGGCTTCTCTGGTGGTTCAGTTCCTGACCATCTGCCTTCCAATGCAGGGGATGCAGGTTGGAACCCTGGTCTGGGAACTAAGATCCTACATGCCACAGGGCAACTAAGCCCTGTGTGCAGCAATGAAGATACCATGTGCCCACACTAAGACCTGATGCAGCCAAATAAATAATAAAGTAAAATTTAAATCCTTCCTGATATTTTAGTATTATGTGTGATTTTACCTATCTTTTATTTACACAGTCCTCCTACGTAAATGGTAAACTTCATGACAGCAAGATCTCTGTTTTCTACTTCCTTTGGACCACCCACAGTACTGGAGAAATTTTGCTCAGTTATTATAATTACGGGTCACAGCCATAATGACTGAAAACTTTCTTTCCTCCCTCCATAAGCATTGAAAAGAACATTTATGTCCCTTTGTACTCTTGAAACAGAATAGGGAAATTGGATAAAATCTCCCTATTTTTTCATTAACAGAGGTTGAGTGTTTTCAGAAAATTCTTCTTACAGGTAGCGAAGTTCTAGAAAGACCACTGGGAGGAAAAAGAGAGGTCTGGCATCAAGAAAGGGAAAAGAAAGTAGAGAGACAAATTCTGGAGGAAAAGGATGAGGACATGCTGAATTAATTCAGTGGGGGGTGATACTAGCTCTTGAAAGTCCTATGAACCCACTGCCCATCTCCCAACCTAAACATATGCCTTTTCTAAGCCTGGAGTTCTGAACCAATTTTTGCTAAGTCACTTCAGTTGTGTCTCTTTGAGACTCCATGGACTCTACCCCACCAGGCTCCTCTGTCCATGGAATTCTCCAGGCAAGTATACTGGAGTGAGTTGCCATTTCCTGCTTCAGGGGATCTTCCTGACCCAGGGAACAAACCCAGATCTCCTGCACTGCGGGCAGATTCTCCACCACTGAGCCACTGGGAAGCCCTCTGAACCAATTACGAAACACAACAAAAGAGTCAAGAAAATAGGAGATTAAAGTGTCCCTTTGTCTCAACTAAGATTGGTGTTTATAGAACATCGTGTGCACCATAGGTAAGTGGATTTTCTAACATGGAGCCACTGAATTAGCCTACCCTCTGTACTGGGTGCCCTCCAGCTCACCTCTCATAGGCACCATGCCTTTGCCACTAAGCTTCCTGCAGGGTAAGAGCATTCAGGAGCACACGCTCTCTGAGAGCAGCGCAGGAGAGGAGAGTCCAGCAGCGGCTATTGATGATTAGGCAATTACTAAAGGCAGAGTCTTTATCTTGGATCCATAAACACGCTCCCCAAAGGTCCCAACAAAAATCATGTGCCAAACTTCGTGTGCTTTGTGTGTCTGAGCGTTTTTCTGGGAAGAGATTTATAGCTCTCATAAAATCCAACTGCCCAGTATTGGGAGCCAAGGAAACAGATGACTGAATGGAGACAGGTCAAGGTCGTTAAGTCCTCAGAAGAGCAAGGATGTAGTTAGTTATAGGCCTTGGGGGTCCAAGTGGGGTAGGGAAAGAGCTAAACCAACAAGGCAACTCTTCCATGAGTGTTTAACCAGTCAGTACCTGGGAGACACTCTGAGGGCTCAGCTGAGAAGATCCGGGAAGAGAATGGGAGAAAGAAGAGCGAGCATGAGAGAGCTGGAAAGCCAGAACTGCTGTCCACACATTTCACAAATATTCAATAAGTGCCTGCTCTGTTCTGGGTGTGCTGCTGGGTCCCAGGGGGAAAAAAGGCGAAGAGAACCTGTGTTTAGAAACTGAGAGACTAAAACTTGAGATCTCTTGGGTAAGGACAGTTCTCTCACTACCTGAGTTCGGTTTGCTCAATTACTTCATTCTTCAGTCACCACGCTCACATTTAAGGGGTAAAAAGGAGAAAGAAAGAAAGCAAAACGATACACGGTGAATTAACCCACCAAGCTGCCAAGACCAATCTTTTATTTACTCATTCGAGTCATGGGGGAAGAAAAGAAAAAAATCAGGATGACAATAAAAACGGGGAGAAAATGAATATGTTGAAACTCTCCCTTTCAACTTTGAGCTGACATTGTGCTGAGACTCTTTCTGGCTGTTCTGTCTGGCCGTGTCAAGGAGTGACCATGATTTATGGTGCCACCTCCACAATTTCAATGTTCTTGATCCCCCACCGGAAGCAGTGACAAGTAAGGTTAACTGCTGTGTAAAGAGACAGTTTGAGTAATGCTTCATACACAGATCTGGTGCTGATCTATGGCACGAGGCGGGGGAAGCAGGGAGGCTAGCCATTGGTTAAATCCCTTCCAAAGGGCAACCTCCCCAAATGCCCTAACACCTCTTGGAACAATCCATGCTTGTATGGAAAGGCACCCTGCATTGTATTAGAAACTGTTTCTTTGTCCTTGTTCCCTCAGAAACATGCAAAAAGCTCACTCTGCTCACATCTGCATTTTGTATTATCAGTAACAGCTACCACGATGTGTCTGTGTACTATGCCAGCCCCGTCTACATGCCGTATAACCATTACTTCAGTTAATCCTCTTGCTGTCATACCCTATGATCATCCCCATATACAGACGAGCGGAATGAGGCACCAAAGGTTAAACAGCTCATCAAGAAGCAGGAAGCCAAGCCAGGATTTGAGCCCAGGAAGTCTAACTGCACAACCTGCTGTACTCCTGTTAGACCATTCGTCTTCATGTAACTCAGCCAACTTCGTCTAACGTACTTTCTCTTTAACCACCTTGTATGCATTTATACAAGCGCACACCACTGAATAAAACAGGGTGTGTATCATCACAGAAAATATTGTTTTCAGTCTTCCATAGTCACAACTTGCTTGATGAACAGGGTTGGAAGTTTCTGTGTCTGTTAATGTTTCATTAATGCTAATCACTTTTTCCTACATTTACATCTCATTTCCCCTGAATAAAGGAGGAAGAGGAAACAGGGACCAACTTGACTGAACACCTACTTCACTCTAAATGTTGTGTCAGGTGCATTCAGCCTCACGGTGACACCCTGAGTTAAATGTGATTGTTGCTGTTTAGTCGTTAAGTTGTGTCTGACTCTTTTGTGACCCCACAGACTATAGCCTGCCAGGGGCTCCTCTGTCCATGGGATTTCCCAGGCAAGAATACTGGAGCGGGTTGCCATTTATTTCTGCAGGGGATCTTCCTGACCCAGGGATCAAATCCACATGTCCTGCATGGGCAGGTAGATTCTTCACCACTGAGCCACTAGGAAGTCCTTAAATATGATTATCCTGTTATAAACTGAGAAATGGAAGCTCAAGAAAGTTAAGGACATTTCTGTGTCTATATGGGAGACAGAAATGGGCTCAAGGGCCTCTGTAATTGCAGTTTGCCAGGGCTGCACACATGCCGTGTAGGTCTTGGTAACGCAGTACCTTCCACCCCGTTAGTCACACAGATGAGGGCTAATCGAAGAGGAAAGAGAAAGGCAGTAAGAGACCGAGAAGCAGAGTGCGAGTCAGCTTCCAAGTTCAAATGTTGCTGAAACACTGAAGAAATGGCTTCTCCGCATCCTGGGTTTCCTCAAGGTCTCTCTAAACTCTTGTCAAAGACTTTCGATTACAGTTATCTGGGTGGCAACCTTGAGATGTTACACTCAAAGTTTCTTCTCTGGCAAGATGCCAAACTCCCTCTATCTGCTGGCAACGGCACAGCACCTGTGTGAGGTCTGCTTTCCAAAAATGCCTGAGGACAAGGTCAAGGATATGCTGCTACAGAGATCTCGTCCCCCACGGCTGCGCAGCCGGGAGAGGCTGGGTTCCTGGATACAGAGATGGGGGGTAGCCTCTCTCCTCATGTCACATAAATACCATCTTAATCTTATTTCCTCAACCTTTTCCCGTCACTAAAGAGTTCTTAAAGTCAATTCAAATCTCACTTTAAACTCTTGTTTGCCTAGAGAAAACAAAAAAAGAACTGTTGTTGTTTTTGTGTAAACGGAAGTACTGTGCTGTGACTGGGTTTGTAACAGCACTGTGTCAAAATGCCAAAAAAGTGTGTCAAAAATAACATTTAAAAAAAACTCAGGGGAGACCTGTTATAGTCCTAAATGAGCATCTTTATTTCTCTGTGTTGAAATTTGTTAGTCTCCTCTCAAGGGTCTTAATAAACCTCAAAGAAACACACAACACTTAATGAACACAATTTAAAGGCCAATTCAGCCCTTGATACCCCCATTACTGTCAAAACATCTCTCACTTGTACTTGTGAGTTCTTCTCTTCCAAGTCTTTCTATTCAGTTTCTTCCTCAACGGACACTTGTTTTCCCAACATCCTTAACCTCAAATGTATATGCGTGTTGCCATGAAGTTAGTCAACTAAAAAGAATTAATTTCAATTTATTTTCTTTGTCGTTGTTGGGGAAAACATCACAAAGTATTTCTTGACACATTACAAATGACAGTCAAATTCAAGGCAATCCCACACTGCCCAGCGTTTGTATATTTAATTTAATGGGCTTTCAAATATTATTCAAGCATATCTATAAGGAATATACCCTCCCATGATCTGGCTGAGATAAGACAAAAATATTAAAATTTCAGAAGCTACTCAGAGAATTCAAAGGATTACAGTGTCTTTCTGCATATCTTGAAGAGAAAATATTTACTTCTATCAAGACACAAGGTGAAGATTTGATCTAATGTCAGGAAGCTCCTTGAATTTCCTGCTACCACCACCTCATGGTCATCTATTGCTTGGTGACTGCTCAGCCTCCCCATTGCAGAGAAATCACAAGTCAAATAAAAATAAAAATGCTCTCATTTCCTGGGCAAAGTGATTGGAAAACAGTCAGATCTATGACATAGCAGGACTGTATTGCTGCTGCTGCTAAGTCGCTTCAGTTGTGTCCGACTCTGTGCAACCCCATAGACGGCAGCCCACCAGGCTCCACCGTCCCTGGGATTCTCCAGGCAAGAACACTGGAGTGGGTTGCCATTTCCTTCTCCAATGCATGAAAGTGAAAAGTGAAAGTGAAGTTGCTAAGTCGTGTCTGAGTCTTAGCAAACCCATAGACTGCAGCCTACCAGGCTCCTCCACCCATGGGATTTTCCAGGCAAGAGTACTGGAGTGGGGTGCCATTGCCTTCTCCAAGGACTGTATTGTTTTGCACAAATTACTCTGATACTAGGAAGTAAAGGCTGTCTCTTCTTAGTTCAAGAACAGTAACCGATGATGTACACCTAGAGCCACTGGTTGTCATTTTTGCTGTGATGTGGAGTATGTCTTTCCAAGCAGAAGTTGAAAAAGGTAACCAAGAACCAAGACATGAAAAAATATTGAACCCTTGCATCCAGCAGTACCTGAAGTCAGCACCACTCTCTTAGATTTCCAAGTTACATGAGCTAATCATTTCTTTTTGTGCTTATACTGGTTGCATTTTGCTTCTCAGTTCAGTTCAGTCGCTCATTCGTGTCCAATTCTTTGTGACCCCATGGACTGCAGCACACCAGGCATCCCTGTCCATCACCAAATCCCAGAGCTTGCTCAAACTCACGTCCATCGAGTCGGTGATGCCATCCAACCATCTCATCCTCTGTCGTCCCCTTCTCCTCCTGCCTTCAATCTTTCCCACCATCAGGGTCTTTTCAAATGAGTCTGTTCTTCACATCAGGTAGACAAAGTATCAAGTTTAAATTTTAGCATCAGTCCTTCCAGTGAATATTCAGGACTGATTTCCTTTAGGATGGACTGGTTTGATCTCCTTGCAGTCCAAAGGACTCTCAAGAGTCTTCTCCAACACCACAGTTCAAAAGCATCAGTTCTTCAGTGCTCAGAATTGATGCTTTTTGCTTCTTTGCATTTCTGAATAATATACCTGATTCTTCCCATAGGTACCCAAAACAATGTTTCATAAACCACAGGCAGCACGGTTCAATGTGGGTGGGTTTTGAACTGTTCTTTAGCTTTAGATTTGTAACTTTTCTTTTGCTATAGTTTTGTTAAAGGAAAAGCAGCAATTTGAGATTAAATTCTTGGTGACTGGGAGACAGTGGGATGGAGACTTGACCTGACGTGATTTGTATAAATTTTGAATTTCCATCTTACACATATTTGTATTATGTACTTAACATAATTAAAGCAATTTAGTTATTAAACTATTTAAATGATAAAAAAGCATAACCATACTTTAATACGGTGAGATTATTTCTAAGACTCTTCTTAAAAAATAATCAGAAACACAGACCAAAGTACAAGCACAAAGATATTCATTACAGGGGTTTCTGTTTGTTTTACTTTAAAAATTAGGAAATGACAATAATCTAACCAATATTAAGGGAACAGTTAAAATATTAAATATTAAACAGTTAAAATATTAAATATTAAAAAATACTGAACCCTTGCATCCAGCAGTACCTGAAGTCAGCACCACTCTCTTAGATTTCCAAGTTACATGAGCTAATCATTTCTTTAGTAATTTCATAGTAATTCATAAATTTCATAGTAATTCATAAATTACTATGCAACCATTAAAAATGATTTTAACATGAAATTGTGCTTATATGATTTAGTGAAAAAAAGTAAGCTGTTTTTTCTATACTCTGTATAATTTTTTTTACACTGTGATCTGAACAAGTAAAAACACATGGAAAACATATTAAAATGTTAATAATTATCTCTCAGTAATGATTTTTACAGGTAATCATTTTTTCCTTTGTCCTTTTTCATAGTTACTGATTTTTCCAAAATACAAATATATTTTTGTTCTGTGTGTTTTGTGTGTGTGTGTTAGTCCCTGTCGTGTCCAACTCTTTGCGACCCCACAGACTGTAGCCCACCAGGCTTCTCTGTCCATGGAATTCTTAAGGTAAGCATACTGGAGTGGACTGCCATTCCTTTCTCCAGAGGAACTTCCCAACCCAGGAATTGAACCCTGGTCTCCTGCATGGCAGACAGATTCTTTACCATTTGAACTACAGTTCTAGTTTTTGAACTACAGTTTTGAACTACAGTTCAAATTTTTTGTTGTTCTAGTAATCACTAAAATGTTTAACAAAAATTAAAATTTGTGTGTTCTTAGCCACCTTGACTCAGAAACATGCCCTCTGGGACTTCATCTTACACTGCATGGAAGATTGTTTTCTGCTTTCTAGCAGGATTCATTTTATGCCTGCACTCACTGCCCAAGAGACCAGCACCCACCTTTTCATCACTATGCCCTCTTCATGAGACTGGAGTCCAGCAGCGTGACAGTTTCTGAGGTCAGCCTACTTGGAAGTACATCCTGATTCCATCATTTTCTACTTAATTGCCCTGTGCCTCCATCGGGATGCAAGAGATATACCATGTAAGGTTGTCATGGGAATTAAATGAGATAATTCACAAACTTCACAGTGCCTGGCACATGGTCAATCCTTAATAAATATTAGGCATTTTGCACAAGAGAAATTTTCTTTTCTAGATTGTGACTTCAAAACACGAGATAAACTCTTCTAATCACACCCAATTCTCTACCAGCTTATCTGTTTTCATTATTTCCCAACAGTTTGAGTTTCTGTCACACGGGTTTTCTTTCCTACTCTCTTTGCATTCATTCTGCAAGGACTCTGCTGCCTTTGAATCCCACATCAGCAGAAAACCTCAGACTCTACCAAGACTTCAGTGCTGATGCCCTAAGACAGCCGTCTGTCCTTCTATGGACAATTTATGAAATTTGAACATGAGTAGTGGATTGGGCAGCAATAGTGTATCAGTGTTAAAGTTCCTCATTTTGATAATTCGGCTAACATAAGAAAATGTTCTTAGCCACAAGGAGTGCCCACTGAGGTATTTCAGAGTAAAGGGGCATGATGTCTCCAATGTACTCTTACAAGTTAGAAAATTTTCTGCAAGTTAAAATTTTATCAAAATAAAAAAAGATTAACATAAAGCAAACCTGGAAAGTCATGGGACATCACAGACAAGCGAGGTTTATTGAATGTATACAACATACAGTATCTAACTTCCTTGACCATGACTTCTGCATGGAAAACTGTACTGTCCATTTACTTCCCAGCCACTTTAGGAAAGAAAAAACACCATATCAATGAAAGAACATATCAATGAAAGAACACTTTCACCTTGAGGTGTTCTGGTCTCCTCTTAAAGAATGCTTTGAGAAAAAAAAAGCTTTCGAGCTCTTAAACACAAAGTAAGCTTTCCCACCTCATCCCTTCCCTTAACAAAGGCGGAGAAAGAACAGAAACTTCATTAAGGGAAAAGGGAAAGGGAAGTCGCTCAGTCATGTCCGACCCTCAGCGACCCCATGGACTGCAGCCTTCCAGGTTCCTGTGTCCATGGGATTTTCCAGGCAAGAGTACTGGAGTGGGGTGCCACTGCCTTCTCCAAGCAAAAACTTCACTGAGAAGTCCAAAAGCCTCTTTGACAAAGGTAGCCACGGAGGTGGGAAGTGCAGTGCCCAGTCAGAGGGGGCCTGACACAGTAGATTAGGGAGGGTTTAGGGCATGAGGGTATTATCAAGGGGGTAGGTGAAAATCTTGCCCAGACAATCTCAGGTGGTGATGGCAGTATGGAGCAAGAGAAGTCTATCTCCCAGCCCCTGTGAGCACATCCCAGAGATGAGGGGCAGCCAGTAACAGAAATATGAGCTAGCCAGTCATCAACCTGAGCTGGTGTGATGTAACCCGCCTTGAATGTAACTTTGCTCATGGGAAGCTAATTTTGTAACAGGAGGATTGGTTTCTGCTACTGAGGACAAAAGAACCTTTCCATACACTCTTTTCTGTTTTTTTTTAATTGTGGGGAAAAAAAATAAGAACATATAAAACTCAACCATTTTAGCCATTTTTAAGTGTGAAATTCACTAGCATTAAGCACACACATACTGGTGTGCAGCCATCATCATCCAGCTCCAGAACATTTTTCATCTTCCAAAACTGAAACTTTTTACCATTAAATACTGAATACTGGCGACCAAGATTTTATTTTCTATCTCTATGAATTTGTCTACCCTAGGTAACAGATGTAAGTGGAGTCATACTGTACTTGCTTTTGGAGACTGGCTTATCTCACTTGGCATAATATTTTCAGGGTTTATCCATGTTGCAGCATGTGCCAGAATTTCATTCCTTTTTAAGGATGAATAATATTCAATAATACCATATTTTATTCATTCAAATACTGATGGACATTAGTGCTGTTTCCACTTTCTGGCTATTGTACATAATGCTGCTGTCTCTGTGAGTGCACAAATATCTGTTCAAGGCCTTGCTTTCAATCCCTCTGGTTATATACCCAGAAGTAGAATTATTAGATGGCAATTCTATTTTTTATTTTTTAAGGAAAACTTCGCAGAGTCGGACACGACTGAGCGACTGAACTGAAGAAAACTTCCTACTATTTTCCATCATGTCTGCACCATTTTACTTTCCTACCAGCAGTGTACAAAGATTCCATTTTCTCCACATCCTCATCAACACTGGTTATTTTTTGAGTCTTTTCTTTTTTGATAACAGCCACGCTAACGGGTGTGAGATGGTTATTTCATTATGGTTTTGATTTGCATTTCCCTAATGATCAGTGAACTGCAGTTATCTTTTTCTCTGCTTTCTGGCCATTTGTATATCTTCTTTGGGGAATATTCAAGCTCTTTGCCCATTTTTGAATTAAATTGTTTGATTTTTCTTTATTTGGTCACTCCACAAGGCTTGTGGGATCTTAGTTCCCTAACCAGGAATTCAATCCAGACCCCCAGCAATGGAAGTACGGAGTCCTAACCACTGGACCACCAGGAAATTCCCAGGTTGTTTTCTTGTTGTTGAGTTGTAGGGGTTCTTTATATACTCTGGATATGAACCCCTTTTCAGGTATATGATATGCAAATATTTTCTCCCAGTCTGTGTATTGCCTTTTCAATCTAGTGATAGTCTTTTCATGCACAAAAGTTTTTAATTTTTATGTAGTCCAATTTATCTATTTTTTCTTTATTGCTTGTGCTTTTCATGTCACATCCCATACACTCTTAATTTGTACCACAATTCAAAGCTTATTAAAGGGGCATATATTTGACTCTGTGACCGACGCTCTTACCCTATCGCTTACTGTTAGCTACAGGCAGTGACATGGAACTCCTCAGAAATGGCAGGATCCCCACTAAGTGGCAGAAAAGGGATAAGGAATGACCCCACAAATTATCAGTGTTTAAACACAAACTCATCTAGGAAACACAGGGCTAAAATGTTTTTAATCAGTGATTCACATCCTCATGAGATCCTCATGATCCTGTCATCAACCAATAATCAGCTGATAAGCCAGAGGAGACTAAGCCTACACCAGGGACACACATCCTTATCCTACCCTGCTCTGTGTCAGGGAAAAGAAACACTAACTGAAGCTTGATAGCCCGGTCACACAGAACAGAAAAATGGCTTCAGCTCTGGTTTTTTAACCAGCATAAAACTCTGCGATGTTAACACATCACATTCTTTGTAAGATACAAAGATGCAAAGCAGAGTTTTTCTGAAGGGCTGGCAGATAACACTGAGCATCATGACATCATCAAGCTTCAGATAAACTAGATGCATATCTAGCATCATTACAGACAAAATGATGAGCCCTCAACTTCCCCACTTAGTGTGTATTCTCCAGCACCTTCTCCCCGTGTCCAATAATAAAAGACAAAGCATTATTTCATGTCATTTATCTCCTCCATAACCCACACATAGTAATAAAAACAAATGCTTACGTATATTTTCTATGTGCTAGATACTGTTTTAATGAACACATTAGCACATTTAACCCTCCCAAACAACGCTGTGAGGTAGAGTCTGTTATTACCATCCTTATTTTATAGATGAGAAAAGTGAGGCACAGAGGTTTAGTAACTTACCCCAGGTCACAAGGCTTAGACAGCAAAGCTAGAATTTTAATATAAGCTGCCCAGTTCCAGAAAAGTGGTCATAATCATGACAGTCTACTCTCTGGATTTACAATTACATATATTTTTTTATATATCTTTATGTATTATCACCAAAAAAAAAAAAAAAACCCTCTTTCAAAACAATTTTAGTAAGTGATACAGTAATAAACTGGCAGATTATCTGCCATCCTCTATGGTTTGGGCAATACATTCGCTGGATCATGGAAAAAGCAAGAGAGTTCCAGAAAAACATCTATTTCTGCTTTATTGACTATGCCAAAGCCTTTGACTGTGTAGATCACAATAAACTGTGGAAAATTCTGGAAGAGATGGGAATACCAGACCACCTGATCTGCCTCTTGAGAAATCTGTATGCAGGTCAGTAAGCAACAGTTAGAACTGGACATGGAACAACAGACTACTTCCAAATAGGAAAAGGAGTACGTCAAGGCTGTATATTGTCACCCTGTTTATTTAACTTATATGCAGAGTACATCATTAGAAACGCTGGGCTGGAGGAAGCACAAGTTGGAATCAAGACTGCCAGGAGAAATATCAATAACCTCAGATATGCAGATGACACCACCCTTATGGCAGAAAGTGAAGAGGAACTAAAAAGCCTCTTGATGAAAGTGAAAGTGGAGAGTGAAAAGGTTGGCTTAAAGCTCAACATTCAGAAAACGAAGATCATGGCATCTGGTCCCACCACTACATGGGAAATAGATGGGGAAACAGTGGAAACAATGTCAGACTATTTTTCTGGGCTCCAAAATCACTACAGATGGTGACTGCAGCCATGAAATTAAAAGACGCTTGCTCCTTGGAAGGAAAGTTATGACCAACCTAGATAGCATATTCAAAAGCAGAGACATTACTTTGCCAACAAAGGTTCGCCTAGTCAAGGCTATGGTCTTTCCTGTGGTCATGTATGGATGTGAGAGTTGGACTGTGAAGAAGGCTGAGCGCCAAGAATTGATTGGTGTTGGAGAAGACTCTTGAGAGTCCCTTGGACTGCAAGGAGATCCAACCAGTCCATTCTGAAGGAGATCAGCCCTGGGATTTCTTTGGAAGGAATGATGCTAAAGCTGAAACTCCAGTACTTTGGCCACCTCATGCGAAGAGTTGACTCATTGGAGAAGACTCTGATGCTGGGAGGGACTGGGGGCAGTAGGAGAAGGGGATGACAGAGAATGAGATGGCTGGATGGCATCACTGACTCGATGGATGTGAGTCTGAGTGACCTCCGGGAGTTGGTGATGGACAGGGAGGCCTGGCGTGCTGCGATTCATGGGGTTGCAAAGAGTCGGACACAAATGAGCAACTCATCTGATCTGATCTGGACAGCAAAGATATCAAATCAATCAATCTTAAAGGAAGTCAACCCTGAATATCCATTGGAAGGACTGGTGCTGTAGCTGAAGCTCCAATACTTTGGCCACCTGATGTGAAGAGCTGACTTACTGGAACAGATTCTGATGCTGGGAAAGATTGAAGCCAGAGGTAAAGGGGCGACAGAGGATGAGATGATTGGATGGCATCACTGACTCAATGGACATTACTTTGAGCAGGCTCCGGGAGATGGTGAAGGACAAGGAAGCCTGGTGTGCTGCAATCCAGGGATCGCAAACAGTTGGACATGACTGAGTGACTGAGCAACAACTAATCCTTTTAAATTTCAGGACATAGACTCAAACAGTTTATGTCAGAATGGGCAACATCTCTTTCAAACTAGCTGCGATCTAAACCTTGGGTTCAATGAATAAAGTGGCTTGTCAGGCAGCCTCAAGTATGTAGGAAAATCTAAAAATGGGGAAGGCACCAGTTGAGGCAGCTTTTCTGGTTCCCCAAATTGCTCTGGCCAGCCAGCCACCTCTGCTCTGGATGTGTTAAGTTGACCTCATCTGAGATCTACCCCCACCAAAAGCACCCCTTACAGTTATTTTCATGGGGTTTTTTTGGTTCTAAATTCCACATCTGTCTCTTTATGCCTCAATTCCCTTAATTGTAAGGGCTTCCCAGGTGACTCAGATGGCAAAGAATCCACCTGCAATGTAGGAGACCTGGGTTCAATCCCTGAGTGGGGAAGGTCTCCTGGAGGAAGAAACAGCAACCCACTCCAGTATTCTTGCCTGAAGAACTCCATGGACAGAGGAGTTTGGCAGGCTACTGTTCATGCGGTCGCCAAAAGCTGGACATGACTAACTAACACTTTCACTTCCCTTCCCTTCTCTGTAAAATGGGCTAAAATATCTATAGGATTTTTTTTTTTTTTGAGAATAATGTATGTAAAGCTCTCAGAAGGCTGACAGAGAGAAAGTGATAAGCGATCGCTGTTATTGTACCATAACCTAAGATGCATTTTCTCCCTCATTTTGCATTTTATGTGATGATCATTCCCTTCCTGTGGACTGTTCCACCCATCTCATGACACTATCACAGACACTGTTGGTTACTGATTGTTGTGGATTGAACTGTGTCCCCCCACAAAAAAAAAAAAAAAAAAGATATCCTGAAGCCCTAATCCCTAGAACCCCTGGATGTGGACTTTTTTGGAAATAGGGTCTTTACAGACATAATCAAGTTAAGATGAAGTGATATTGGATGAGGATGAACCCTACTCCAATGTAAATAATGTCTTTATGAGAAACACACATACACACTCAGGGAGACTGATGTGTGACAAAAGAGACAGAGATTAGAGTGAAGCAGCCACACACCAAAGAATGCCAAGGACTGCCAGCAAGCAGAGCTAGGAAGAAGCAAGGAGGGATCCTCCCCTAGGGCCTTCAGAGAGAGTATGGCCCTGCAGATGCCTCGATTCCAGACATCTAGCCTCTGGAACGATGAAAGAACAAACTTCTGATATTTTAAGCCACTCAGTTTATGGTAATTTGTCACACCAACCCTAGGAAAATTTTACATGGATATGGACTTTTCACATTCACTCTCTGGGTTTTCCTTCTCTAATCCAAATTGTGTCTCTCATAAAATTCCCATTCGTGTTTTTGTGCATGAACTTCCCCTCATCTCTGTAATATCTGTGGAAATGTTCAGTCACAGAGGTGTCAGAAACTGCCCTGTTTTAATTTGTTATACATTAATTCTTCCCCTATCTCAAAATATGATCATGCAACAAGAGGATATGACACAGAATGCTGGGTGTCTTGTGTTTAACTCTGTCCATGTTAGGGAGCAATCTGTTATCATTGGAATCAGGCGCCACTCTTGTCCTCCTGGGTTATCGTGAATCCTCACTTGGTTCTGGCCATTCGTAATCTTGATGTCCTAATATTCTTTCAACTGGGAGAGTGACACAGAAAGCACTGTCATTTCACCAACTGATTATTCAATTCCATATTCCTGAATCTCATCTTTTCCTGCTTCTCTGAGTTAAACATTATGTTTTATTTCAGCTAAATCACCCCTGTAATAGCTGAATCTTATTCTGTTAAAGGTTTTGATGACTTCTCCATAGATGGAACATAAAACAGTGTCTAGCATATATACATTTTTACAGTTTAATTCTAGGCTCCCAAAAGATAAATCGCGAACCAAATGGAGAAAGAGACATGAATAAATAATACCAGATGAACAGACTAAAATATGTAGGAAAAGTTAAGTCTCTCTCAGTAAATGTCAAGTATGAAATTGTTTTATATAATTTTATTCATCGGACCTAATCTACTCCCACAAGATTTCATTTGATTTTCAGAGATTGATACCATTATGTTCTGCATTCCAACTATGAGATCAAAACATTTCCAGGGCACAGTTTCCTGCACTGTGATGCAGAACTCGCTCTAACAATAGAACAGAGTGAGGTCTACAGTTCAGCTACATCCTACTCAACACTGGTCACCGTGAACCAGAACATGTGGGTAATCACTGAGTGAGGACCGGGGCTGCAGAGGGAGTCTCCACTACAACAGCCATTTGGAGCAGGGAAGCTTAGTGCAAGAGCAGAGGAATCACTTTTATTTTCAGTAGCTATTGCCCCAACCGGGGCTGACTGGAGAGGGCGCAGCAGCCATGCTGGCCACACATACGGTGGGGGTGTAGGGGGTCGTTCATCAAACCGTTTGTCTTTTCCTCCTAGAGACACAACCAGGTTACACAGTCCATCAGGCTTCAGATGCAGGGAAAAAAAAACATTTCAGTTCAAGTGCAAAGGCAGCAAAATACCAATGGTTCAGTTCAAAGGCCATCAAGTAGGAAGAGTTCTCCATAAGGGGTGGGTTAGCTTTTTTGTTCTATTTAGGTCTTCAACTGATTGGACGAGGCCCACCCATATTAGGGAGAGCAAACTGCTTTACTCAGTCTACATATTTAAATGTTAATCTTATCCAGAAACATCCTCACAGAAATACTCAAAATAATGTTTGACCAGATATCTGGGCACCCTGAGGCCTAATTAAGTCGGCATAGAATTAACCATCACACAAAGTAATCTCATTTATTTGCACAGTGATGATCTGCCACTTCACAGGATCTTCTCCAACAGCTTCTGAATTAAATATACTGAGATAAGTCAAGAGGTTAAGTGGATTATCTGAGGTGCCAGCAAGTGGAGGAGCCAGGACTTGAAACCCATGACTTCATGCAGCAGTTGTTTCCAGTGGTTTCCAGCATAAAGGTTCTGTTTTAATAGCAACAAAACACCATAATTTTGTTTTAATCTTGATCCAAGAAAACAATCAAGAAAAAAAATTTTTTAAACAACTGGGGAGAACTGAATATGATCTGAGTTTTAGGTGGTATTAAAAATTATTGTAAATATTTTTAGAGACAATATGACAAGGTTAGGTAAAAACAAATATCACAGACCACTACATGATGATGCTTTGTTTGAGATGATACATCATTAATAAAGCTTTTTTAAAACTATGAGTTCTTCCAGACAGAACTCCATTATAGCATAGTAGCATCCATGGCATACCTTTCTCAAATACTGAATATTGAACTTGCTTTAATGTGTTGACTTCTCTCTGAGTCAGGCTCTCCCCACATGATGGCAAGATGGATGCAGAGCCCTAGCTCTCACATCCTCTCAGCATTTTGGTTAGTAGGGCAGAAAATGTTCAACTTCCTTACAGTCTTCCCAAAGCCCTGAACTTTGCTCTCACTGGACCTAACTAGGTCACCTGCCTTTATCTGAATCAGTCAACGACAGCAAGGAAGTTTAATCGTGGAGCTAAAAAATAGAGCCAACCCCATGCCATATGACATAGGCTCTGAGTTGGTGATGGACAGTGAGGCCTGGCGTGCTGCAGTTCATGGGGTCGCAAGGAGTCAGACATGACTGAGCAACTGAACTGAACTCAATATTGGGGGAAAGGTGTTTGCCCAAATAAATGTGAGGTGCTCTTAATAAGTCAAAACAAATGATGAGTACCCAAAAGCATCAATTTCACCTCCCATATCTTCCTAGCACACCCAGGTTTGACTCTGGGTGTGCTGTTCCTTAAGTCTGCAGGTAATAAGGAAAGTTATCCCTTCAGGGACAGACTATTTCCAAAAGACATGGAAGCCTTATAAATAATCATCTCAGGACAGTTGTCCAGTTTTACATTCCACGATTTTCCTAAACAATTTATCATTTATTTTATAGGCCTGAGACTCTCTTGCCTTCACTTGTGTTAAGCTCTCTATTCAAAATGCCCTCCCTCTCACCCTCCCTCATCTTGTAAAACTCCTGCTTAACTTTAATGTCTAGCTCAGATGCCGTTTTCTTCACAAAGGTTTCTCTGAGCTCCTCTACATCCAACCTCATCCAACCTCTTCCAAACCCCTGTAGTGCTGCATACCTCTTAGGATACCTCTACTCATCTCAAGAATTCAAGGGATGCAGAGCTACACTATTGTCTTATTCTCCCTTCCAGATTATAAATGCTCTGATGCAAGCTTGTTTTCATTCATCTTTACACACCCCAGTAACAACTCACTGTCAGCAGTCAATGCTTACTGAATTCCATTCCACCCAGCTTGTAGAGATACGTCAATTCTCAGAATGATTCCAACCACCATTAAAATAAGTCAAAATGTCCTATTTATTTATCTGGGTTGTGGGTTCAAAAGCATCATTATCTTATTATTATTATTCATTCTTTTATTATTATTATTAATTCTTTAGCGTGTATAATATGTATATTTTTTTAAAGCAAATGGGAAAAATAAAGCCTGCATTCTCATGAATTTTCCATCATTTACACATCACTTTCCTATGTGATGAGCTGCTGAATTACAGAGGGCTCTACGTAGATCATGACCTGGCTTTAATTCTGCTCTGGATCCTTCTTAGGCTTCTTAGAGCTCAGTCACTGCTACCTTAAGAAAGCACTAGTTGAAACTTGATGCCTATAATTCTTAATTACAATTGCATTGCTGGCTTTATGTGCATCTCTGCTCATTTAAACTCGATGCTGACTGACAAATTGTGCTCGTCTGCCTATTCGACAGTAATTTAGTCAGGCAACCTGCAGCTTGCGCCAGATTGATGAGCAGCTGTTTGATCTGTTTGGGGATGTATTGCTGTTTTCTTGGTGTAGGCAGCTTTGTGCTGTCGCTGAATGGATGGTTGGTTTCATCTCCTCCAGTGACATTGTGGACACTCTGGATAGCCTCACCTGTAACTCCAAATGCATGTTTTTTTAAAAATCAATCACCTCCCATCCCAGACATATTATCACAAGAAGGGCAGGATGACATGGCTCATCAGACTCAACACAAACTCATCGCTATTTCCAAGCCTGTGAAAATTCAGGCTGATACCCAAAAGGTGGCTCCTCTTAAATTACAATCCAAAACCTACTTAATTGCAACACATGGTGACTTCTCTCTAAAGCCTTTCAGTAGAATAACTCTACTCATAACAATACAAAGTACAATTCAGTACAAAATATTCTGATTCTGAATCACCCACTCTTCCTCTGCCATATCCCATGGTCTTCAGCCCCTTACGCATGGCAAGTTTCTGAGTTAATTACCTGAATCTCTTCAAGCTGTGAAGAGATCTTTCTCTCCCATGACTCACACTTTATTATTTTTCCAGTCCAGGTTTTTCATGGTCCCTGTGGCCTGAGAGCAGAGTGAAGGAAAAGTGTCCCTAAAGTATAAGCAACTACTTTATTGAGATATAATTCCTATGCCATGCAATTCACCCATTTTAAGTGTACAATTTAATGGTTTTACATATATTACAGTATTAATTTTTAAATTGTGGTGAAATATGTATATAATGTACAATCAGATATTTTAACCATTTTTAAACATACAGTTCACTGACTTTAACTACAGTTTCAATGTTATGCAACCATCATCACTATTTTTAAAGCTTTTTCATTACCTCAACAAAAACTCTCTCAACTTCAGGCAATACCACCCCATACCACTCCTCCCAGCCCCTGGTAACTACTATTGCACTTTCTGTCTCTATGAATATGCCTATTCTAGGTACCTCATATAAGTAAAACCAAACTACATTTGGGCTTATGTGACTGGCTTATTTCACTTAGCATATTGTTTTCAAGGTTTAGTCGCATTGCCCCATGTGTCAGAATTTCTAAAGCCGAGTAATATCCCACTGCATGTATATGCCACATTTTATTAATCTGTTGATGCACATTTGCGTTGTTTCCACTTTTTGGCTATTGTGAATAATGCTGCAATGAACATGAGCACATAAGTATCTGTTTGAGTCCCCGCCCTTGATTCCATTGTGTACATACTTAGGAATGAAACTGCCAGGCCATACGCTAATTGTATGTTTAGCTTTTTGAAGAACTGAAATGCCAAACTGTTCCACAGCACTTTTTTTTTTCCATTTTTTAAAAAATTTTATAGCTATCGTACGTGTGCCACCTCCATTTTAATCTTAGAGTCTGGGGTAGCAGTCTGCACAGGGAGCAGCAGAGAGAAGGAAACTGTCCAATGTGAGATACCACGTTATACCACCACCCCTGCTGCTGCTGCTGCTGCTGCTAAGTCGCTTCAGTCGTGTCCGACTCTGTGCAACCCCATAGATGGAAGCTCACCAGGCTCCCCTGTCCCTGGGATACTCCAGGCAAGAACACTGGAGTGGGTTGCCAATTCCTTCTCCAATGCATGAAAGTGAAAAGTGAAAGTGAAGTCACTCAGTCGTGTCCGACTCCTAGCGACCCCACAGACTGGAGCCCACCAGGCTCCCCCGTTCATGGGATTCTCCAGGCAAAAGTACTGGGGTGGGGTGCCCTATAAGGAACTTAATCTGGGTCAGCTTTATTTGCAGATGTTTTCTGGCAGCCTCACTTACATCCTATGACACTGAGGGACAGCACCGCAGGCCCCCTGTCCCACTTGGAAATATGGTATTAGCTCCTATTAAGAGACAGTTATCAAGTGAACTGGTCAGTCACCCATGGATGACAATACAGTACATGCATAGCACAGTAATATATTTTATAGTCTGTGTGTACAGAATTCTCCAGAAGTTGAAGTCAAATATTGGGGGAGAAAAAATCCCACTTTTGTAACTCAAGCTAGTAAAAATCAAACATATGCATTTTTTTTTCCAAATTCCGAACCTGCATACCAACTCAATATCATAACCAATATGGTCAATGCCCTCTTCACTGAGAAAATAAAGACAATTACTGTGGGTACCTCAAATCTCTCTTGCCCCAACAAAATGTGTTTTTATCTTCATCTACTGTCTGTTTCTCTTCCTGTTGCCTCTTCATCAAGACTATCTCCCCTCATTGCCACCCTCTGCAATGTAGACATACATTTCATTTTTTCTTTCCTTGTGACTTGCAGACAATTCAAAAACACAGAAGAGCATAAGAGTAAAATTAAACCATACATTTTACAAGAATTAGACGGACACTATAGAAAGTTTCCAAATAATATCTGCAGGCCCATCTCAACAAGGCATCCTTTCAAATACCTGAAACTAAATCTCAGGGTGTATACTCTTTACTTCTCCAGTGCATCATCGCCTTTCCCGCCAATGTGCCTTCTTCCAGGTCAGAATTTCCTTTTCCCACGACTCAACCTTCAAAACGGCTTTTCTGTGAGGCCATCCCACTTCTTCTCCCTTCCGCCAGCCAGAATTCATTTCTTCTGAATTCTCACAACATTCTGCACCTTTATGTAGCGCTTACTTTTCATTTTCCTTCTAATCCCTTGAACTAAGGGGTTGATTGGGTCAGTGACTGTGATGGGCATGGGGACAGGCAGGATCCAATAAAGACAGCAACGCAAGGGTGGCTCGGGTGGGAGGGCTTGACTGGGATGCGGCCTCAGGAAGCAAGCGGTGAAGTCAGGACACCCGGGCTTGGTTAAGCCCGCACTGCTGCCAGGTGCCAGCCCCACTGGGGGGAGGGCCCCACCTATGGCCACCATGTCCGCCAAGAATGTGAAGGGTGATAGCTCCTATCCCCGCGGCCCCTCCCCCTAGCCTGTGACCAACTCTGGGGTAAAGAGCCCGACTCCTTGGCCCGGGTGGGACAGCTTCCCCAGAGGGCCTGTCCCCAGCCCTCCTCCGGCCAGGACTGGAAACCCTAACCCTGACCGGAGACCACGCTTTGCTCCACTCCTTCCACCCTTCCCTGTCACCCATTCACCCCCTCGGTTTTCCTAAAAAGCCCGTGATAAGTCACATGCGCCTGAACCCCGGCTCCTCACCTGGCCTGGTACCTGCTGTGCGTTGGCCTTGGGACCTGTTCTGCGTCATCTCTGAGTCGGGGAGGACGATGTCTCCCAGGGCTGTGGGGGAGGAGCATGGCGGCCGGAACCAGTGACAGTGAAAGTCAAAGTCAAGTCGCTCAGTCGAGTCCGACTCTTTGCGACCCCTTGGACTGTAGCCCACCAGGTTCCTCCGTCCATGGGATTCTCCAAGAAGGAATACTGGAGTGGGTTGCCATTTCCTTCTCCAGGGGAATCTTCCTGACCCAGGGATCGAACCCAGGTCTCCCGTATTGTAGGCAGACGCTTTAACCTCTGAGCCACCAGGGAAGCCTTTGTTCCGCTCCTTCCACTCTTCCCTGTCACCCATTAATCCTTCGGTTCTCCTAAAAAGCCCGTGATAAATCACATGCGCCTGAACCCCGGCTCCTCACCTGGCCTGGTACCTGCTGTGTGTTGGCGTTGGGACCTGTTCCACGTTATCTCTGAGTCGGGGAGGACGATGTCTCCCGGGGCTGTGGAGAAGGAGCATGGAGGCGGGAACCAGTGAGCACCCAGGAAATGTTGCTGGAACTTGAACCTTAGCCCCTAAAGAAGACAGTCTTGGGACAGAAAGCAAACTACGACAAACGCTGTGGTGGAGGAAAGGGTGCGGTGTTCCTCCTGGTAGGATGGGAAGAAACTAAAATACTGGGGTACATTCTGCCTGGCCTCAGCAACTCCAGTTGAAAACAGGTCCTTCACTAATCAAGGTCATTTACAACTTGCACATGCTTCTAGGGGCAAGTAACTAAACAACGTTTGCCCGAATGGTCTAGAAACTTGGACTCAGGGGTGCCTTGTTGGAGCTGAGTGGGTTAACACTGGATAGGCCCACCCACCCTTCACTGCTCATGCGCATGCCCGCTGGGTGATATTTTGACCCCTGGAGGAACCCGTAGCCTCTTGAGCCTGCACCAAAAAAAAAAAAAAAAAAAAAAAGCCACGTTTTATTTTCCAGTCACAGCTTGGAGATTCCTCCCTGCACAGAGTGCTTACTACTTTATTCCTTATCCCAGAAGTACTCCAGCCCCTGGCCTTCCAGGAAGCAGATTTGAGGTTTGTCTTCCTGTCTTCTTACTTGGCTTCCTAGAGGATAAACCCTCTCTTTGGCTGCAAACTTCACCTCAGAGTCAGTCATGTAGGCCACACCTCAGGCAAGGCTAGAATCCCATTGGGTAACAATTGTTATTCTACCCTTCTTGTTGCCTGTGAACCTATCTCTCTTGATTCTCTTGTAAATTATTTCTAGTTACTCCTTTGTGATCCCTCTCCTCCCGGAAGGAAATAGTACTGCTTAGCACGCCATGGTTGGTCAATAAGCGCTGATTAACTGAACAGTGAGATCATCCAGTGAGGGAAACACTGGCCTGGTTTCCACGTGCATCTCATGCAGGTGGAGGGCGACGTACAGCCTGAGAAAATAGGGCACAGAAGCGTGGGTGCTCAAGACATGAACGAGAGAGACCTGGACATGGAGGAGAAAAGCTCACAGAAGCTTCCAGAATGTATTTCCCCACTTGTTTCATGGTATATTAACTGTTTTCTGGCCCTGTGCTTGAGGCTGTGACTGATGGGCCCACCCGGTCTTTGTCTGCTTTTATATTTTGGTCCCTAAACATGGAGGATTCTGCTTACCTAGAATTAAAAGTCTTAGTTAGATAGAAGACCATCTGGGGGGTGTTGCATAAAGAGTCAGAAAGGACTTAGAGTCTAAACGACAACAAAAAGATCTTCTTACAAATCAACTAAGAGCATTTCCTCTTTCCTTCCTATGACTTCCATCCTCAAGCACACAGTCAGACGTAGGAAAGAGCCATAATGGTCATAAAGTCAAACATCACCAGATAGTTTTCCAGTCTTGGCTATCTAAATACCATGTCGTCTGTGTTACATACCTCTTCCAAAAAGCATGCTGCTTTAATTGTGCAGCATAGATCATGACAGATTCCTCTTTTTTTTAATCATTTTCTTCAGTGTTTTCTTCACTCTGAGCGTGGGGAAACTAATTCTATCCAGGTGGGGTCTAAGTGTAAGTATGTGTGCTAACTCCAGAGGGTCTGCTTATATATAAAATGATTTTGTTGCAGTGTTTGAGCTTTGAAAACTCGCTGTCTTATCCCTTTTTAACAAGTGCTCACTTCTCTCTAAATATTCCCCTATCATCGTGCTGACTAATGAATGGCCCACTGAAGTTCTACAGGGATGGGACGAGCCCTGGGAAGAATGAGGGCAGTCTCAGGACCCTTCTTCCCAGAGTTTCTCTGGGAACCTGTCTTCACAATAAAGGGGCTCAGTCCTTAAATAATCATCGTCATAGTCAGCACTTAGATGATGGAGCCTCACTTCAAATTTAGACTAGAAAATTACCTTAAGATAGTCTGTTATCAAAAGTAACTGGAATATCTGAAGATGGATGGTGGTGATGTTTGTGCAACCATGTGAATGTACTAAATGTCACAAAACTATAGACTTAGCAAAAAGTGTACGTTTTAACCATTTTTTGTATATTTTGCCAGAATCAAGAAAAAGTAACAGGTTATCTTAACCTAGGAAAGATTGGGGTCAGTGGAAATTAGTCATGTAGTTCAGACGGTAAAGAATCCGCCTCAAATGTGGAAGACCTGAGTAGGATCCCTGGGTTGGGACGATCCCCTGGAGGTGGGCTTGGAAACCCACTCCAGTATTCTTGCCTGGAGAATCCCCAAGGGCAGAGGAGCCTGGTGGCCTCAAACCATGGGGTCGCAAAGAATCGGACACTGCTGAGAGACTAAGCACACACCTTCAGAGCAGTCATATTTACAGAAACCCTCCATTCTTTTGGTTTCTTCAAAGACTGTCACCTCATGTTGATATAGAACTGCCTTATAGTTGGCAAAGCACTTTTACATACTGTGTCCTAATGGACCCCCTGTGTACGAAACAAGTAGGTTTATCAGCATATTGCAAATGAGCATTTTTGTAGTTATCTTTGCTGAATAGCAAACTACTCCAAAACCTAGTGACTTAAGAAAAATACCTCACTTATTTTACTCACTAATCTACAATTATGGGCAGTGAGTGCTTGGCAGGGATGGCCATCTCTGCCCCATGAAGCATTAGTTGGGGTGATTCGATAATCTACTAATCTAGAGAATCTACTCCCAAGAATGCTTCTCTCATATGGCTGACAAGTTGGTGCTGGCATGTCAGCTAAGAGGTCTTGTCCACATGGGCCCCTCCACAGGGCTGCTTGGGATTCCTACAATGCAGGGTTTCAAAAGTGGTTGTTCTAAAATTCAGGACTCTCCAAGTCTCGTAAGGCTTTAGTCCACAAGCTGGCACATCATCACTCGATCCGTGTCTACAGAGCCCACCAATATTCACAGAACAAACATGGGCCCAGTCTCTTCAAGGGAAGGATGTCAACCGATTTGTGGCCATCTTTAATCTTCTACAGGATGTCAAGGCTTAGAGTGGATCAGCTATGGTTAGTCAGCTAATGAGACCCTTTTTTTTTTTCTCCACGAAACTATTCTGGATTGGTGTGATGATTAGTGCACCAAAATCCATCTAAGTCATTTGAAATTATTTCTTTCCTTTGAAATCAATAGATAATATATTCAGCCACTCTTTTAAGTTAGAGTACAGGGATGAGTTCTTAAGAGTAATTTTTAAAACTACAAAATGCTATGAAACACATCACTTCTGAGTCTGAGTGTATATATAAAACCTTTTATTTTAGTTTCTACCAATGATTTAAACAACGAGCTTTAAACACTACCTCCCATAATATTTATCACCAGTAAAATGCATATGGGAGGAGGAGCTAAGATGGCGGACAAGTAAGACGGGGAGAATACTTTCTCCTCCACAAATCCATTAAAAGAACATTTGAATGCTGAATAAACTCGATAAAACAACTTCTGAATGCCGGCAGAGGACATCAGGCACTTAGAAAGACAGCTCATTGTCTTCAAAACGAGAGAACGAGCCCTGCGGTAACTCCTTTTGCGGAGAACTGGCGCGGACACCAGCATTTGCTATTGGCAAGTGGGGGCTGGGCTAGGAGGAGCGGCGAGGCCTGCATTGCTTTGAAAAAGGATTTGGCCTGGCTATCTCGGGCGCTATCTGAGCAAAATAACCAGACTGTAGGTTATCTACTACATCAAAAGCCAGCCCTAACTTAAGACACTACCAGGACTACCTACGGAACAAAGGGCTGCACAGAGTTGGCCGGCTGCAGGCCGTCCCACTCCGGTGACAGGCAGCCAGGGCCAGAGGCGGGCAATTATAGCCCTAGAGAGACACTGTCTAACGGAACTGTGAGTAGGTTTCTGTGCTGACTCACGCTTCTTGGGGCTCTGGATGGTCAACATCTGCCTGAGAAAGTGCGCTGTTTGTATACCCAGAAAACTGAGCGGCAGAGAGGCGATAAGTCGCAGCACCTGCGCTCGCTGAACATTTCATCACCTGCGCTACTCGGATCTGGGAAGGGCATAAAACGCAGACTCAACCAAGTCTGTGCTTCTGAGGATTATCTGAGTGCCTGAACCTGGCCGGTTTAGATGTGGGTGTTCATCTCTACCCCCTCTGTAACAAGGCAGAGATCAGATATTGAAAAGACCTGTAAACCGCCTCAATAAAGAGAATTCAACAAACTACCAGAATATAGTAAGGACACTCTAAATTTGGCAATTTTAACAAAATGAAGAGACAAAAGAATACCCAGCAGCTAAAGGAACAGGATAGATGCCCACCAAACCAAACCAAAGAGGAAGAGATAGGGAATCTACCTGATAAAGAATTCCGAATAATGATAGCGAAATTAATTCAACATCTCGAAATCAAAATAGAATCACAGTTAAAGAGTCTGGAGACAAGGATTGAGAAGATGCAAGGCCCCCGGGGTGCCTTTCCTTCCCCAATGCATGGAAGGAAAAGAAAGTGCCCGGGCTCACCGCGATCCAAAAAAAACGGGGTGGGGGCCACCCTTCCCCGAACAAGGACCTAGAAGAAATAAAAAAGAGTCAACACATAATGAATAATGCAATAAATGAGATCCAAAACACCCTGGAGGCAACAAATAGTAGAATAACAGAGGCAGAAGATAGGATTAGTGAACTAGAAGATAGAATCCTAGAAATAAACGAATCAGACAAGAAAAAAGAAAAACGTATCAAAAGAAACGAGGACAATTTCAGAAACCTCCAGGATAACATCAAACGCTACAACATTCGAATCATAGGAGTTCCAGAAGAAGAAGATAAAAAGAAAGATCATGAGGAAATACTTGAGGAGATAATAGTTGAAAACTTCCCTAAAATGGAGAAGGAAATAACCACTCAAGTTCAAGAAATCCAGAGAGTCCCTAACAGGATAAACCCAAGGCGAAACACCCCAAGACACATATTAATCAAATTAACAAAGATTAAATATAAAGAACAAATATTAAAAGCAGCAAGGGAAAAACATCAAATAACTCACAAGGGAATTCCCATAAGGATAACAGCTGATCTTTCAATAGAAACTCTCCAAGCCAGGAGGGAATGGCAAGACGTAATTAAAGTGATGAAGGAAAATAACTTACAGCCTAGATTATTGTATCCAGCAAGGATCTCATTCAAATATGAAGGAGAAATCAAAAGCTTCACAAATAAGCAAAAGTTGAGAGAATTTTGCACCACTAAACCATTTCTCCAACAAAAACTAAAGGACATTCTCTAGAGCAATACAATAATAGTGGGAGACTTTAATACCCCACTCACATAATCTGGCTGTAATAGACAAAGTAAAGAGGAAAACATATTTACTTATGAGCCTCAAAAAATTCAGTTCACTCAGGCGAGTTTAAAAAAAAAAAAAAAAAAAGACTTATTTGTTCACTCTGTGGAGGTTTATTGACTATTTTGTGGGTTTGGTACCACTTTGGGTAGTAGGGAGGAAGAGGTGACAAATGTGATCCTGTCCTAAATAATATATTGTGGTAAAGATAGACTTACCAATACAAAATACCAAGATGTGCCTAAAGATGAGGACACCCAAACTGGACTTTTTGTTTCCTGAACTTTTCATTTCGAGAACAAACCTCCTAATATAAGATGAATTCACCATGATTTTTTTTTTAAGTGTTCTTTGTGATTAAAAACAGAAAGCCATTGGTTAAGAAATTATATATACTCCTCCCCACCATCACTCCCCTTCTTTCTTCCCATTTCCCTCCCACCCTCATTGATCCTTTCCTTTGTCCATTTTCCCCTGCAAAAAAAAAAAAAAAAAAAAAATATGCCATATACCATAATTTAACGTATTGGTGGTTACCAAAATATTAAGATATGTTGGTTATTAAAATTAAAAAAAAAAAAAAAGAAACTAATTCATAGAGGTGCTTGATAGTATGACGATCTAAATCTTTCTTTGGAATGTGTTCAAACACAGGAGTTTGAATCTCCAAGGAGATTAATCTGACGTCTATGAAAAAAAAAAAAAATGCATATGAATTCATTATGTGTCCTAAATCTAAGCAATGTAAGCAATTTTAATGCCAAAATGTTATGTTAATCAAATTATCTCAAGTAGGAAGGGAATTCATTTGTTACCTAAAAATATCAAAGATTAGAAATGTTCTAGTAGAGGTAAGACATCTTTCATGGCATGAAGGTCCCATTTTATGGAGAAGCTCTATAGATGAGGTAACCATTTTGCTTGGAACAATTATATCTTGCAGCCAAACTTGCTGGAAAGAAACTCTTCCACCAAGTGGAAGATAACTGACCTGTGATGCTTCACGTTGACAAATGAGGTTGTTAAGCCATCAAGACTTGAGGAAACATCCTTTGCAGTAGAGAGAGCTGGCTGTCATCACCTTAACCAAATGGTCACACTCTGCATCCATATCACTAATAAAGGAACAATCTGACATTATATGCTTCCCAGCATGATACAATAAGAAATATGCACTCGCCCTTGTAAAGTAGTCTTGCTAAAAATGTTTAACTTTAATCTACTTTAAGACCTAACCCCTTTTTCAACTGAGGTTCCTCAGCTGAACCATCAATCACAGAAAATGAGTTGTGATGATTTCCTCAGTTCTCTCAAGAATGAAATGAAATTGTATTGTGTATTGTTCAATCACTCAGTCATGTCCGATTCTTTGGGATCCCATGGACTGCAGCATGCTAGGCTTCCCTGTCCCTTCACCAACTCCCAGATGTTGCTCAAACTCATGTCCATCAAGTAGGTTACGCTAGATGCATGGGTTAGAACTCAATTTGCTATATAAAGTGGGTGCCTTAGGACAATACAGCTCAATTCTTTCATGGATCTTTAGTTGTGAAGGATCAAGTTAAGTGAGGAAAAGTCAGACAATCCTGAGTCGGAGGCATTCCACAAAACTCACCTAGTCTCATCAAAAAAGATGCCATGAAGAAAAAGTGCTGGTTGTTAATTAAAAGGAAACTAATGAATTCTCTCAATAGATTTTTGCCCATTTTTTAACCTTCATTCTCAAGGATTCATATGGTGTATACTCTTTGTATTAAGCTTGATTTGCTGATCATAATATACGAAGTTCACCCAAGCTATTGCATGATTCAGTACCTTTCTCCTTTTTATGGCTGTGTAGTATCCATTTTCTTGCTGATGGACATTTGGGACAGTTTCAGTTTGAGGAAATGATGAATTAAATGGCAATGAGCATTCAGGCATAGGTCTTACAGTGTTATAAATAATCATTTCCCTTGAGGGTATACTGAGGAATAGAATTGCTTGGGTCATAGTCAGTATATGTTAAATTTTATTAGATATTGGCAGACAACCTTCCAACATGGTTGGACCAATTTACACGTTCAAAAAAATCTGAGAGTCAGCAATTCCCTTGTGGTCCAGGGAAGTTCCCTGGTTAGGACTTCATGTTTCCACCTCAGGAGGCACAGGTTTGATCCCTGGTGAGGAAACTGAGATCCCACATGCTGGGAGGTACTGCCTGGTGATGGGGGTGGCGTCGGGAAGGATCTGAGACTCCCAGATATTTCGTAACCTCACCCCTTCTGGAAGAAGTTGAAGAGCTATTAACAGGGAAAGGGCATGAGGAAGCCTTCGGGGGTGATGAAAACATTCTATTTATCAATCTGGTTACTAGTTACGTAGGGATTGCTGTTTAGTCAGTTGTATCCAACTGTTTGCAACCTCTTGAACTGCAGCATGCCAGGCTTCCCCGTCCTTCACTATCTTTCAGAGTTTGCTCAAACTCATGTCCATTGAGTCAGTGATTCTATCTAACCATCTTTTACCTACATAAAAAACTCATCAAGAGTCTAAAACTGCTATAAAAGTCTATTTTTAAATTCACCAAGATATACATTTAAGATGTGTATGCTTTGAATGTACGTTTCATCTCAATTAGAGAGGAGAAAGCAAGAGACTTTCAACCTAACAGCCAAATTTATAGGTGGGTCTTGATTGGCTCCTGGTTCAAAACAAAAGTCAATTATAAAAGATAGTTTGGAGTCAATTAGAGTCTTAATATGCACTAAATATTAAATGTTACTAGGAAATAATTTTTAATGTTCTTAGGTGTAATGGTTATTTTGTGATTATGTAGGAGAATGTCCTATTGGGAAATGCATGCTGGGGTATTTAAAGGTAGTTAGAAAGGTGAAACGTCATGTCTGTAGCTTCCCTTCGTGTAATTCCGTGAGAATGTTTGTATGTGAGAGAGAATGTACAAACATAGAGATAAAGATAAATACAGGGGGAAAAAAATGTTAACCATTGTTGAATCTAAGGATCGCTGGTGGCTCAGAGGGTAAAGAATCTGCCTGCAATGCGGGAGACCCAGGTTCGATCCCTGGGTCGAGAAGATCCTCTGGAGAAGGGACTGGCAACCCATTCCAACATTCTTGCCTAGAGAATCCCATGGACAGAGGAGCCTGGAGGGCTACAGCCCATGAGATCACCAAGAGTCAGACTAACACACACACACACATTGTTGAATCTAGGTAGTGGATATAAAGGTGTTATTTTTTCAACCTTTCTAAATATTTAAAGTCTTCTATAGCAGCAGTTGTCAACCTTTTTGACACCAGGGACTGGTTTTGTGGAGGACAGTTTTTCCATTCACACTTGGGAGATGGGGTGGAGGATGGTTTTGAGCTGATTCAAGTGCATTACATTTATTGTGCGCTTTATTTCTTTATTGCATCAGCTCCATGTCCAATCATCAAGCATTAGATCCTGGAGGTTGGGACCCCTGTTCTATAGTAAGTTGGGGGTGGAGGGCAGGGGGGAAGATGTAGAGCCCTGAATGACCAGCTCCAAGTGCAAAGTAGCTAAGAGAAGACCTTAGAAGGAAATCTAGGAATCTTGGCTCCTAACCCTCCCTGCATTGTTCCTTTCTGTGTTGCAAACTGTTTGTTAAATTTGGATATGCCTTTTTAAATTAATTTCCCTCTGCAAAGTATTCCCAGTGGTCTAACTAGGCAGCACAAAGACACCCCCAGATTTCTCTTATGAATAAATTGCACTTGCATTCTGCCTGCAAACTCACACCTCCCTCTGGAGATCTTCCCCTACCTCCCCACCCTCTCACCTCCTTCCTCCCCCTGCCATCCCCTCTCTCCATCTCTCTCTCAACCACTTTCAAAATCTCTCCACAACCACTCTATCCATGCCCGCATCCCCTTCTTCTAATGCAGAAGCTAAATTGAAAGCTAAGTGGCCCTGCCAGCACACAAAGCCCCATGATTCCTACCCCTCCCCAACACCCCCAGGGCAGAAGGGGGACTCAGTGGAATGAACCACTTCTGTCTGAGGTTTGCTGGCCCAGCTGCAGTGCCCAGCAGAGCTTCTTAGGTGGCTGTGCCGCTTTGAAGGCTTACTTTCAATTAAAATAAGAAAGAAGCCAAATCAGCAGCTGTCAGGGATGCAGGGAAGATTTATTCAGGGTGGTCAAAGGGGAGTTTGGCCGGCAGGAAAGGCCTGGAGGTAGACGGGAAGGAAATTCCAGCTGGAGAGAGAAATTCCTCCTGGCAAGGTCAGGCCTGCACCAGGCTAGTCCTTCTGGGTCGGGCTGCATGGAATCCTGTTGCTGGACTGGGTCACAGGGGGAAAAGCGTCCTGTCTGCAGACACTTGGAGGATGGGTTTGGGGAGGGCAAGCAAACGGGTAGGACCTTGAAAGCATAGCTTATTAATCAGATGAAACCAGGCCTGCGGGATCAAAACATGACTGATTTTAAAATTGCTTCCTGATTCAAAAGCTGGTGTTGCCCACCTTAGAATGTGATGAGGGGTGAGGAGGCCAGGTCCCTGGGCAGTTCTACAGGCACAGAGCTTCCATTGAAGTCTGCCTGTGTGGAGAAGCCACGCAGATGTGCAAAGAATAGCAGCAGCCAGAGTCTGTAGTTTTTATCATCTTTCATTTCCTGTCTCTGTTCTTCTATGGCTTTGGACATTTGATGGGCTATTGTGAAAACTAATGTGTGCTTTTCAGATGGAATAAGCCAAGTCCTGCGTTAACCCTGATCCATGCCCAAGTAACTTCTCAAAGTACAGAGTGAAGCTACAGGCAGGAGTTTGAAAAAATTCTCAGCCCCGCTCCCTGTGTTGACACCCCTTCTCCATCCCACCCAATCTTGGATGGAGTTGGAATAGAGAAGCTAGGGTGCGCTCCATGCTCTATCCGTTTCGTGCAGAAGCAATAACTGTCCATATTATACCTGTTCCCACGGTACAGTGGGTTATTGTTGAAGCTGCTAGTTACACTAGTAGGTGTTGCCTAAGTATCCCAGATCCCACTAGCTGGTGACTATTTTAAACATAACTATATATAAACATAGATATATACATACAGGTATATACATATCATAGTTTTATTATTATATAGAGGGGCTTCCCTGGTGGCTCAGATGGTAAAGAACCTGCTTGTAATGTGGGAGACCCAGGTTCATCCCTGAGTTGGAAAGATCCCCTGGAGAAGGGATTGGCAACCCACTGCAGTATTCTTGCCTAGAGAATCCCATGGACAGAGGAGCCTGGTGGGCTACAGTCCATGGGGTTGCAGAGTTGGACATGACTGAGCGACTAACATTACTGCCACAGACAGACTTAGTATTTTTAGAAACAAATTGAGATTAAGCTCAGCTTTGATTTCCAGACATTGGACTTGTACCTGTCCTGACATTTCTGTTAATCCCTAAAGAGACGCCATCATACATGTCCACAAACCAGTCTGTCAGCTGCAGTCAGCATGGGGTGACCACCCTCTTTTCTGCCTCCAGCTCTCCTTTATCCACCATACATGGAGGCCCCAGGGTCGGGGGCCGGGGGTGGGGGAGGCCCAGTGCTGCCACTGCCCACTGGGAGACTCCAGTGGTCACCCTGGACTCCAGATGACATGCTGCCTCTAGGGAGCCCAGCATGCCAGATTCAGATGTCAGAACAACACTGGGTTCCTCAGGGGTGGAGGAATAGCTTCCTTGCTAGCTCTGCCTCATGTTTTGACATGTGGTCACCCAAGGCTGCTCTGTTACACCAAGAGTATCACAAAGTCTCAATGTTTTATCAACTTCTGCGATCACCTCTTGCCTAGAAGGTAATCCTCCAGTAAAATAATTTTATTAACTTCTGGTCCTGGTTCCTCTCTTTGAAGGAGCTCAAATATAAGCCAGGAAAATAAATATATATTATTTTCCACTCCTTTCTTTTTATTCTCTTTCTTCCCAGCTTTTCTTTTCTAAAATAAATTTAAGTTTCAGAATAAAACCTCATAGGATTTTAATATGAAACATTGATGATAGAGATGAGATGAAGGTATTATTTTCATCAACAATATCTGGGACTCTTCTTTCTCTAAACTTTGAATAAATCTAAAAATCCTATCATCATGCCAACACTTAGTTGTTTTTTTCTTTTAAGCTGAGAGTTTCAAAAATAGATTTACCTTATGAATCATGAATAATGCCCACAGTGTGAAATAGACTTATTCCTGAGAAGTTGACCATAGAGAATTTTTTCCAAAATGTACAATATTCTCCCTATGAGCATCCATTATATCAAAGACATAGTCTCATAAGAACAAAATTTTAGGACTGAGAGATGCCCCAATTAAATGATAGGAAAATTTTTGATAAGAAAGATTTTAAATGTGGCTAGACTCATGGCATCCAGCATAATATGAAATTGGAAATTACTTTATAATAAACATAATTTCCCTTTTTACCTCCTGATCATATACTAATACAAAAGAAGCGCCATTGTTCTTTGAGGCTGTGCGCTGAGCTGCAAAACCAAATCTAGCCAGTAGTTGGTGCTTTCTTAAATGGGAAATACTTGAAGTTGAAAATTATTTTTTATGAAGACACATGACTGCAGCCATGAAATTAAAAGACACTTGCTACTTGGAAGAAAAGTTATGACCAACCGAGACAGCATATTAAAAAGCAGAGACATTACTTTGCCAACAAAGGTCCATCTAGAGTTGGACTATAAAGAGCAGAAGAATTGATGCTTTTGAACTGTGGTGTTGGAGAAGACTCTTGAGAGTCCCTTGGACTGCAAGGAGATCCAACCAGTCCATCCTAAAGGGAATCAGTCCTGAATATTCATTGGAAGGACTGATGTTGAAGCTGAAACTCCAATACTTTGGCCACCTGATGCGAAGAGCTTACTCATTTGAAAAGACCCTGATGCTGGGAAAGATTGAAGGCAGGAGGAGAAGGGGAAGACAGAGGATGAGATGGTTGGATGACATCACCGACTCAGTGGACATAAGTTTGAGTAAACTCCAGGAGTCGGTGATGGACAGGGAGGCCTGGAGTACGGCAGTCCACGGGGTCACAAAGAGTTGGACACAACTGGGCGACTGAACTGAACTGAAGATACTTGAAGGTAGAGGACCATGAGTTTACAGCTACCTGTGACTGTTAAAGTTTTGAATACTTTGGGATATGTGAGAAATAGACAACTCCTTTAACGGATCACTGGAATGTAAAAAATAGATGTAGGGAAAATGCCAATAAAGTAATAGTTTAGGAAAGATGGGCATAGGTTTGTGTATGTGAAAACTTAGAAGAGAACTATTCTTTTCCAGTGACTTTTAGGGAAGGAAGATTTTTATAAGCTTTGAAATTCCTGAAATGCACTGATTTTTTTTTTTTTTTTAGCCAATAACTTGTAATGTTTTTACAAAGCAAAGATTAGCAAGTGAAACTCATGAAATAGGCAAGAAAAACTTTTTATCGTCCTAAGAAATTTTAAGAGGTTCTTCGAGAAAAGAGTCCTCCTCTTGAAGAGAGAGAGAGAGGGAGTTGGTTTATCTGTGTGTCCACCTGTGGGTTTGGGGGCAGTTAATCTGTGTGGGGGCGTGTGAGTCCATATGCCCTGCCTTGTGTGAATGCTTTGTGGCAGCCTTACCTCGGTAGGGGGAGCAGTCACTACTTGTTTTTTTTTTTATAGAACTTATGTAGCCTTAACTGCTTTTCTGAGTTTAATTCAGTATAACATACTGGCAAGTGAGGAGGCTGTTATCAGATTCCTCTAAATTGTAGCTCAAAACGGTATTACCCATTTATCCAGTGGCTGCTCAGAAATAAAAGGGAGAAAAATTATGTGGAATTACTGCCATCTGGTGGAGAAAATAGGAGACTGCTGGTATAGAGTGAGTTGGGGGAAAGACCCTCAGATTTGAACTTTGTTGATTATGCAAAGAGTTGACTCATTGGAAAAGACTGATGCTGGGAGGGATGGGGGCAGGAGGAGAAGGGGATGACAGAGGATTAGATGGCTGAATGGCATCACCGACTCGATGGACATGAGTCTGAGTGAACTCTGGGAGTTGGTGATGGACAGGGAGGCCTGGCGTGCTGCAATTCATGGGGTCGCAAAGAGTGGGACACGACTGAACTGTCCTGAGTGACTGAACTGAACTGAACTGATTTGATTTTGTTTCTTTAGGATTTAATTCAGGTTTTTGTTTAGTTCACTCACATTCACTTCCTAAAAGCTCTGATTCACTACCTCCCTCCTCTGTCGAGTAAGAATAGCAGTGGTATCTATTTTACCAATACCATCTCTAAGGAATCCTATCTGGCAAAAAGAAAGCTCCAAGTTTCTGCATTCTCCATACAAATACTATTCTGATTTATCCATGCAAATTCTAGCCATCTGCGGGCAAAACCTTGTCTATACTGGTCTAGGAGTACAGCTACACCGCCTTGACACAGAAGGACTGGGTTGCTTGGAAAGATAAGGCCAAGCAGGGCAGTTTCCAACAGTTCTGCTGCAGGGGCTCTGCCCTCTCATCCCTACAAGCATAACTATAAAAGAAATAATTCATCATGCTTTGTCACTGCACTGCAGAGCACATTTGTGTGCATATCCCTGTTGATGTCAAGCCAGATGATACATAACTCCTTAACTAACTTGCCCCCCATTGCCTGCTACATGGTAGAAACCCTGATGGGGCTATGTTCTCAAAGCAACAGATGTTTCCTCGGTCCTGAGAATAGTGTAGAGGGGCTTTCCAAGTCCAGACCCTCTTTTTCTTGGTCCTCATGAAAGCCGAAAAATAAGAACACTGAAGAATAGACCATAGTGCCCAGCTCCATACCACAGGGGACTGCAACCCCTTGAGAGGTAATCCTGAAAGTGAAAGTCTCTCAGTCGTGTCCAAATCTTTGCAACCATGTGGACTGTAGTCCACCAGGATCCCCTGTCCATGGGATTCTCTAGGCAAGAATCCTGGAGTGGGCAGCCACGCCCTCCTCCAGGGAATGAACCCAGGTGTCCTACATTGCAGGTGGATTCTTCACCCTCTGAGCCACCAGGGAAGGCCCTTGAGAAGTACTCCTAACTCAGGCGTAATGAGGCCCTTCAGCCCAGCTTAGCCACATGAAGCCAGAGGGACAAAACCCAAAAATAAGGATTGAACTCAAAACTCAAAAGTTGAGATTCCAGAAGCCAAAAAGGGCAGAAGATCCAACCAGTTGCCTAACCGCCACCTCAGCCATGACCCAGATGCCCTAGAATGGGGTGGGGACACAGGAAGGATGGAGTAATAATTTAAAAACAAGTTGTCTTCCCATTTCTAAGAAGGAGCTGATAAGTGTCTTTCTATGGAGGAAAAAAAGCATGTCTTTTACATCTTTATCTTGACAGTTGGAAATTTTAAGTTAGAGTGAATGTCCGAAAGATGTTTTAAGTGGCCTAAACATTTCTTAGGATTTCTGTCTCTGTGCTTACATTGTCCATCTGACTGTGCAGGCTGATTGTCTCATCTACTAGAGACCGCAGCATATTCATCAGAATGGGTTTAAATTCCCAATCTGATAATTCCAACACCCACGCTATGTCTGGTTCCGATGATTTCTCGGTGTCTTCAAATTGTGGTTTTAGCCTTTTGATGTGCTTTGTAATTTTTTATTCATAGCTGAATATACTGCATAAAAGAAACCACCATAGACTTCTAGCAATGTGGTAGTGAGGTCTGGGGGAGGGGAAGTTTTCTGTAGTCCTATGATTAGGTCTTCATCTTTGAATGAACCTGTGTCTTCACTGTGCACTCCAAATGTATTACTGGGAGATTTTTTTATCTCCGCATCTTAAGGCGGGTCAAGACAGCTAGAGACGGCTGGAGTTGACTATTTCCCTTCCCCCAGGTCAGCTAGGCTCTGATATTATCCCGGCAGGTTAGACTCTGGTTAACTAAACTAAACTTTTCCAGAAGGATGTTTTCTTTTATGGTCAGTTCCTTATGATCAGTAGTAAGACAGCAGAGAAAGGCAATATAAAAATTTGAAAGGAGAGATAAATTCAACTTCTTCCACTGATCTTCACAGAACTACTCATCATTAACCAAACTGGTTCATTCTACTAAAAGTCCTTCTTCTCTTATTCCCTGGTAGACATTTAATTGCATTAAGAAACTGCTGCAGGCCTGAGCAAGAATAGGATCGAAAAGAGACTATTTAATACAAAGTGTATAACCAGTCTGTAGACTGCAGTATCTGACTTAAGATGGAAATGTGAAGAGACTGAACCTGATGATTGAAGAAGAAATGCACATAGCTAAGAACAGCTTAGCATTTCCTGTGGTCATGTATGGATGTGAGAGTTGGACTGTGAAGAAGGCTGAGCGCCGAAGAATTGATGCTTTTGAACTGTGGTGTTGGAGAAGACTCTTGAGAGTCCCTTGGACTGCAAGGAGATCCAACCAGTCCATTCTGAAGATCAGCCCTGGGATTTCTTTGGAAGGAATGTTGCTAAAGCTGAAACTCCAGTACTTTGGCCACCTCATGCAAAGAGCTGACTCATTGGAAAAGGCTCTGATGCTGGGAGGGATTGGGGGCAGGAGGAGAAGGGGATGACAGAGGATGAGATGGCTGGATGGCATCACTGACTTGATGGATGTGAGTCTGAGTGACCTCCGGGAGTTGGTGATGGACAGGGAGGCCTGGCGTGCTGTGATTCATGGGATTGCAGAGTCGGACACGACCGAGCTGAACTGAACTGAACGGAAGAACAGCTTGTTTTGACCTTTCTCTCCCCATGGTATAGCTTTAGCCTCACGTGTGTATCTATCCTACTATTGTTATGTTGTCTAGTTTACAATATTTCGAAATCAGTTATCTTTGCTACTAAATCATTTTGCAGTGACTATGTTCCTAAAGAGAAGTAATCATGACCTTTAAAAAAATACTGTCCTATTACATAATAATGTTTGTCATTTTTGTCTCAGTTACCACAAAAGAACAAGTGATATAAATCTTTATCTCTCTCTCATACTCAACTTTCAGAGGCTGGATTGAATACACTGGAGAGTGGACACTCCCCATGTCAGTTACCTATTACTGAATATCAGAGTGTTCCCCAGATGTAGTGACTTTCATTGCTCAGGAGTCTCTGGGTCAACTGAGCAGCTCTTCTGGTCTGGGCAGTGCTAGACTGAAGTCAACTGGCCTCATTTAGCCAACATTTGCCCAGGCATCTCCAGTCAACTGTTGAGTCAGCTGGAGGCTGGCTACTCTTAAGATGGTCTTAGCTACACCAGCTTGCCTCTGTCCTGGGTTGGGAATATCCCCTGGAGAAGGAAAGGCTACCCACTCCAGTATTCTGTCCTGGAGAATTCCATGGACTGTATAGTCCATGGAGTCGCAAAGAGTCAGGCACAACTGAGGGACTTTCACTCCACTTCATACAGTGTTTGAGTGGCTGAGTCTTACCCACTGAACTGCCAAGGAACTCCCAGCAAATTGTTTTCTTGAGGGAAGGTGGTCCCAATATTGCTGTATCTTCCAATTTCTAACAAAATAAAACAACAACAACAAAACCCTGAAAATCTCAATTTCAATGTTGAATTCCCCAGTTTTTAAATTATTGTTGTTGTTCAGTCGCTAAGTCATGTCCAACTCATATTCATGTCCATTGAGTTGGTATTCCTATCCAACAATCTCATCCTCTGCTGTCCCCTTCTCCTCCTGCCTTCAATCTTTCCCAACATTAGGGTCTTTTCCAATGAGTTGGCTCTTCATATTAGGTGTCCAAAGTATTGGAACTTCAACAACAGTCCTTCCAAGGAATATTCAGTGTTTTAAATTTTTAAGTAATAACACCAAAATCCACTGATCCTATAGGTCACTTTCATGAACCACCAGCTTGGCATCTCTGTAGGGAACCCACCAATGATAGCCACTGCTGAGTTCCATGCTTTCCTGGACTTCATTCCTCCATCACTTGCATCAACATTAAAATGTTGAACACTTCTTAAGCACTAAAGTCCACGTGATAAGAACAGAGGGAAAGTAAATTTTGTTGCAATGAGGATGCTGGGCTTAGTGTTACTAGAGCTGCTCCAGGTTTTTGCTCAGAACCCTCCACCCCCACCACTATTAGCAAGAGTGTCCTTGCTCAAAACCTTCCAACCTTGCACCTTTAGCAGGAGTGAACATAAATCTTTAAAGAATCTAGAGATAAGAAAGGAAGCTACACACACACAAAGAGAAAACCCAGATAGAACCAAGATGGCAACAAATCTGACCTCTACCAAACTGAATCTCATCATATCTTGATTTTACTACATTAGCGTATTAAGTAACACACTTACCGGAGAAGGCAATGGCACCGCACTCCAGTACTCTTGCCTGGAAAATCCCATGGACAGAGGAGCCTGGTAGGCTGCAGTCCATGGGGTCGCTAGAGTTGGACACGACTGAGCGACTTCACTTTCACTTTTATGCATTGGAGAAGGAAATGGCAACCCACTCCAGTGTTCTTGCCTGGAGAACCCCAGGGACGATTGAGCCTGGTGGGCTGCCGTCTATGGGGTCACACAGAGTTGGACACGACTGAAGCAACTTAGCAGCAGCAGCAGCAGCAGCAACACACTTACCAGTAGCCAGGACCAGACATTAAAGACCAATGTTTCTGCCTTGCTGGCTTCCGTCAGAGGTACTAGCAGAAGCCCTAACTGCATTTTCCCACCCCACCCCTGAGGGCAGCCTGGGCACAACTGGCCCCACCCCTTTGGTTGTCCAAGCTCTACCATTGGCATCAGAAATTAATCAGGCCTTCAAACATTAACCCTCTAATGATTTCTCCAAGATCCTAGGTTCTAATGATTTCATTTCTCTTTTACTGTCTCTAATCTTAAAGATGACCGAGAGTGCTAGGCTGTGATGGTGCAGGAGCGGCTGAGAGGAGCTACCCCATGCCCAAGGTCAGGGGTGGCGGCTGAGAGGAGCTACCCTACGCCCAAGGTCAGGGGCGGGGGCCGAGAGGAGCTACCCCACGTCCAAGGAGTGGCGGTTGCACAGGCGCAGGAGGGCTGAAAGGACCTACTCCACGTTCAAGGTCAGGAGAGGCAACCTCGTCCAAGGTAAGGAGCAGCTACTGCACTTTGATGGAGCAGCCATGAGGAGATACCCCACGTCCAAGGTAAGAGAAACCCAAGTAAGATGGTAGGTGTTGTGAGAGGGTATCAGAGGGCAGACACACTGAAACCATAATCACAGGAAACCGGCCAATCTGATCACACGGACCACAGCCTTGTCTAACTCAGTGAAACTAAGCCATGCCATGTGGGGCCACCCAAGACAGACAGGTCATGGTGGAGAGGTCTGACAGAATGTGGTCCACTGGAGAAGGGAATGGCAAACCACTTCAGTATTCTTGCCTTGAGAATCTCATGAATAGTATGAAAAGGGGAAAATATAGGATATTGAAAGAGGAACTCCCCAGGTTGGTAAGTGCCCAATATGCTACTGGAGATCAGTGGAGAAATAACTCCAGAAAGAATGAAGGGATGGAGTCAAAGTGAAAACAGTACCCAGTTGTGGATGTGACTGGTGATAGAAGCAAGGTCCGATGCTGTAAAGGACAATATTATGTAGGAACCTGGAATGTCAGGTCCATGAATCAAGGCAAATTGGAAGTGGTCAAACAGGAGATGGCAAGAGTGAATGTCGACATTCTAGGAATCAGCGAACTCAAATGGACTGGAATGGGTGAATTTAACTCAGATGACCATTATATCTACTGCTTTGGATAGGAATCCCTTAGAAGAAATGGAGTAACTATCATGGTCAACAAAAGAGTCCAAAATTCAGTACTTGGATGCAATCTCAAAACCACAGAATGATCCCTCTCTGTTTGTTTCCAAGCCAAACCATTCAATATCACAGTAATCCAAGCCTATGCCCCAACCAGTAACGCTGAAGTTGAAAAGTTCTATGAAGACCTACAAGACCTTTTAGAACTAACACCCAAAAAACATGTCCTTTTCATTATAGGGGACTGGAATGCAAAAGTAGGAAGTCAAGAAACACCTGGAGTAACAGGAAAATTTGCCTTGGAATACAGAATGAAGCAGGGCAAAGGCTAATAGCGCTTTGCCAAGAGAACACACTGGTCATAGCAAACACCCTCTTCCAACAACACAAGAGAAGACTCTACACATGGACATCACCAGATGGTCAACACCAAAATCAGATTGATTATATTCTTTGCAGCCAAAGATGGAGAAGCTCTATACAGTCAACAAAAACAAGACCGGGAGCTGACTGTGGCTCAGATGATGAACTCCTTATTGCCAAATTCAGACTGAAATTGAAGAAAGTAGGGAAAATCACTAGACCATTCAGGTGTGACCTAAATCAAATTGCTTATGATTATACAGTGGAAGTGAGAAATAGATTTAAGGGCCTAGATCTGATAGATAGAGTGCCTGATGAACTATGGAATGAGGTTTGTGACATTGTACAGGAGACAGGGATCAAGACCATCCCCATGGAAAAGAAATGCAAAAAGCAAAATGGCTGTCTGGGGAGGCCTTACAAATAGCTGTGAAAAGAAGAGAAGCGAAAAGCAAAGGAGAAAAGAAAAGATATAAGCATCTGAACGCAGAGTTCCAAAGAATAGCAAGGAGAGATAAGAAAGCCTTCCTCAGTGATCAATGCAAAGAAATAGAGGAAAACAACAGAATGGGAAATACTAGAGATCTATCCCACGTTGAAGGTCGGGAAGGGCGGCAGTGAGGAGATACCCCTCATCCAAGGTAAGGAACAGCGGCTGCGCTTGCCGGAGCAGCCGTGAAGAAACACCCCACGTCCAAGGTAAGAGAAACCCAAGAAAGATGCTAGGTATTGCAAGAGGGCATCAGAGGGCAGACACACTGAAACCATAATCACAGAAAACTAGTCAATCTAATCACACTAGAACCACAGCCTTGTCTAACTCAATGAAACTAAGCCATGCCCATGGGGCAACCCAAGACAGGCGGGTCATGGTGGAGAGATCTGACAGAATGTGGTCCACTGGAGAAGGGAATGGCAAACCACTTCAGTATTCTTGCCTTGAGAGCCCCATGAACAGTATGAAAAGGCAAAATGATAGGATACTGAAAGAGAAACTCCCCAGGTCAGTAGGTGCCCAATATGCTACTGGAGATCAGTGGAGAAATAACTCCAGAAAGAATGAAGGGATGGAGCCAATGCAAAAAGAATACCCAGCTGTGGATGTGACTGGTGATAGAAGCAAGGTGTGATGCTGTAAAGAGCAATATTGCATAGGAACCTGGAATGCCAGGTCCATGAATCAAGGCAAATTGGAAGTGGTCAAACAAGAGATGGCAAGAGTGAATGTCAACATTCTAGGAATCAGCGAACCGAAATGGACTGGAATGGGTGAATTTAACTCAGATGACCATTATATCTACTACTGCGGGCAGGAATCCCTCAGAAGAAATGGAATAGCCATCATGGTCAACAAAAGAGTCTGAAATGCAGTACTTGGATGCAATCTCAAAACCACAGAATGATCTCTGTTCGTTTCCAAGGCAAACAATTCAATATCACAGTAATCCAAGTCTATGCCCCAACCAGTAACGCTGAAGAAGTTGAAGTTGAAAAGTTCTATGAAGACCTGCAAGACCTTTTAGAACTAACACCCAAAAAACATGTCCTTTTCATTATAGGGGACTGGAATGCAAAAGTAGGAAGTCAAGAAACACCTGGAGTAACAGGAAAATTTGCCTTGGAATACAGAATGAAGCAGGGCAAAGGCTAATAGCGCTTTGCCAAGAGAACACACTGGTCATAGCAAACACCCTCTTCCAACAACACAAGAGAAGACTCTACACATGGACATCACCAGATGGTCAACACCAAAATCAGATTGATTATATTCTTTGCAGCCAAAGATGGAGAAGCTCTATACAGTCAACAAAAACAAGACCGGGAGCTGACTGTGGCTCAGATGATGAACTCCTTATTGCCAAATTCAGACTGAAATTGAAGAAAGTAGGGAAAAATCACTAGACCATTCAGGTATGACCTAAATCAAATTGCTTATGATTATACAGTGGAAGTGAGAAGTAGATTTAAGGGCCTAGATCTGATAGATAGAGTGCCTGATGAACTATGGACTGAGGTTCGTGACATTGTACAGGAGACAGGGATCAAGACCATCCCAATGGAAAAGAAATGCATAAGAGCAAAATGGCTGTCTGGGGAGGCCTTACAAATCGCTGTGAAAAGAAGAGAAGTAAAAGCAAAGGAGAAAAGGAAAAATATAAGCATCTGAACGCAGAGTTCCAAAGAATAGCAAGGAGAGATAAGAAAGCCTTCCTCAGTGATCAATGCAAAGAAGTAGAGGAAAACAACAGAATGGGAAAGACTAGAGATCTCTTCAAGAAAATTAGAGATACCAAGGGAACATTTCATGCAAAGACGGGCTCAATAAAGGACAGAAATGGTATGGACCTAACAGAAGCAGAAGATATTAAGAAGAGGTGGCAAGAATACACAAAGAACTGTATAAAAAAATCTTCATGATTCAGATAATCACAATGGTGTGATCACTCACCTAGAGCCAGACATCTTGGAATGTGAAGTCAAGTGGGCCTTAGAAAGCATCACTATGAACAAAGCTAGTGGAGGTGATGGAATTCCAGTTGAGCTATTTCAAATCCTGAAAGATGATGCTGTGAAAGTGCTGCACTCAATATGCCAGCAAATTTGGAAAACTCAGCAGTGGCCACAGGACTGGAAAGGGTCAGTTTTCATTCCAATCCCAAAGAAAGGCAATGCCAAAGAATGCTCAAACTACCGAACAATTGCACTCATCTCACACGCTAGTAAAGTAATGCTCAAAATTATCCAAGCCAGGCTTCAATGATACGTGAACCATGAACTTCCAGATGTTCAAGCTGGTTTTAGAAAAGGCAGAGGAACCAGAGATTAAATTGCCAACATCTGCTGGATCATGGAACTAGCAAGAGAGTTCCAGAAAAACATCTATTTCTGCTTTATTGACTATGCCAAAGCCTTTAACTGTGTGGATCACAATAAACTGTGGAAAATTCTGAAAGAGATGGGAATACCAGACCCCCTGAGCTGCCTCTTGAGAAACCTGTATGCAGGTCAGGAAGTGACAGTTAGAACTGGACATGGAACAACAGACTGGATCCAAATAGGAAAAGGAGTACATCAAAGCTGCATATTGTCACCATGTTTATTTAACTTATATGCAGAGTACATCATGAGAAATGCTGGACTGGAAGAAGCACAAGCTGGAATCAAGACTGCCGGGAGAAATATCAGTAACCTCAGATATGCAGATGACACCACCCTTATGGCAGAAAGTGAAGAGGAACTCAAAAGCCTCTTGATGAAAGTGAAAGTGGAGAGTGAAAAAGTTGGCTTAAAGGTCAACATTCAAAAAACGAAGATCATGGCCTCTGGTCCCATCACTTCATGGGAAATAGATGAGGAAACAGTGGAAACAGTTTCAGACTTTATTTTGGGGGGCTCCAAAATCACTGCAGATGGTGATTGCAACCATGAAATTAAAAGACACTTACTCCTTGGAAGGAAAGTTATGTCCATCCTAGATAGCATATTCAAAAGCAGAGACATTACTTTGCCAACAAAGGTCCATCTAGTCAAGGCTGTGATTTTTCCAGTGGTCATGTATGGATGTGAGAGTTGGACTGTGAAGAAAGCTGAGCACTGAAGAATTGATGCTTTAAACTGTGGTGTTGGAGATGACTTGAGAGTCCCTTGGACTGCAAGGAGATCCAACCAGTCTATCCTAAGGAGATCAGTCCTGGGTATTCATTGGATGGACTAATGCTGAGGCTGAAACTCCAGTACTTTGGCCACCTCATGCGAAGAGTTGACTCATTGGAAAAGACCCTGATGCTGGAAGGGATTGGGGGCAGGAGGAGAAGGGGATGACAGAGGATGAGATGGCTGGATGGCATCACTGACTTGATGGACATGAGTCTGAGTGAACTCCGGGAGTTGGTGATGGACAGGGAGGCCTGGCATGCTGTGATTCATGGGGTCGCAAAGAGTCAGACACGACTGAGTGACTGAACTGAACTGAACTGAGTTAGTATTCATTTTTTTAATATCTATTTTTAAATAATTTTAAAATAAATATCTTTAATTTAAAGTTTTAGTTGTATTTCTAAACCACCTATACTGGGAAGTGGAGGCTAGTAATTACTCATACTAGAATAGGAAGTTTCATTTTATGATAAGTTTCACCTGAGGATATCTTGAGGCAGTTAGATCAAAGTTTAGATATACAAACATGTTTCTAGAAAATGGATTATATCGTTCTTTTTTAAAAACATCTACACCAAACTAATAATTGTCGCTGGTTCTTGGGTAAAGAAGTTGTTTAACTGTTGTCTTTTTATAATAAGTACATATATTTTCATTATAATTAAAAACATTTTAAAAGTTCTTACAGTGCAGATTTAAAAGACTGAGACTAACATTCCCTTTTTAAGGAAAATGCCTAGTGCGTGCCTTTTCAAGAAAAAGCTATGAAGTGGACTGTACTAAGAGAATCCCAATGTATTGGGTTGGGAAAAAAAATTATTTGGGCTTTTCTGTAAGATCTTATGATAAAACTCAAACAAACTCTTTGGTCAACCCAATAATATTTCTGCCCCAGGGAATCTAAATCTTATGTCAAGGTTCACAGTCATCTTTATAATAAGTAGCTAATATGTGATTGACTCCTAATTCACATTTGTTTCATGAATACCTGAATGTACCATCAAAGTATTTTATTCAAAGTCTCACTTCATAGAAGATTAGCCCTGTTCTGTTCATTTCTCATACCTGGCTCACATTTCATCACTTCTGAAACATACATTTCTTCGTTTTCAACAATTCTGAAATTAGAATAGGACTTCCTTATAAGTGTGATTCTTTTAAACCTTGTTTCATAGCATTTTCTCTTTTATAATGTAAGATGGTATGTCTTAGATGGACAGCATCTTGGATTGAATGAAATACAATACATATTACGTTTTCTGACTTTAGAAAATACATATGACTATTTTTAGGCATGTTTCTTCCAAGGTTCAACTGGAAAAAGTTTTCATGGGGCCACTCCATTCAATGATCATTCAAACCTCCAGTAATGAGATGAAATCCACAACTACTGATTTACAAATGTTAAAACTAACGAGCTACAGCATTGTAAAAACTTGTGTGTTTATAAGGGTTTATTTCTCAAAATTTTCAATTATGATTAAATATTAAACATGTATTTCCTGCTTTGAAACTAATGTTAATGTGTAAGTGTATATAAAAAACGATGTGCATTTCTAAGCATTTATGATATACTTCAAAGATTTTCATATTTTAATGTTTTAGATGAATCAAAAGTTTAAAAGAGCTAAGATATGAAAATGACTAATCTGTATTTTAAGAATTCTAAGAAATTATAGAAGAAATACTGGTAAAATCTTACTGAAGAGATTAACTATGAAATCACAATGAAATGTTATGACAAAGACAGGTAAAGAACACTATAAAAAAATTAATAATGACAAAAAGAACAAAATGTCACCAGACTAATAAAATGCAACTCATCAGTTAGGTATAACCTACATTAACTGCATAGTAAAGGAATCACTCCAAGCACTGCAATATAAAATATTGAGCACATGAATTAAAACATCAAAGACATATATATTTGATTCATAATTATTGACACATACTAGTTCTGTGAATGTTATATGAGATACATCAGGTTTAATCTTATAGTCCTTTTGGATCTCTTAGTCTTTCTCATTCTTTCCTATTTTCTCATGGAGAAGTTTTAGCTGATGTGCAAGTTAGGACAAGGGGGCAGGAAGGAAACGGGAAAGCCATCCTTTCAACCCATTACCTGTCCCTCACCCTGTCATCCTATGATTGCCAGGGATTCCAAGATAACTTCATTGAGAACCTTCAAGAGCTGCAGTGACCTCCTCTTTCACCCATCATCCCACACTTCCTTCTTTTCTTGGATCAGGAATGTAGAGTCTGGAAGTATACATGCCCTCTGCTCTTTCATCTGAGCACCCTCACCTCCTGTTCTGCCAACTCAAACCCTAATTCACCTGCCCAGTGACCATAACAGAGTTACCCACTCCCAGGACAAAGGGCTAAAGAGCTCTTTTTCCTACTGTATGCTTTAGGGAATGATCTTAAAACGTGATGAGTTTTCATCACTGTAAAATAAAAATGGAAATTTCACTTAAGACTGTAGCAACACTGAACATATAGGAAAAAAACCAAAATTTTTGAATTTCACAATCAAAATTATCTTAAGATCTAAAAGACAAAGAAGAGGTGATGACTAAGAAAAATATAGTGCTTTTGTGGCTCTGAGTTTACAAAAATATTATTGTCAGTTTCTAATGATGCTGTTGTTATTCACCAGAATAATTTTCCACTGACTTGTAGGTTCCAGGGGTTTTTTATTTGTTTGTTTAAGTTTTCAAGTGTTACAAGTTTATGGACTTTTTCAGTAGAGTGGAAACGGCAAGATGAAAGCCAGACTCATTTATGTGCGAGCAAGACTGAAATTTACGTAAGCAAAATGATTATCTTTAAGAAGATGTTGACCGATTGTGTGATGATACGGACTGCTTTTTCACACAAAATAATTTTGAGAAGGCCTTCTGAAAACGCTTGTGACACAGGGGATACAAAAAAGGATTGACAAAGGAATTGAACCACTGAAGCCAAAATGTGAACTCGTACACAGCGTTTAAGAAATCTGAGAGTGTGTCATGAAATGAATGAATAATTGTGAACAGAGAGTAGGGAGCCCAGCAAACAGCAAAAACACCCAAGAGAATGGCCAGTGACTTGGCTAGTTTCTTGCCTCTGCGCAGCTCAAGATGTTCCCTTTGGTGAAGAACTAGGGAATCCGAATGGGAGAGAGAGCTCATTTTGGAAGCAGTTAAACTATTCATGTGGGTTCTTAAGGAAGACAAGAGGCTGCTCTTCCTTCTTGATTTCTCAGAACGAAGGGATGCTGCTGATTCCTCCAGGTTGGAAAGAGATGGCCTCGAAAACAGTCCATTCCTGATTGAGCGTCCGCTGCTACTGGAAGGGGCAGAAATGAATCCAGAATGCCCCCTACTGAGATGACTGCGCTTCCATAGGCTCCAGTAAATATACATGTTGAAATAAGCCACTAGCAAGACTGGGATCAGGAATTCGAAGACTAACGTGAGGGCAAGGATATGCTTTTTTTTAAGGAATTCGGGTTTGCAGTCCCCCCGCAATTCCTTCCTAACCTCTGAAACTAGTATTGGCCCATGCACTAAGAAGGCTGCCACCCAGACGGCCACCATCAGAGTCACAGTCTTCAAGGTCCCAGTATGTTGAGCTCTGTAAGACACCTAAAAGAAACCAAATAAATTATTTTTAATACAGTGAGTACATGTTGATTGCACAAAGCATACTGTCAGCCCTCAGGAGTTTCCGTGATGTGCACAGTGGAGCTGGTCACTGAATCTGGGTAATGTGATTGGGCCAGGGCAGAGGGTTTGGTTTTGGTAAACCCTGGGCCGAGATGTAGACTTTCTTAACAGTTTAAGGTTAAATGTCTGACGCTATGGAAAATGTCAAGGTTAATATCTAAAAGAAGAACACAGCTTTTCCTAGTCCACAGACACTAATCTGAACTGTTAACTGAAACAGTGAACATGCTCACAGTGTTTTCAACCTGCCAGCTGGGTCGTGAGCAGCATTTTTAACAAATTGGGATAATCAATGTCAGAATGCATCACACATCATAAAGATACGTATTGCTTGATGAAACTTTTGCTTTGGGAAAACATTAATAGATATACATAAGAGAGAGAAATGTGCATACCGAATCACAGTGTAAAGTGCATTTATCACTGAAGCCACAGTAAAAAAAAAGTTTGAAAGACAGAATCTATTCTGCAGTTTACACTGAGCCTTCAAGGTGGGATCAAAAAGGAAAGAACTCTTACATTCCTCTCATAAGATGATGCACAAAAAGAGAGTTAAATTAGCTGTAGGAAGAGACTACAGTGTTACTGAGCAGAACATAACATTTCCTTCTACAAACAAATCCACCCAGCAAAAATGGTACTGAAGCAATGGTGGCCAGCCACTTGGGGAGACATGGCTATGGTGAGTACCACGGTCTTTTTAGGAGTGAAGAATATTCTAAGCCCATTTGAGCACAGGGACAGGCTTCTATAAGGAAAGATGAGATTCTGTGGGGGAGGGTTGCTCTCAGATCCCAGGACCTTTGATAGATTCTAAAATCTTGAAGAATATCTTCTATAAGAAATCTAAGACGCCAACTACCCGTATTAGGGATAACCACGTGACCCAAGACTTTTCTAAGGTGACTTGGAGCAGACAATCTCTCCAGACCCCTTTCAGATCAGTAAGATTTCTTCCAACCATGTATGTTTCTTTGCTTATACTCAAGGAAAATGAAATGATTTACCCATGATGTGGGAACACACTTCCCTTTTCACCATCTTTCAAGTACCATTTTCTCTGAGTTTTTAAGTCTTGTCCTGAAGTATGTTCTCATTTTTATTAAAAGGGTGTAACAGTGCCAAGCACTGTCTTTCTTTAATGGCTTGTATGTGCTGAGGAGGGCTTACCAACGGGCTAGAGGTAAAAGGAGGTTTGTTTAAATTTTTTAAGTTACTTTTTTTTATAAAAATCAGGGAAGTGGTTTTTTTTTCTCGTTTTTTACCCTTTTTCCAAATTACTGGTAATTTTGAGGCTAACCTAAAATGTATATGGTGCTAACCACAAGCTCCCATATACAGTACATCTTTTTGCCTTCTGCTTCTCATAACGACTAATTAATACTTGCACTTAAGTCTAATGATTATGAAGATAGTAACAATACCCAGATGGTCATAAAACTGCATTTAGTTTTTTAATTGCTTTGTTCAGCCTTTGTAATGATATGGTACAATACGCTGGAAAGTGGTCTCTTTTCTGTTATGTATAAGGTCAAATGGGATAACAGACATCCAAGGGAATTGATATGATGATGCCAATCTCTTCCCTCATCTCTGGGTAGCATTTTAGACAGATGACAGTTCAAAATTGCTTGAATCCAGACCCATGCCTCCCTGAAATTCATCCGTGGCCCACTTCTCACCTTTTATAGAATATGTCCATTATTCAGGATGTCTCCTCTTACCCTGCTTCCTTCCCCACTTCCATAAGACATCCAAACATTCTGTCACTCAGGTTTCTTTTGTGAGGCAGAGCAGCCCCTGGAACGTGCTGGTGTTAATAATGAGATGGGATTGCAGGGCCATTCTAAGTGCTTGTCAGGCATGGCCATTTGCACCGAGCCTTCCTTTCCCCGGTTTTTGTCATATTTCCATTTCTCAAGCCCCGCCTGTCACCCTGACCTGTTACACTGTCTTCTCGACTTTTAGCTACAGCAAGGGCTCTGTTCCCCATGAGCACTTCCTATGAGCTCCTGTGTTATTTGAAGGTTTCCTTCTGGCTTCCTACAGCTGCGTTGGAACTCAGCCAACAGAGGTGCTGGTGCTGCCTGAGCATCCCCATGAGCATTCACATACCGCTGCCTTTAGCACCGGTTACACTTGTCTCTGCCGTGTGCTAGGGACCCGGATCCAGCTGACCTGGCCCTCACCAAGTTTACAGCCCACATTGTCAAGGAATTTCTCAGGGCAAGACCAAGGAATAAACCCATCCACTTTTCTCTCTGGACATCACTCCTCAACTCTGTAATGTCTAAGCCTTTTTTCTAACTGGGAAAGCCGCCCCTTTCCTTTACACAAACCTTAGGTTCACTCAAGAGCTTGAACCTGCAGTGAATAAACGTCCCAGTGAACACTAACTAGGAACACTCAGTTGAGGTTAAAAAGAAAACCCAGAAGAGAAAGAAATGTTAAAAGTACAAATGGGGAAGATAATTAACTAGAGCACTGCTTTTCAAACATTTTGACTGTAACCTAAAGTAAGAAATGCATTTTAAACCCTAATCAAGGATACTGACAGAAGTATTCATAAAACAGTTCTTAGCTTTATTATACACAGGGTACTCTGATTTACTCTAATTTGTAAGTTCTGTTCTACTTCTTTTCATGGTTTTTCATTCTAAGAAAAAGTGATGTAACAGGCCACTGAACTGACTTCATGACTCAATAATGAGTTACTATCTGCAGTTTGAAAAATGTGAGATTATAGGCTTCTGGATTGCTAATCCAAAGTGATCTGTACTCTCTCCAGAGTTCATCCAGTACAAACTGCAGTGGACTCTGGTGCCAGTGAAGTGCTCAATGTCAAGTGTCTGGCTGTCCCACCACATCCCATTCTCTACTTCTTCCTTGCCATATGGCAGCTCAGCTAGAGAACACACTGCCCGGCTTCCCTTACAATAAGGTAAGGCCATGTGACTACATTTCACCAGTGAAAGGTGAGTGGAAATGATTGTGTGATTCTGCACTACTTGGTTAAAAGAAAATCCTTTGCCCTGGACTTCTGCCTTCTGCTCTTCTTTTCTGAAACCTGAAGTGACAACAACTTGACTTTGAGCATGCCAAGGAGGTTAATGACTTAGGATGGGGGTCAGCAAACCCCTGATCATGGAGCACGTGTGGCCCACCAACTATTTGGATGATAAAGTTTTATTTGAGCAATTGCAACAGATGCCATAAGTACCTGCTCTAGAGAGTACAGAGCCTGGGTCCCTGGGTGAGCTCCTGGAGCAGAGCCTTCTAATTTTCCTAAACTCTTTTATGAGAGAAAAATTAACTTCTGCCTTACAGTCTTAGTCTCAGCATTTTGGAATCTCTTTGTAATGGCATTTTATCCTATCCTTATCCAATGCACCCTCCCAATCCTGTCTGCCTCCAAAGTGCACAGCCCTCCCAGGACAGAGCTGTCCCTGGCCTCTCAATGCCTCCAGCACCACACTCAGTCCCTTTTTTAATGGATCCGTTTCCACATTAGACTGTTATGTTCCTCACAAAAAAAAAAAAAAAAGATTCTGCAGATTCAGTTCTGTATCCCAGTCCTTAACAAAATCCCTGTCACACACAATCATTCCCTATACATTTAGGTCCCTGGGACTCAGGAGTGAAGGAAGTTTCCCATCAAGGTCTCAGACTCTTCAGATCACTGTCCCATTATTTCTGTGGCCTCCTCCCATCCCTCATCCTTACTAACATCAATCTTATTGTCTCCTTTGTTGCTGATAAATTTAGCTTGCTTAAGAACTGTCATGAACTAATTGATGAGACTATTCCAAGTCTTGGTTAGTTCAGACTTGCTTGGCATGGGTCCTAAACTGGCACTGGTTAGTTCCACTGCTATAACCTGTGGCTTCCCTGCACACTGTTTTTTTCCTTTGGTCACTCAAAATTAATTTCTTCATGACATTCAGAAGTCTTGGAGTCTCTCTACCTGCCCACCAAGTTCAATCCTGAAGAAAACATCGAGGTCTCAAGTTTTCTTACGAGTTGAACAGATAAACCTACTGTGAGACTCATGCATATCCAACCTACTACAGACTTAGTTTACCACTTCTCACACCTTGCCTTGGATTGTGTTGGACATTTTCCCATTTTCATTGGATGCAGGGAAGTGACTTAACCAAACACACAGAAAGTATTCACTAACAGCCAATAAGAACTTAGTGCCAACAAAAGGGTAATCAGGCTTCTCTAAGATTGATCAATTAAACAAACAAACAAAAATTTTTGCTTAGGGACCCAAAATGTATAAAATCCACAAATATATAATCTTGTAAGCAGGATAAATTAATGTTTTGACTTACAGCATTTGAGACTGACTGGTATCGATCAAAGCTGATGAGTACAATGTTATACACAGATGCTGTACACAAAAGATAGTCAGTAGTGAGCCAAAAGACACAAATGTTATTTTCAAACTCCCAGTTGAAGAGCTTGTGAGGGATGAATAAAGGAATGGAGATCATACCTGCATGGGCAGAAAAAAATGAAGGTTAACAAATACAGTATGTATCAGTGAATACAAAGAGAGGCAAACATGACACAATGAACTATCTGAAATGACCAAAAACTGCTTGATTATAATTTAGAAATTCATGGTATTTCAACAAATTCAGGACTGATCTCCTACACGTTGTAAATACAACTTTAAAAATAGCTGTCACAAACATCATACCTTCAATGGCTCCTTGTTACTTTCCAAATTAAGTTCGGGTCCCAACATGTATTTCCAGCCATATACAGCACCCATCATCTTTTGTGTTTATGATCCAACCCAGACAGGATGGGCCGCCCTTCCCCTAAACACATCTCACATTGCCACATTTTTTTGCTTTTGCCAAGAACATTCTTCTTGCTTGAAGATCTCTCTTTTACAGGGAAGTCTATTTAACTCCTTCTCATTCTTCACTTAGCGTAAAAAAAAAATGATATCTTTCTTATCATCTTTATTGGAACTTCCTAGGTAGAAGTGACCCTTTGCCACCTGCCCTCTCCTGGCACCTCAGTCATCTCTCCCTCTCTCGTGTACAGACACGTCCTACTTTATAACATTGTCACATGTTAAGATTGGGACCGTGTTGGAAGTTGATCTTTGTATTTTTCACAACATCTAGAGTTGACTAATGGCTCACACATGTAACTCAAATAAATTAATCGCAGCTAATAGGTATTGTACAGTTACCATATGCCAGACACTGTCCTGTGTGCATTACATATATCATCTCATCTAACTGTCATAGAAACTCTGTAAGGCAGGGACAGTGTGAGAGAAAAAACCCTCTGCTACTCCACTCCTGGCTCACTCCTCTTCACCCTGGTTGTTGTTCAGTCACTAAGCCATGTCTGACTCTTTGCAACCCCATGAACTGTACCAAGTCAGGCTCCTGTGTCCTTCACTATCTCCTAGAGTTTGCTTAAATTCATGTCCATTGAGTCAGTGATGCTATCTAGCTGTCCCATCCTCTGCTGCCCCCTTCTCCTTTGGCCTTCCATCTTCCCCAGCATCAGGGTCTTTTCAAAGAGTTGGCTCTTCACATCAGGTGGCCAAAGTATTGGAGCTTCGGCTTCAGCATCAGCCCTTCCAGTGAATATTCAGGGTTGATTTTCTTTAGCATTGAGTGGTTTGATCTTCTTGTGGTCCCAGAGACTCTAAAAAGTCTTCCCAACACCACAAGTCAAAAGCATCAATTCTTTGGCACTCAGTTCATGGTCCGACTCTCACATCCATACATGACTATCGGAAAAAACAGAGCTTTGACTGTATGGACCTTTGTCGGCAGTGATATCTCTTCACCCTATCTGACCTCAAATACACCACACCCACACCCACACCCACACTCTCAGATCCTTGCACAGGTATCCTGGTATGCAGCACACTTCCCTCTAAGAAGCCTCCTTCTATTTACTCAAATGAATCTTCCTCAGTGAGCCCTAACCCTGAAGTTTACACTGTAAGCTCTACCTCTAACATACTTCCTCCTCCCTATGTTTTTTCTCAATAGCAAATGATCAACCTCTAAAATGTTGTGTAATTTTATTTATTTATTTATTTATATTGTTTATTGTCTGTCTCACCACCCATGTTCCCAGAAAAAATACAAGCACCATGAGGGCAGGATTTTTTTTTTTTTTTTACTGTATTTTCCCTGATATATCCCCAGCACCTAAAAGGGTGCCTGGTTCAAAATAAATCAGTATCGGATGAATGAATAGATGAAAATAGGGAAGTCTAGTTTCATTAAAAATTGCTGTCAATCCTGAATAGCCCCTTCTTTCTGAAGCCAGTTAAGAAGCTGCATCTTGTGGGAAGTGGGAGGGAGATTCAAGAGGAGGGGACATATGTATGACTATGACTGATTCATACTGATATATGGCAGAAAAGTGAAAGTGAAGTCACTCAGTCGTGCCCAACTCTTTGTGACCCTATGGACTGTAGCCTACCACACTCCTCTGTCCATGGGATTTTCTGGGCAAGAGTACTGGAGTGGGTTGCCATTTCCTTCTCCAAAGGATCTTCCCAACCCAGGGATCGAACCTGGGTCTCCAACACAATATTATTAAGCAATTATCCTCCAATTAAAAATAAACTTAAAAAAAAAAAAACACTGCATCTTCCATGAGAAAATGACAGTCAAAAGGTAGAGGGGAAGCTGAAAGCCCTAGTGAACTCTTTGAACCAACAGAGCAACGTGTGGATAACAGTGATTGTCCTGAGGGTATTATGGACTGAATGTGTCACCCTCCCCCAAAATTCACATGCTGAAGCCCGAATCCCCAGAGTGATAGGGCCTATAAGGAGGTAATTAAAGTAAAATTAGGTTGTAAGGGTAGAGCCCTAATCCAACAGGCTTAGTGTCCATAGAGGAAGAAACACCAGGAAGCTCGCTTGTTCACTGTCTCTCAAGCCCAAATGAGGATGAAGCAAGATGGCAGCCATCTACAGGCCAGGAGGAGAGCCCTCACCAGGCACCAAATCAGCTGGCACCTGGGATGTCCTAACTGCTGTAAAGTCACCCAGACTGTGGTTATTCTGTTGGGGCAACCCGAGCTGACTAACACAGAGGGAAAGAGAAGAGTCCGGATCTGAGGCCTCACGGTACCAGCACACTTCACTCTGTTGTGCTTCCCTTTATTGCACTTCACGGATACTGCATTTATTATGAATGGAAGGCTCATGGCAACCCTGCATCGAGCGAAGTCTGTCAGCGCCATTTCTGCCAATAGCATTTGCTTCCTTTGCGTGTCTATGTCACATTTGCTACTCCTCACAATATTTTTATTTTTTTATTATTATATTTGTTGTGGTGATCTTTGACGTTACTGTTTTAATTGTTTTGGAGCTCCATGAACTTTGCCCACATAATCCAGTGAACTTCATAAATGTTGTATGTGTTCTGACTGCTTCACCAGTCTGCCATTTCCTTGTCTCCTCGGGTTTCCCTATTCCGTGAGACATAACAACATTACAATTAGGCTGATTAATAACCCTAGAATGACCTATGAGTATTCAAGTGAAAGGAAGAGCCAACAATGTGGCAAATTTCAGTGTTGTCTCATTTTAGGAAATTGCCACAGGCACCCCAGCTTTCAGCATCCACCACCCTGAGAAGTCAGCATCCATCAACATCAAGGCAAGACCTTCCCGTGAGCAAAAAGATTATGACTCCGTTAAGGCTTGGAAAATGGTTAGCATTTTTTACCATAGAATATTTTTAAATTAAGGTGTGTACATTGTTTTTTTAGATATAATGTTATTGCACACTTAGTAGACCGCAGCTATACCTTTTACATGCACTAAAAGCTAGTGGAGGTGATGGAATTCCAGTGGAGCTATTTCAAATCCTGGGAGATGATGCTGTGAAAGTGCTGCACTCAATATGCCAGCAAATTTGGACAACTCAGCAGTGGCCACAGGACTGGAAAAGGTCAGTTTTCATTCCAATCCCAAAGAAAGGCAATGCCAAAGAATGCTCAAACTACTGCACAATTGCACTCATCTCACATGCTAGTAAAGTAATGCTCAAAATTCTCCAACCCAGGCTTCAGCAATACGTGAACCATGAACTTCCAGATGTTCAAGCTGGTTTTAGAAAAGGCAGAGGCCTGTATACCTGTGGCAGATTCACTTTGATATATGGCAAAACCAATACAATATTGTAAAGTTAAATAAGATTAAAAAAAATAGAAATCAACTACAGAAGGAAAACTACCCGCCCCCCCCCCAAAAAAAAAGAAAGAAAAGAAAAGGCAGAGGAACCAGAGATCAAATTGCCAACATCTGCTGGATCGTGGAAAAAGCAAGAGAGTTCCAGAAAAACATCTATTTCTGCTTTATTGACTATGCCAAAGCCTTTGACTGTGTGGATCACAATAAACTGTGGAAAATTCTGAAAGAGATGGGAATACCAGACCACCTAACCTGCCTCTTGAGAAATGTGTATGCAGGTCAAGAAGCAGCAGTTAGAACTGGACATGGAACAACAGACTGGTTCCAAATAGGAAAAGGAGTATGTCAAGGCTGTATATTATCACCCTGCTTATTTAACTTATATGCAGAGTACATCATGAGAAACGCTGGACTGGAAGAGACACAAGCTTGAATCAAGATTGCCAGGAGAAATATCAATAACCTCAGATATGCAGATGACACCACCCTTATGGCAGAAAGTGAAGAGGAACTCAAAAGCCTCTTGATGAAAGTGAAAGTGGAGAGTGAAAAGGTTGGCTTAAAGCTCAACATTCAGAAAACGAAGATCATGGCATCCAGTCCCATCACTTCATGGCAAATAGATGGGTAAACAGTGGAAACAGTTTCAGACTTTATTTTGGGGGGGCTCCAAAATCACTGCAAATGGTGACTGCAGCCCTGAAATTAAAAGACGCTTACTCCTTGGAAGGAAAGTTATGACCAACCTAGATAGCATATTCAAAAGCAGAGACATTACTTTGCCAACAAAGGTCCATCTAGTCAAGGCTATGGTTTTTCCTGTGGTCACATATGGATGTGAGAGTTGGACTGTGAAGAAGGCTGAGTGCCAAAGAATTGATGCTTTGGAACTGTGGTGTTGGAGAAGACTTTTGAGAGTCCTTGGACTGCAAGGAGATCCAACCAGTCCATTGTGAAGGAGATCAGCCCTGGGATTTCTTTGGAAGGAATGATGCTAAAGCTGAAACTCCAGTACTTTGGCCACCTCATGGGAAGAGTTGACTCATTGGAAAAGACTCTGATGCTGGGAGGGATTGGGGGCAGGAGGAGAAGGGGACGACAGAGGATGAGATGGCTGGATGGCATCACTGACTCAATGGACGTGAGTCTGAGTAAACTCCAGGAGTTGGTGATGAACAGGGAGGCCTGGCATGCTGCGATCCATGGGGTCACGAAGAGTTGGACACGACTGAGTGACTGAACTGAACTGAACTGAACTGAAGAAACCAAAAAATTCATGTGACTCTTATTTTGATTTTTGCTTTATTGCAGCAGTCTGGAACTGAACCCAAAATACTTCTGAGTTACACTTGTACTAAAGATACACTTTGCCATCCTGAATATGTGGTTCAGACTCTGTCATCAACAACAACCTTTTGCCCTTTGAAGATCCTGTCTGGGTCATCCATCATGTGCTTATGTAGGCCATACATAGCCACACAGATGTATATATGAAAAAGGGACCCATAGGTGGAAGCATTGGTCATGTGATAACAATTTTATAGGTATCAGTATAGATATAAATAATATTTTTCTGGAATAATATATAGATTAGATATGTTAATCCACCTGATACTGGAATTTTTCCTCAATAAATCTTTCCTTTTCAACTAAATTCAGCCTAGGAAGCTGCTCAGGTAGCACAAATTTTAAGAAATTGCTTCTACAGGAGGCCGGTTCAAAAACCTGTGACAAGAGGACAATTCAGCCAGAAAGCCCACTATATGGAGCACGCAATGCTCTAACCTGCAGTGGCATCACCACGTGGATGTGGAGCTCTGGATCCCATAACCCTAAATATTAAAAATTGCCATCTTACAGCTACAGAAAATCTCTCACAAGGCCCATCTTGGCCCATCACCACCATCACCGTGAGCCTCAGAGCTAAAAAGACACACTTCAAGCATGGCAAAGGAGAAATAACAGCATTGACACAAAACTCAAATCTAGTTTCGAAATGCTCTCGAAGACTCTGCCCAGCCCTGTGCTGCATGGTGAATATTGCATTAGATCAGTGGACCTCTGCATGAAGCTGGCAGGTGGCAGGGAAAATGTGAAGGATGAGACCGGCTGATTAAGAGAGATTCTGGCCTGTGTCCAACTGGTCTCATTGGGAGCAAAGCCATTTCTTTTCTCATCCACCTGACGATAGAGGAGGACCACCAGGACTGCTGAGTCATCACATCTGCAGGGACATTTCTCAAAGAGGAACCACAGATTGTGATGCTCAAGACCACAATGGTGGGCCTGCCATGATGCTGACCCTGGGCCTTATACAGAGGCACTCTGTTCTTATCTAGAACCATCTTCATTCAAAAGCTTCAAGCCTCAGTCTCTCTCCCTTGGATATATTTTTACCCCATCCCTTCTGACCATGAGATATACAAGTCTTTACTTCCTTTGGAATAGTCAAAATACATCATCCATTTTAAATGTTGAGTATCATCTAAAAGTTACACAGTTCTGTGAAGAAGGAGGGGGATACATATATTTATAATAGAATATTCTCTGTTCACATAAACATACTTGTATATTTATCTGTGTGGGCTTCCCTGGTGGCTCAGAGGGTAAAGCATCTGCCTAAAATGCAGGAGACCTGGGTTCGATCCCTGGGTCGGGAAGATCCCCTGGAGAAGGAAATGGAAACCTACTCCAGTATTCTTGCCTGGAAAAATTCCATGGAACAGAGGAGTCTAGCAGGCCACAGTCCATGGGGTCACAAAGAGTCAGACGTGACTGAGCAACTGAGCACACACACCCATGCACATGTGAGCAAAGAGAGTGATGTGGAAGGATCTATATCAAGTTGTTAGTGTTGGTTACCTGGAGGGGCAGAGCTGAGGAGAAAAACGAGACTGCTGCATGTTTTTAATGCTTCTATATTAGTTCTCCACTTTTTTATGTGATCCTGTCATTTCTATACCTGGATTCCTAAGTCAATCTTTCCAACTAGAGGTTTCCTCCAAAACTTTTATCATTGCAATATCAGAAGCATAAACTGCCTTCCCAAGTGCTCCCTATTTCTCTGAGGAATGTCATACTTCTCTTGTCCCCAGAACTCAGTCTTTAAAACACGTCTTTCTCCTGCCTGACCACCCCACCCGCGTTGCATCTCTGCCTCCTGAACTTATTTGCACTCTTACCCTCGTCGGCAAAGTAACTTTTCAGCTTTTTATTTAAAGCAGAGACATTACCTTGCCAACAAATTACCGTCTAGTCAAGGCTATGGTTTTTCCAGCAGTCATGTATGGATGTGAGAGTTGGACTATAAAGAAAACTAGGCACCGGGAAGAATTGATGCTTTTGAACTGCGGTGTTGGAGAAAGCTCTTGTAAGTCCCTTGGACTGCAAGGAGATCAAACCAATCAATCCTAAAGGAAATCAACCCTGAATATTCATTGGAAGGACTGATGCTGAAACTCCAATACTTTGGCCACCTGATGGCAAGAACTGACGCCTGGGAGAAGACCTTGATGCTGGGAAAGACTGAAGGCAGGAGGAGAAGCGGACAACAGAGGATGAGATGGTTGGATGGCATCACTGACTCAATGTACATGTGTTTGAGTAAGCTCCATGAGTTGGTGATGGACAGAAAAGCCTGGCATGCTGCACTCCACGGGGTCGCAAAGAGTTGGACATGACTAAGTGACTGAACTGACCCTCGCTCAGGACCTCACTGCTGATTTCTGCCAAGGTCACTGCAGGATTCTCGGAAACCAAGCCACCCCCTGCTCCAGCTTCTCTAACCTCCTGCTGCTGCTAAGTCGCTTCAGTCGTGTCCGACTCTGTGCGACCCCATAGACAGCAGCCCACTAGGTTCTGCCATCCCTGGGATTCTCCAGGCAAGAACACTGGAGTCTCTAACCTCCTACATCTCTTCTAATGCCTCTAATGTGAAGCTTCAACACAGTCACTCAGTTAAATGTCACATTGCTTTCTGAATAAGCTCCAATCCAGACTCACACTAGTATTCAAAGATCTTAATTGTATAGATTCCAACTATTTCATCTTCACCTTTTGCTGTTCTCATATAGCCCATTTGCACATAAGCCATCTGGGAGCTCACACTTAGGAAGGTATATGCAGTGATTTTCTGTCAGCATATCCCTGTTGATTCTTAGAATTCTCTGCTCTCCCCAACTCTGCCTATGGAAATTATTCCCAGCCCCTTAAGTTCATTTTGGAGGCCACTAACCCCTAACAAAATGTGTTCCCCTACCCCCTGCCCCACCTCTGAGTGCCTATAACACTTGGTAGGTCTTTGTGGGTTCTCATATCACTTTATCCTGTTAGTCATTTCTGAACTTCTCTTATCTGCAGTACTATTTTGAAGGCTTAAAAAAGAAACAGATTAACCTAGTCCTGTCTGTCTCTCATCATCATCTAATTGCACTTAGTACTTAACAGTACTTATACATGGTAGGTACTCTACTAACATTTGTGAACTTGGTTTGAGTTGATATTTGTCTACAGAGAACTCAAGAGTGAAAATACTAACACAAGTTGAGCAATCACTATGTTCCAGGCACTAAACTTAAATCGTTCTATTAGTTTTGCTTCACTTTAACATAACTGTGTGTATGTAGCTATACATGATAACAAATTAACTAGGAGGTCCTATAAAACAATATCAGCAGTAGACACTTCTGCGTATTTACTTATTATTACAAGGATATGCACTTCCCTGGTGGCTCAGCTTGTTAAGAATTCGCCTGCAATGTGGGAGGCCTGGGTTCAATCCCTGGGTTGGAAAGATCCCCTCGAGAAGGGAAAGGCTACCCACTCCAGTAATCTGGCCTAGAGAATTCCATGGTCTGTACAGTCCATGGGGTCACCAAAAGTCGGACACAACTGAGTGACTTTCACTGTACACTCACTATTATAAGGATTGTGGAAAATGATCATCAGGCAGTAAGAAATTATGAAGTGTACGTTTTCAAAGAAAGATTACTTTGATTTCTATGATCTTACAGTTATTTAGCACTATGATACCATATCATACACAAAGTAGGTTAGTGTTGGGTGTACTTTACAACATGCTATGATATATCATAAAATAATATCAACTATACTATTTGACCTGAACATCCTATTTTCTGATTGTGCCAATTACCAGTATATGCATCATTTCCTATAAGTCCAACACTGTGATATTAAAGAAACTATGCTTACTTAAAAAGGAATACTTATAAACCTAAACATGCAACGAAAATAGCTCCAGAAACAAAAATAACTTTTAGATTAAAGCAGTACTGGACTTACTGTTATTCCATGAAAAGAAACTGCTTTTAGAGGAAAATTCCCCTACAAACCTTATTTACATATATATATATCATTCCCGTATAGTGCCATATAGCCTCCCCTGCGTTTAAATCCTTAAACTTTTCATTTCTAATAGTACCCAATTTTATACAGTCCTTTGACATAATAAAAGCTTATTTTATGTTTTTAGAAATAAATTATAATCGAGAAAGATTATCTTAAAGATATATAACTTACCAACAAAGAAGTCTGAAATGGCCAAGTTAAGGAAAAAGTAATTACTTCGATGTCTAAGATTTTTGTCCACCACAAAAGCTAAAATGACCACAGCATTTCCTAGCATTATAGCAAAAGCTAGTAAGCTCATTAAAAATGCTAAAGCAATGTTTGAAAAAGAATTTATGTCTTTACCAGCTGGCATCACAGCAGAAGAATTTGTGTCATTAGTAAGTGGCATCACATGAGAAGAATTTATGCCATGAGTAGACATGACATCAAACTCAATACAGCAAACTAAGCCAGCAAGACAATTCCAACAAGTGTCTTTCCAGTCGGATACCTAAAATATATAGTCTCCTACACATAACAACATTTTTTAAAAGTCTAATGCTGATCTCATAGTACTTCCTGATTCGTGATAAAAGCAAACTTGTGGTAACAGTTTCCTCTTAACTGACACTGAAGAAGTGTTTCCAAAGACAGTGAAAGGTTTTATCTTAAAAATTTTGATGTAACTCATCTATTTCCCACTAACAGAGCAATATTATATAAAATATAATTGATGCACTCTATAGGTAAGGAATTGGGCTCAAATGAGAAGATATAAATCCAGTTAAATGTCCCCTTCTGACCAAGATACAATAGCAGGGGCTGAATTCACCATCACAGCTGAAACAGTGAAAAAAAATGAACACAATATATGAAACCATAGTTTTTGAGGCACGGGACATCAGGCAATGAAGAATATTGATCCCTGAGAGAAGAGGAGAAAATGAGGAGAGCCTGGCAGTTGCCCCAGTTCATTGTCTTGAGAGATCTTCCAGGGCACAGAGCAGAGAAGGGTATCCAGGGGAAGCCCAGCAAATTCCCTGAGATAGAGACGTTAAGCTGAGAGTTGGGCAGTACGAGACAGAACTCTGTGCTAGGGAGCTGCAGAGGGCCCTCCTCAAGCATTCACCAGGATACTGACCAGCACAGTGTGCGGGGAAGTGTTCTCAGACAGGAAGAAGAACCACTCAAAAAGATTAAAAATACCCAGGAGTCACAGTGAGCCAGTTACAAACTTTGTTCCCATCAGTTAGACACAAAATCTCAATTCATGAGGCATTGAGTAATATTACATATTTAGAAAGCTCTTGCCTCAGTAGTCAGAAATAGGTAGCCCCTTACTGAATACTGCTAGGATCCTGCCTCACAAATCTTAAAAGCAAAACCTGAGAGGATCAAACTATTTCCAAGTGACTTAACAGCAGCTCAAGAGTATTTGTAGAACATAAAAATATCCAGTCTCCAACAAGGTGAAATTTATACCATCTGAAATCCAATTGAGAATAATCAAACGTGCCAAGAAGCAGGCAAATAACACCCATAATGCAGAGAAAAATGAATCACTGAAACCCGTAACTGACACAAATACAAAGACATTAAGGCAGTTATTCTAGCTGTATTCCATATTTTTATACAGATATATACAGATACAATTTATAAAAAACAGGATGCCAGAGTAGAAGGATGTGCACTCGTCTTCTCCTGTGAAATCTCCAAAATTGCAACTAAGCTCTGAACAACCATTGACATTAGGATGTTGGATCCCACCAAAAAAAGATATCCCACTTTCAAGGGCAAAGGAGAAGCCCCAACCAGACAGTAGGAGGGGCGAAATCACGTTTAGAATCAAACCCCATAGAGATCTCGTCAAGAATATTAGAGATACCAAGGGAACGTTTCATGCAAAGATGGGTACAATAAAGAACAGAAATGGCATGGACCTAACAGCAGCAGAAGATATTAAGAAGAGGTGGCAAGAATACACAAAGAACTGTACAAAAAAGATCTTTGTGACCCAGATAACCACAATGGTGTGATCACTCACCTAGAGCCAAACATCCTGGAGTATGAAGTCAAGTGGACCTTAGGAAACATCACTAAGAACAAAGCTAGTGGAGGTGACAGAATTCCAGTTGAGCTATTTCAAATCTTAAAAGATGATGCTGTGAAAGGGCTGCACTTAATATGCCAGCAAACTTGGCAAACTCAGCAGCGGCCACAGGATTATAAAAGATCAGTTTTCATTCCAATCCCAAAGAAAGGCAATGTCAAAGAATATTCAAACTACCACAGGATTACACTCATCTCACACACTAGCAAAGTAATGCTGAAAATTCTCTAAGCCAGGCTTCAGTTCTTGGAAACCAAGAACTCCGAGTTGTTCAAGCTGGATGTAGAAAAGGCAGAGCAACCAGAGATCAAATTGCCAACATCCGCTGGATCATAGAAAAAGCAAGAAAATTCCAGAAAAACATCTATTTCTGCTTCATTGACTATGCTAAAGCTTTTGACTTTGTGGGTCACAACAAACTGTGGAAAATTCTTCAAGAGATGGGAATACCAGACCACCTTATTTGCTTCCAGAGGAATCTGTATGCAGGTCAAGAAGCAACAGTTAGAACCAGACGTGGAACAACGGACTGGTTCCAAATTGGGAAAGGAGTCCGTCAAGGCTGTATATTGTCACCCTGCTTATTTAACTTATATGCAGAGTACATCATGCAAAATGCCAGGCTAGATGAAGCACAAGCTGGAATCAAGATTGCTGGGAGAAATATCAATAACCTCAGATATGCAGATGATACCACCCCTATGGCAGAAAGTGATGAGGAATTAAAGAGCCTCTTGATGAAAGTGAAAGAGGAGAGTGAAAAAGCTGGCTTAAAATTCAACACTCAGAAAACTAAGATCATGACATCTGGTCCCATCACTTCATTGCAAATAGATGGGGAAAGAATGGAAACAGTGACAGACTTTATTTTCTTGGCCTCCAGAATCACTGCAGATAGTGACAGCAGCTATGAAATTAATAGATGCTTACTCCTTGGAAGAAAAGCTATGACCAATCTAGACAGCATATTCAAAAGCAGAGACATTACTTTGCCAACAAAGGTCTGTCTAGTCAAGGCTATGGTTTTTCCAGTAGTCATGTATGGATGTGAGAGTTGAACTATAAAGAAAGCTAAGTGCCAAAGAATTGATGCTTTTGAACTGCGGTGTTGGAGAAGACTTGAGAGTCATTTGGACTGCAAGGAGATGGACTGCATCCTATAGGAAATCAACCCTAAATATTCACTGGAAGGACTGATGCTGAAACTCCAATACTTTGGCCATCTGATGTGAAGAACTGACTCATTGGAAAAGACCCTGATGTTGGGAAAGATTGAAGGCAGGAGGAGAAGGGCAACAGAGGATGAGATGGTTGGATGGCATCACCAACTCAATGGATAGGAGTTTGAGCAAGCTCTGGGAGTTGGTGATAGACAGGGAAGTCTGGTGTGCTGCAGTCCATGGGGTCGCGAAGAGTCGGACATGACTGAGCGACTGAAATGATAACAGATATAAAGGTCTTCCTTTATAGGTCACCTGGAAAGAATCTGCAATGCAGGAGACCCTGGTTCAATTCCTGGGTTGGGAAGGTCCCCTGAAAGAGGGCACGGCAACCCACTCCAGTATTCTTGCCTGGAGAATCCCCATGGACAGAGGAGTCTGGTGAGCTACAGTCCATGGGGTCGCAATGAGTCAGACACAACTGAGTGACTAAACACATAGATAAAAAAGATATTTTTAAAAGACCCAAATGAAACTTCTAGAAATGAAAACTAAAATGTATGAACTAAAAACACATTAGAAGAGATTAATGACAGATCAGAAGTTGTGGAAGAAAGGATCGTGAACATGAACACAGAGCAATATAAACTACTCAAAGTGAAAATCGGATGTAAAGGAGAATTTTTTTTTAATTTAACAGAGCTTTACTACACTGTAGAACAACTTCAAGTGACTTAATATATACCTACAGAAGTCCCTGCAGGAAAGTAGAGAGGAGGGAACATAAGGGGAAAAATTGCAGAAATCATGGCCAAAAGCTTTCATCATTTGATGAAAACTATAAGCCAAGAAGTCAGTGAAATTTAAACACAAGAAACTTGGTGAAAACCGCACAAAGCACATCAAATCAAACCCTTAAAAACCGATGTTTTAAGAAAAAGTCTTAAGAGCATCCAGAGGAGGAAAATTGCATACAAAATTAAAAAATATATGGATGGCAGCAGATTTCTCATCAGAAACAATGTAAGCAAGAAGATATTAGTCAACATCTTTCAAGGGCTGAAAAAAAAAACATCAACTTAGAATTCTGTACCTAATAAAAATAACTTTCAAAAAAAAAAAGTTGAAATAAAGAATTTTTCAGATGTATAAAAGCTGAAAGGATTCACCATCAGGAAACTAGCACTACAAGAACTATGAAAGGAAGTTCTTCAGGCAGAGGAAAATAGATCCAAATGGAAATAGGAATCTATACAAAGGAATGAAGAACAATAAAAATGGAAGTTTTCTTGTTTCCCCTAAATAGAAGTCACTTGCTAAGGGCTAAGGCTGCATTTTGTTTCATATTGTCTTATTATTTTTTGTCTAAGTATGATATATACAACAAAAGTACATAAATCACAACTGTATAAAGTACACACATCATAGATGTGTAACTGATTAAGTTTTACAAAACAAACATACCCCTGGAACTGCTACCCCAGGCAGGAAATGAAGCACCTTGGGAACTTCTCTGGTGGTTGAGACTGGGAGACTACACACTTCCAATGCAGGGACCTTGGATTCCATCCCTGGTCAGGGAACAAAGATCCCACATGGCATGACCTAAATAAATAAATGAGAAAAATTTTTTAAAAAGAAACAGTTCAGGTCAGTTCAGTCACTGAGTCATGTCCGACTCTTTGCGACCCCATGAATCGCCACACGCCAGGCCTCCCTGTCCATCACCAACTCCTGGACTTTACTCAAATTCATGTCCATCGATTCGGTGATGACATCCAGCCATCTCATCCTCTGTCGTCCCCTTCTCCTCCTGCCCCTAATCCCTCCCAGCATCAGAGTCTTTTCCAATGAGTCAACTCTTCGCATGAGGTGGCCAAAGTATTGGAGTTAGGCACCTCAAATATTCCCTTACCTAGTCAGTCAACCCTTGTGGGTAAAACTGTCCTGATATTTATAATCATAAATTAATTATGCCCATTTTTGTATTTTATAAATGAAACTATATGTTCAAATTTTACACTAAAATACTTCATATATTCTATATGACATGTTAAAGTATAAAGAAATTTGTATTAATATATTCTACCCCACTATAATATGTTAATTTCATTTGCAGTGCTTCTAAATTTACTAAAGTGAAGAAAAAAAGGAATTGGCTACATTTCCCTTTTCTTATAATTTCAATGGAAGGGGAAAAAAAAAACCCTGTTTTTTTCTCACTTGGTAACCATAAGCTGAACCTGGAGCTTCCTTATTGGACAGTTCTACTTCATATGTACTCATTAGGTAACCGCTTCAAAAACCAAGAGTATGATCTGGGTAATAAAAAAGGATATATACTTCAGAATCTACATGTCTTTCAAATATATATAGTTTTCCAAAGGAAAAAGTCTGATGAAGGAAGAAGCAAACTGGTTCTTCCCATTCCTCTTACCTCACACTTGGTAGAAACTTAGAATCAATTTAGCCTTCCAGCGATGTCTCTTGATACCAATGTCCTCCATTCACTGCCCATGCAGGCAACAATAAGGAAAATAATATCACATGCCATTGACTTATTTTACTTATCCATCCAAAAGTAGTAGGTTAATAGAGGGGATTCTCTGGTGGCTCCAATGGTGAAGAATCCACCTGCAATGAAGGAGACCCAGGTTCGATCCTTGAGTTGGGAAGATCCCCTGGAGAAGGGACTGGATGCCCACTCCAGTATTCTTGCCCGAAGAATCCCATGAACAGAGGAGCCCAGCAGGCTACTGAAGGACTGCTGCTGCTGAGTCACATCAGTCGTGTCCGACTCTGTGTGACACCATAGACGGCAGCCCACCAGGCTCCCCCCGTCCCTGGGATTCTCCAGGCAAGAACACTGGAGTGGGTTGCCATTTCCTTCTCCAATGCATGAAAGTGAAAAGGGAAAGGGAAGTTGCTCAGTCGTGTCCGACCCTCAGCGACCCCATGGACTGCAGCCTACCAGGCTCCTCTGTCCCTGGGATTTTCCAGGCAGGAGTACTGGAGTGGGATGCCATTGCCTTCTCCGACTGAAGGACTAAGCACAGGTTAATAGAAAATTGGCATGGATAACAAACACACTTAAGAAGATGGCCATGACAAAGAACCAAAGGACTGATATACAAATCTCCAGCACTGTGTTTTGCAACATAAGGTGAAGGGAATTAAAAATAGGCTTCTGTGAGATAGATGATTACACTTTTGTGGTGAAATTAAGGAGAAAGGGTTTATCTTTTACAGTAAATTACAAACAAGTCCTCCCTACTTCATCAAAATTTTCTTTCTCAGTGGTGATTAATCCATAAAACTAGAGCTACCATTAAGAATCCCAAGAGTTGGATGCTACTGAAGCAACTTGGTATGCACTTATAGTTGATTTAGTCTTATGTTTAATTTCTTCTGTATAGCAATGTGACTGTTACACACGGATATATATATATATATATAAAAGTTACAGATACAGATATATATACAGATACAAAAAGATACAGATATATACAAAAAGATATATATATATATAAAGTTATATATTTTTCATATTCTTTTCCATTATGGTTTATCACAGGGTATTGAATGTAGTTCGCTATGCTCTACTGTAGGACCTTATTGTTTAGGATTATCACATCTTGGGCCAGCCATATAGACCAACCCAGTGATTTAACCAGAGGGACCTTCATTAGGGAGAAATGTTTGGATCAAAGTAATGATAAGTGGAAGAAAACTAAAATTATTGCTAAGGGGTGTTACAAAAGGCAAAGTCTAATAAATTTTGGTGCCTTAAGAGAAGCATAGAGCAAGAGAATATTATTCTCTTAGTTTTAACTCAGATGCCCTTTGGGTGAAGGACTCATTTATCAAAATCTTCTCTTTTGAATAATTAAGAAGTAAGCAGAATAGCCAACCCAGTGAACATACATATATACACTTGTGAGAGTGGTCTGTGTCCTCATGATGGATGAACAAATGGTCTGACCGTAACCGTACGAACAATACGAAGGTGGCTCTGCCTTTTGGTTCCTATTTCATAGGATAGAGCGATTATGTAAGACCTGAGTTAGGAAGAAAATAAAGGGAATATATATCCACACTGATTAATGATAATCTAGATGAACAATTGCATGCCCATTAATTTTGATGGTGAAGATTTAAGGAATATGAGAATAGAAGTTCATCTTCTGGAATACAGGAGTAGAAGTTCATCTTCTAAATGTTCCATCTGTCAAAACATTGTGTGTGAAAATAGCTTCTTGCCCAACACTGTGCGTGAAAAGCCATAAAGAGGTAGAGGAACAATGGAGACACTTGGATCACTGAGAAAGGAAAAGAATTTAGTTTAACTTGGTAGGCCCACCCTCCTGAGAATGAAAAGCCTGAAAGTCTGTGTGGATGGCTGTGGGAAGCTCTATGTCATATTCAAATCAAAGTCCATTTAGCAGTCACAAGTACTTGCAAAGGCAATGGCACCCCACTCCAGTACTCTTGCCTGAAAAATCCCACGAACGGAGGAGCCTGGTGGGCTGCAGTCCATGGGGTTGCTAAGAGTCGGACATGACTGAGCGACTTCACTTTCTCTTTTCACTTTCATGCACTGGAGAAGGAAATGGCAACCCACTCCAGTGTTCTTGCCTGGAGAATCCCAGGGACGGTGGAGCCTGGTAGGCTGCCGTCTATGGGGTCACACAGAGTCGGACACGACTGAAGTGACTTAGCATAGCATAGCATAGCCTAAACGGGAGTCAATGTGATCAGGTGCCAGGTGTATTTCCTAATTGTAAGAAAACTTTTCCTCAGCCGTGTCCAGCTCCTTGCGACCCTTTGGGCTGTAGCCCACCAGGTTCCTCTGTCCATGGGATTTTTCAGGCAAGAATACTGGATTGGGTTGCCATTTCCTCCTCCAGGAGATCTTCCTGACCCAGGGATCAAACCCAAGTCCCTTTGTCTCCTACATTGCAGGCGAATTCTTTACTGCTGAGCCGTCAGGGAAGCCCTAATTGTGAGAAGCTAATACTCTAAATGTCAACAGCAGGTCTGCTGGATCAAACAGCTTTTGCCTGCTTGAAAAAGAATCTTAGGAGAATTAGGAGCTGGTCTAGGAGTAATTGATGAAGAGGGACTCACTTTTAATTAGGAAAGGTATTTTGAAGGAAAAAAAAAAAAAGACTTCTGGAACAAATGGGGACCCTCCAAGGCATTTTCCTCCAGGAGGAAAGATAAGGATGGCAACTGGATGGTAACATAGCACTGGGAAAATGGACTTTTCAACCAGCACAGACACTGTGATAATCTGCCTAAACTCAGCAGCGGAAACAGGCTTGTATATCACCACATCTGGACTCTTCACTGTCGTAACTCAAATGGGAGTCTGAGCTGCCTGAGGCCCAATAACCAGAGAATCTCACTGCGTGGGAGACCTGTGGGCTCTACAGTCTGTGGAAATTTGTAACTGGAGAATGTTACCTCTCAAAGTGCTCTTTAGCAGCTTTAGTGTCATGACTGATGGCGAACCGTTCCTTTCCTGTGACATTACTAGCAGGTATTGGACAAAACTTTAAACAGGACTAGAGGGTTCCCCATAGAGAAGAGTTATTCCCAGTTGTGGAACATCTCACTAAGAACCACTGTCTCTCAGACAGAGAAAAGGAATTTGACTGTGTTTTCAAGAGTCCTGAAATAACAGACACACACGTGGTATCTAGCCTACACCTCTCTGAGAAAAGGTAGATTTTGTTGGAATGGACAAAATAATGATATGTAATTATATCTGATTTATATCATACTGTGTATCCATGACACTTCTGTGTGGTATAATACACAAATCATAGATAAATTTAATATTGTAGAAGCTAATATAATTTATAGCATTACCAAGGTTGATCTAATGTATTATGAGATTATATTAAAACCCCTCGATGATGTTCTTCCTATGGAGGAGAAATGGCTTAATCTCTCTCACCTAATGGATATATACATTAAGTGCTGATAACTGTAAGTCAGGAAGACAGAAGTGTTATAAAGTTAGTTCAAAATATGAGGAGGTTTGTGCTAGTCTACTAATATTATTGGATTGTTCATCTGTTTAAATCCATACCAAACCCTTGTTACTTATTACAGATGTTTGGAATTTGGTGAATTTTGATTGTCTCTGTGATTATGTCACCCACTCCAGTGTTCTTGCCTGGAGAATCCCAGGGATAGAGGAGCCTGGTGGGCTGCCGTTTATGGGGTTGCACAGAGTTGGATACACTGAAGTGACTTGGTGGTGGCGGCGGCGGTGATTATGTCATGCTTTAAGGCAAGTAGTTACTGTCAACCAAGAGTTATCACTAGGTCTAAAAAGGGCTTGCTCATAGGTCAGGGAGCTAGACCATGCTGTGAGGGGAAGTTCCAGTTCCAGAAGACCTGGAATTAGCCAGATCAAGACATGGAATGTGCTAGTTAATGGAGTTGCTTTGGAACCATGAGTTTGAGGAGTTCCCAGCCAGTCTGTTGGAGAAGGCAATGGCACCCCACTCCAGTACTCTTGCCTGGAAAATACCATGGACAGAGGAGCCTGGTAGACAGCAGTCCATGGGGTCGCGAAGTGTAGGACATGACTGAGCGACTTCACTTTAACTTTTCACTTTCATGCATTGGAGAAGGAAATGGCAACCCACTCCAGTGTTCTTGCCTGGAGAATCCCAGGGACGGCAGAGCCTGGTGGGCTGCCATCTATGGGGTCGCGCAGAGTCAGACACGACTGAAGCAACTTAGAAGCGGTAGCAGCAGCAGCCAGTCTGTTCCAGCTTTCAGCATTGTTGATTGGTAACAGTGAGACTGATGATTTGCATCTGCTCTTCATGTCCCAGGAAGCTGTGCTGTTGGCCTGATTATGAAGCAAGAATATGCCTATGTAACCAGCAGGGAATAAGAAACCCTGGCTGAGACTCCCATTCTGGCTCCCTAGGTTCAAGGTGCTCAAAGTCAGTTGGTCCTAGGGAAGAAGCACTCATGTGCGGCCCTTACAAAGAGAGGACATCTGGAGCTCAGCCTGACTTCTGCAGACCCTCTTTGTAAAGCAGCCTTGGGCGGTGATGTTTATCTTTCCTCTATGCTGATTCTGTATCAGATCCCCTTCCTGCGCTAAACCACGGATTTCTAAGCATTTTCATTTTGGTTCTGTGAGTCTTCCTTAGTGATTGAACCCTATCTAGCTGTCAGCATTAATGCAGTTAGATTCCAGATGCTTTAGAAAAAAAGGCGTAACAGCCATAATTTCTCACCCTCATCTCCGCTTCACCTCCCCCACCCCCACGCCACATACATACACACATACACACTCTCTCTCCTAGGATGACAGCTCACATCTCTCACCCAGGAGAAAGCAGACTGCCTAAATAATACACAGTGGAAACTTGAGTCTATCAAAAACTGCAAGATACAAGAAACTACTGGGACTTGACCTTATCTGTGGGGTGCGGGGAAATCCCAGGAAATAGTGGGGAAAGGGCTTTGGTAAGAAATGGGGGTGATTAAAGAAGAAAGACATGAAGAATGAGCTAAAAGAAAAATGTAAAGTAAGTCTGAGAGAGCATTCACTTGGAACATTGCTAAAATCTCATGTCCTCACTCACTGTGGGCCCAAAAAAGCTGTCACAGGACCCATCCATAAAACCCAAGCCAGTCTCCATCCACAGTACTGGTCAGACTCTACTGAAAGTTAGAGCTACCTAAACCTGCATCAAGGATCACTGTGTATACAGAAGCAACAAAACAGAAGAGAAGCCCAAGGCAAATAAGGAACAGCAGACAAGCTGACGGGTGTCTTAATTTATGTAATCCAGAAGCAGATCCTGAGAAAAAGATCTATACAAGAAGTTTATTTGAGAGCTGATTCCAGGAGTACTAGGAGAAGAGTGGGAAAAGGAAGCAAGCCAAGAAGGGTACATTGAAGGTACACTTTGACTAATGAAATCTTAATCCTCCTGGGACAGTCTGGAAGCCAGTGAAGAATGTGCTTCTCAGAGTTATTCCCGTAGTTGTAAGGGAGCCAGAAATCACTGGATAAAGATTGTTAGAGTTTGAAGATGGCATCAATTCTCTGGTATTTCCAGCCTGAGGTACATATGCAGAGCAGTATCAGGCCACCAGAAAAAGCCATCAGCAAGGAAATGCAGATGCTGGCAGGTGGGAGGTCAGCAGGGATGAGCCACAGCAGTGAGGCCAAAGGAGATAACAGGCTGGGTGCTGACGACATAGTTAGAATCCCAAGAGCTCTTCTCCAGCAAAGCAACCGTCTTTCCAACCTTTACCTTTCTTAAATGGCAGCTAAGGACTCATTTTGTAGACAAGAAGGAACGGGTTCTGTCTCATTGGTTACATTAGGGGCTCCCATGTAGGGTTTTTGAACTTGAGTGCTGTGTCCAGCTATATCATACTTTAGACTCATGTCCTGGAACTGAGCCACCCAGAAGATATATGCCACCCCTTACCCAGTACACCATGGACACAAACCTGTTAATGGATAGACACCAAGGGACAAAATCGGTCTAACTAAAGATATAAGGGTGCTCAGAATACCCTCACAGAGTGAGTAGGATATGTGAGTTGATGCTACTAGAGTGCTAGAGTTGATGATGTAGTTAATGAGTGGATGTTCCAAAGGGTAGATAAAACTTTATTAAGAAAATATATTATGCAGGTTTTAACCCTGTTGCAAGAGACCAAATGACATGTAAAGCCTGAAATATTTACCATCTGATCTTTTTTCAATGTGGACCCACTACTGTAAGCCACAAGTGAGTCTCCCAACCCTAGTCAGGCTCTCAATACCTCACCCCAGAAGAGGAGATCTCAGGGAAGAACCAGAAGGATTGACTGGTCTGCCTTTCTGTTGTCGGGGCTCACCAAGACCACCTTCACGTTCTGTGATTTGCTAGAAGGGCTCACAATGCAGTAAAGATGCCGTGCTCACAGTCACAGTTTAATTCAGCAACAGGATACAGAGTAATATCAGCAAAGGGGAGAGTCCAGGAGAGACCAGGCACAAACTTCCAGTTGTCCTCTCCCAGTGAAGTCAGATGGATAGTGCATAATTTTAGCAATGATGAATAGCAACACACATAAACTATTGCCAACCAGAGAAACTCACCTGGGCTTTGGTGTCCAAGGTGTTCTGAGGGATTGATCATATGGGCATTTAGCATCCACATGGTAGACCTTCATTACTCAGTCTCCAACCCTTTCAGAGATCACACTGATACCACATGGCCCAAGATTCACACCATGAATCACATTGTTAACACAGACTATCTGGCTTTGCCTAGGCCCCAAGTAAACAAAAACACTTAAATGGCCAAGATATTCCAAGATCTTAGAGGTTATTTCCAAACTTTTCTTTGAAATAGGAAGCGTTTGGACAACCCAGACCAGCTGAGTTAATCCTTTATTGCACCCTTGCCTTAGTGTTTTCCCAGAACTGGATGAATGATGGAGAAATAAAGAAGCAGCTCAGGAAAACAAATCAAGAAGCTCGATGGAGAACAGCCTGGGGAGAGGCCTCCTAAAGAATGGGGAGCTGGGTTTCCTTCACCTCACAGTGGGCTCCTTCCTGGATACTCATGGATGGTAAATGTTTTCTGTTGTTGTGTCCTCTGTGTGATCTTTCAAAAGCTTTCCACCAAGTTGAGGGACATGAGTCAGAGGCAACTAGACAGAGCTGTGGGAGTTATAAAACATGGTATCATTAAACAATAAGAAAGCTTTAGCAAGTACTCCTTTAGAAATGCAAAGGGAATTATACAAATTGAGAAGCATACAGAAAACTTTTGGCAGCTTAATTTAAGAAAAAAAGGAGACCAAAAATAACAATAGGTGAAAAAGAATAAAAGAAGGAAAAAGCCATAAAGAAAATGCAAAATAGTCTCAGGAAGAAAAGAGCTTGGTTTTTGTACTTTGCTTTCATCTCTAAATGTAAGCCTGCTTGAAAGTCCCTGCGTGGTGATGGTTTTAGTCTCTTGTTGGTGGTTTAGTTGCTAACTCATGTCCAACTCTTGTTACCCCATGGACTGTAGCCTGCCAGGTTCCTCTGTCCATGGGATTCTCCAGGCAAGAACACTGGAATGGGTTGCCATTTCCTTCTCCAGATGATCTTCCCAACCTAGGAACGAAACCCAGATCTCCTGCATTGCAGGCAAATTCTTTACCAACTGAGCGTGAGGAAAGCCCTAGTCTCTTATTGGCTGAAGAAAATGGAAGACATTGGGGACTGAAACGGAGCAAGACCTGTAGGTTTCCTAGGCTTGGAAACCTCTTTGTGTTCCTCATTTCTTCTTTGTAGGGATTAGGCTTCAGCCTCTATGAGCTTCCCTGAGTTCCAAAGGGCAGGTTTCTAATCAGAAAAGGGAGGCCATGCAGAGACAAGGGAGGAGCAGTCAAGAAAAATAATACAGCCTTGCAGGCAGGGTCCTGGTTCTGCCTCAAGGGATACATATCAGTTCAATTCAGTTCAGTTCAGTTGCTCATTCATGTCCGACTCTTTGCGACCCCATGAACCGCAGCATGCCAGGCCTCCCTGTCCATCACCAACTCCTGGAGTTCACTCAGGCTCACACCCATTGAGTCAGTGATGCCATCCAGCCATCTCATCCTCTGTCGTCCCCTTCTCCTCTTGCCCCCAATCCCTCCCAGCATCAGAGTCTTTCCCAATGAGTCAGCTCTTCACATGAGGAGGCCAAAGTACTGGAGTTTCAGCTTTAGCATCATTCCTTCCAAAGAATACCCAGGGCTGATCTCCTTCAGAATGGACTGGTTGGATCTTCTTGCAGTCCAAGGGACTCTCAAGAGTCTTCTCCAACACCACAGTTCAAAAGTATCAATTCAGGGCTCAGCTTTCTTCACAGTCCAACTCTCACATCCATACACAACTACTGGAAAAACCATAGCCTTGACTAGACGGACCTTTCTTGGCAAAGTAATGTCTCTGCTTTTGAATATGCTATCTAGGTTGGTCATAACTTTCCTTCCAAGGAGTAAGCGTCTTTTAATTTCATGGCTGCAGTCACCATCTGCAGTGATTTTGGAGCCCCCAAAATAAAAGTCTGACACTGTTTCCACTGTTTCCCCATCTATTTCCCATGAAGTGATGGGACTGGATGCCATGATCTTTGTTTTCTGAATGTTGATCTTTAAACTGACTTTTTCACTCTCCACTTTCACTTTCATCAAGAGGCTTTTAGTTCCTCTTCACTTTCTGCCATAAGGGTGTGTCATCTGCATATCTGAGGTTATTGATATTTTTACTGGCAATCTTGATTCCAGCTTGTGCTTCCTCCACCCCAGCGTTTCTCATGATGTACTCTGCATAAAAGTTAAATAAGCAGGGAGACAATATACAGCCTTGATGTACTCCTTTTCCTATTTGGAACCAGTCTGTTGTTCCATGTCCAGTTCTAACTGTTGCTTCCTGACCTGCATACAGGTTTCTCAAGAGGCAGGTCAGATGGTCTTGTATTCCCATCTCTTTCAGAATTTTCCACAGTTTATTGTGATCCACACAGTCAAAGGCTTTGGCACTGTTCTTAGCTATACTAGCAAAGTTAATGAATTAAGTTAAAGGATCTAAAGAATGTCAATAGATCTTGGACCACTAGTCACAAGCCACTAAAAGAAAATTATTTTACTTCATTGTTTAATAGCAAATTGCTAATTGTTGGCGGAATTTATTTATGTATATTTTTGTTTACAGAGCTTGAATTTTTAAAATACTATAGATACTTAAAGAAATAGACATACATCAGATGTGATAGAGAAGGAAGGGAACTGGTACACAAGTTGCAAAAAGGCTTGACACTTCAATAAATTTAAATAAATTCAAGTAGAGTACTAAGAACAAAATTCTGAGCTTTTCTCCTAACAACTGTATGTTCACACAAGGTGAGAGAATGAAATGTAGCCAATGTGATTTCATCATCATTCTATTTCCTGAATGTTCTCAGCTTGGCAGCCCATATCTGTGAAAACAGTTCAACACAACCTAAGGCTAGGTCCCCAGGGCTGTCGAATTGCTTTCTCTTTCCACATAGAATTAAAAAAAAAAAAAAAAAACAACACCAGTGCAGATTATCTGCACAACCATAAAATAAATCCCTGTTTACTTTCTGGGCCAACGTACTCAGTATCCCTTCACCATCTTATCTACAGTGGTTACAGTCATCTTGTTTACTTTTGCACCTTACCTAATACTACAAAATCAGCAGTGTATTTATCAACCTTGCTTTCCTTCCCCCTTCACAAGGAATGCTCTCTAGCCTCTCCAGTTTAGAGACTGGAATTAAGAAATTACATAAAATAAATGCTTCATTGGCAGGCAGATTCTTATCCACTGTATCACCAGAAAAGTCCTATATCCATAGTTCTGCTTATTCTGGGCATTTCATATAAATAGAATCATATACTACATGCTCTTTTGTGACTGGCTTCTTTTACACAGAATAATGTTTTCAAGATTCATCCATGTTGTAGCATGAATCTGATTTCATTCTTTTTAAATGACTGAATATTTCATTATGTGGATAGGCCACATTTGTTTATCTATTTGTTTATTGATGGGCATTTGGGTTGTTTCCACTTCTGGGCTATTATGAATAATGTTGCCATAACATTTGTTTCTAAGTTTCTGTGTGGACATATGTTTCCAATTCTCTGGAGTTTATACATAGGAACAGAACTGCTGGTGAAATGGTAACTCTATTTTTAACTTTTTGATGAACAGCCAAATTGTTTTCTAAGACAGCTACATCATTTTGCTTTTCTAATCAGTAATACACAAGGATTTCAGTTTCTCCACATTATTGCCAATACTAGTTATTTTCCATTTAAAAAAATTATTATATTATCTTAGTGGATATGAAGTGATTTCTCATTGTGGACTTGATTTACATTTCCCTGATTCTAATAGTGTCAAACATCTTTTCATGCGCTTCTTGGCCATTTGTATTTTGTCTTTGGAGACATGTATATTTAAGTATTTTGCTTGCTTTTCAGTTGGGTTGTTTGTTACTTTGTGGTTGAGTTGTAAGATTTCTTTACATATTCTGAATACTCACCTTTATCAGATCTACAATTTACAAATATTTCTCTCCCATTCTCTGTGTTATCTTTTCACTTTCTTAATAGTGTCCTCTGAAGCAAAGAGATTTTAATTTTGATGTATTCCAATGTATTTATTTTTCTTTAGTTGCTTGTGCTTTGGGTGTCATATCTAAGAATCTATTATATAATCCAAGGTCATGGAGTTTTACTATTACGTTTTCTTCAATGTAGCTTCTTCCAAACCCTTACAAAACAAAAACAAAACAGCACAGCAGCACAATGGACAGACAAGACTGAAGAGTGTGATTTTCCACACTCTTAAGTAGAGAATTTATTTCCAAATCTAGTCATTATGACTACATTTAAACAAGTCAGATTTATTTTCTTGGGCTCCAAAATCACTGTGGATAGTGACTGCAGGCATGAAATTAAAAGTTGCTTGCACCTTGGAAGAAAAGCTATGACAAACCTAGATAGTGTATTAAAAAGCAAAGACCTAACTTTGCCAACAAATGTCTGTATAGTCAAAGCTATGGTTTTTCCAGTAATTATGTACAGATGTGAGAGTTGGACCATAAGAAGGCTGAGCACTGAAGAATTGATGTTTTCTAATTGTGGTGCTGGAGAAGACTCTTAAGAGTCTCTTGTACTCCAAGGAGATCAAACCAGTCAATCCTAAAGGAAATCAACCCTGAATATTCACTGGAAGGACTGAGGCTGATGCTGAAGCTCCAATAATTTGGCTACCTGATGCAGAGAGGCAACTCATTGGGAAAAAACCCTGATTCTGGGAAAGATTGAGGGCAGGAGGAGAAGGCAGAGACAGAGGATGAGATGGTTGGTATCATCAACGTAATGGACATGAGTTTGAGCAAACTCCAGGAGACAGTGAAGGACAGGGAAGCCTGGCGTGTTGCAGTCCTTGGGATCACAAAGAGTCAGACACTACTGAGTGACTGAACAACAAAAGTATATACAAACATGGTCTTAAAACTTCTGGTTTTGCATGTAAGGAACTTGGAAGTTGCCCCTCCCTTCTGCCAAGTAAAAAAATGAATGGACTAAAAAATAAACTCTTTTAGAATTCATAAAAGAAGAAAGGACATAGGGCAAACCACTCTCCCCAAAACTGGAGAGATAGACACAGAGCCCTAAGTTACTAGAGCAGAACAGAATTTAAAAAACAGGAAATGCCACGGGAACTAGCGCTAGGGGAGAAAGCCTGAACTATAATTGATTTGCTGGAGGATCGGTGTCGACAACCCTGAGAGTTGAAAACTCCAGGAAGGAGTCTTCCCTGGCGGTCCGGTGATTAGACTCTGCTTCCACTGCAGGGGACTCAGGTTCCATCCCTGGTCCCTCAGGGCATGTGGCGCAGCCGAACAGAAAATTTTTTTAATTAAGCAAAACAACTCCAAGGGGATCCACTCACAGGGAGGTACCCGCAATACTGTGAGATTTATCTCCAGGAGCTTGACCAGGTTCCCACAGAAATATCAGAAAAACCCACTCATACAGGGGAAGGGGAATGGAAATATTGTGAAATATGACCGAGCACTCTGTCCTTCTTAACTAGGCCTACCCAGTGGAAACTAGTTAACTGGAGCCTGATCTACCAGGGTTTTATCAAACCCTAACAGATATGGGGAAAGGGAAGTACCCAACTCCAGCCCACTGAAGCTATCCTGTCCTACCTAAGATGGGAGGCGGAGAAAAAAAAAAAAAAAAAAACTTGAGAAAAGTTCATAGTCCAGAGGCATAGGCTCACTGAGAGGCTGAGATCTGCTAATAATCACAGAACAACTGAACACATCCTCTCCCTCATACACACCTCACCAGCACGTTACTAAAGGCCTGTTTACAGCAGTTTTTTTACACAGTACATCATGGCTGGCCTTTCAAGGAAAAGAAAAAAAAAATCACAAGGTGTACTAATAGGCAAAAGACAATTTGAAGAGACAGAGCAAACATCCAAGCCAAACATGCAGGAATGTTAGAATTATCAGGCCAGAAATTTAAAACAACTATCATGAATATACTAAGAGTTCTAGTCAGAAAATGTAGGCAGTATGGGCAAGAACAAAAGGGCAAACATTAACTGGAAAAAAATAGATGCAGCCACATGTTCATTGCAGCATTATTTACATTAGTCAAGACATGGAAACAACCCACTTGTCCTTCAACAAATGACTGAATAAAGAAAATGTGAGATACACATTCTATAATATTCTAGTTTTGGAAACAGTGGCAAACATTTGTCATCCCTGAGTTCAGTTCAGTTCAGTCACTCAGTCATGTCCATCTCTTTGCAACCCCATGGACTGCAGCATGCCAGGCTTCCCTGTCCATCACCAAGTCCCTGAGCCTACTCAAACTCATGTCCATCACATCAGTGATGCCAAACAACCATCTCATCCTCTGTCGTCCCCTTCTCTTCCCTCCTTCAATCATTCCCAGCATCAGGGTCTTTTCCAATGAGTCAGCTCTTCGCATGAGGTAGCCAAAGTATTGGAGTTTCAGCTTCAAAATCAGTCCTTCCAATGAACACCCAGGACTGATCTCCTTTAGAATGGACTGGTTGGATCTCCTTGCAGTCCAAGGGACTCTCAAGAGTTTTCTCCAACACCAGTTCAAAAGCATCAATTCTTTGGCGCTTAGCTTTCTTTATAAGTCCAACTCTCACATCCATACACAACTACTGAAAAAACTATAGCCTTGACTAGATGAATCTTTGTCAGCAAAGTAATGTCTCTGCTTTTTAATATGCTGTCTAGGTTGGTCATACTTTTTCTTCCAAGGGGCAAGCATCTTTTAATTTCATGGCTGCAGTCACCATCTGCAGTGATTTTGAAGCCCCCAAAATAAAGTCTTATCACTGTTTCCATTCTTTCCCCATCTATTTGCCATGAAGTGATGGGACCGGATGCCCAGAACTTAGTTTTCTGAATGTTGAGATTTAAGCCAACTTTTTCACTCTCCTCTTTCACTTTCATCAAGAGGCTTTTTAGTTCTTGTTCGCTTTCTGCCAAAGTGGTGGTGTCATGTGCATATCTGAGGTTATTGATATTTCTCCCATCAGTCTTGACGCCAGCTTGTGCTTCATCCAGCCTGGCATTTCACATGATGTACTCTGCATAGAAGTTAAATATGCAGGGTGACAATATACAGCTTTGATGGACTCCTTTCCTAATTTGGAACCAGTCTATTGTTCCATGTCCAGTTCTAACTGTTGACCTGCATATGGATTTCTTAGGAGGCAAGTCAGGTGGTCTGATATTCCCACCTCTTGAAGAATTTTCCAGTTTGTTGTGATCCACACAGTTAAAGGCTTTGGTGTAGTCAGTAAAGCAAAAGTAGGTGTTTTTCTGGAGCTCTTTTGCTTTTTCTATGATCCATTGGATGTTGGCAACTTGATCTTTGGTTCCTCTGCCTTTTCTAAATCCAGCTTGAATATTTGGAAGTTCATGGTTCACATACTGTTTAAGCCTGTCTTGGAGAATTTTGAGCATTACTTTGCTAACATGTGAGATGAATGTAATTGTGCAGTAGTTTGAACATTCTTTGGCATTGCCTTTCTTTGGGATTGGAATGAAAACTGACCTTTTCCAGTCCTGTGGCCAGTGCTGAGTTTTCCAGATTTGCTGGCATATTGTGTTGAGGGAAGGCAAACATGTGTCATTGGCAACTCACAAAATCCTAGGGATAGGAGTACCAGAGAAACTCCAAGAAAAGAAAGTTCAACTGGTGTATTTATGAGAGTATCACAATATGGATCCATGCCAATGATTCATCCAATTATCTAGTACATCACTGGATTATAATTTTGCTTCCTAAATATCTTTGAAATCCATCTATTTCATCTCTCTTGCCATTATTCCTAGTCCAAACTATCACAATCTATTTATTACTGCAATAGCCTCTTAAATGCTTCCCATGATTCACTTTTGTTACGTTTCAGTGTATTTTTTGCCAAGTAAGCAGAGTTACATTTCTAAAAGACAAATCTGATTGTTCCCTTCTTCTGCTTAAAATCTTTCAGTTTCATATTACTCTTTTTAAGATCTTATCAGGGTCTACAAGATTCTGCTTGACTGATTCATCACTTACATTTTCTCCTTGATCTCACAAGATGCTCTAGCCCCATGCACCCTAGTGACATCAACACTTCATTTCCTATAAGTAGAAGTTCTCAATAAATGTATAACAGAAAAATGAACTGTTAGGTAGGCTCTTCCACCAGTGAAATTCCTTAGATCCTTTATTTCAGTTGGGAATTTTTTTCTCAAATTCATCAGCCGCATGTCTTTGGCCAGCTTCCATCAGCTGTCATCCTTTCACTGAAGTTTTCTTTCAGCTTTCTTCCCTCCTGCTTTGTTACTTCACCACAGTTCGAACAAAACCACTTCCACTCTAGACCACTTAGGGTCCTGTCACTATTTCTTTAAATTGTGGCAAAATACACATAAAATAAAACTGCGTATCTTAATCATTTGTAAGTGTACCATTCGGTAGTGTTAGTATATTAACACTGTTGTACAGCCAATCTCCAGAACTCTTTCAACTTGCAAACCCCAAACTGTGTACCTATTTCCAACTTCCCATGCTCTAATCCTCTTAATTACTATTTTACTTACTGCCTGTATGAATTTTGACTACTCTAGTTCTCTCATATAAGTAGAATTGTATAGTATCTGTCCTTTTGTGATTAGCACATTCACTTATGTCCTCAAAGTTTATCCATGTTGAAGCATATATTAGAATTTCCTTCCTTTTCACAGCTGAAAAATATACCATTGTGTATATAACACATTTTGCGTCTCTTTTCATCTGTTGATGGACACTTGGGTGGCTTCTACCTTTTGGCTATTGTGAGTAGTGCTAACATAGATGTAAAATATCGCTCCAAACCATGCTTTCAATTTTTTTGTGTTTAAATCCAGAAATGGAATTGCTGGATCATATGGTAATTTTATGTTTAGTTTCTTGAGGAATCATCATACTGTTTTCCATAGTGGCTTCATGATTTTATATTCCCACCAATAGGGAACAGGAGTTCCAATTTCTCCACACTCTTGCCAACATCTGTTCTGTTCTTTTGTTACTAACCATTTTAATGGGTGCAAGGTGTTAGCTCACTGTGGTTTTGATTTGCATTTCCCGAACAAAGCTAGTGGAGGTGATGGAATTCCAGTGGAACTATTCCAAGCCCTGAATGATGATGCTGTGAAAGTGCTGCACTCAATATGCCAGCAAATTTGGAAAACTCAGCAGTGGCCACAGGACTGGAAAAGGTCAGTTTTCATCCCAATCCCAAAGAAAGGCAATGCCAAGGAGTGCTCAAACTACCGAACAATTGCACTCATCTCACACGCTAGTAAAGTAATGCTCAAAATTCTCCAAGCCAGGCTTCAGCAATATGTGAACCGTGAACTTCCTGATGTTCAAGCTGGTTTTAGAAAAGGCAGAGGAACCAGAGATCAAATTGCCAACATCCGCTGGATCATCGAAAAAGCAAGAGAGTTCCAGAAAAACATCTATTTCTGCTTTATTGACTATGCCAAAGCCTTTGACTGTGTGCATCACAAGAAACTGTGGAAAATTCTGAAAGAGATGGGAATACCAGACCACCTGATCTGCCTCTTAAGAAATCTGTATGCAGGTCAGGAAGCAACAGTTAGAACTGGTCATGGAACAACAGACTGGTTCCAAATAGGAAAAGGAGTACGTCAAGCCTGCATATTGTCACCATGTTTATTTAACTTATATGCAGAGTACATCATGAGAAATGCTGGACTGGAAGAAACACAAGTTGGAATCAAGATTGCCGGGAGAAATATCAATAACCTCAGATATGCAGATGACACCACTCTTATGGCAGAAAGTGAAGAGGGGCTAAAAAGCCTCTTGATGAAAGTGAAAGTGGAGAGTGAAAAGGTTGGCTTAAAGCTCAACATTCAGAAAACGAAGATCATGGCATCTGGTCCCATCACCGCATGGGAAATAGATGGGGAAAGAGTGGAAACAGTGTCAGACTTTGTTTTTCTGGGCTCCAAAATCACTGCAGATGGTGACTGCAGCCATGAAATTAAGAGACGCTTACTCCTTGGAAGGAAAGTTATGACCAACCTAGATAGCATATTCAAAAGCAGAGACATTACTTTACCAACAAAGGTTCGCCTAGTCAAGGCTATGGTCTTTCCTGTGGTCATGTATGGATGTGAGAGCTGGACTGTGAGGAAGGCTGAATGCCAAAGAATTGATGCTTTTGAACTGTGGTGTTGGAGAAGACTCTTGAGAGTCCCTTGGACTGCAAGAAGATCCAACCAGTCCATTCTGAAGGAGATCAATCCTGGAATTTCTTTAGAAGGAATGATGCTGAAGCTGAAACTCCAGTATTTTGGCCACCTCATGCGAAGAGTTGACTCATTGGAGAAGACTCTGATGCTGGGAGGGATTGAGGGCAGGAGGAGAAGGGGATGACAGAGAATGAGATGGCTGGATGGCATCACTGATTCGATGGGTGTGAGTCTGGGTGACCTCCGGGAGCTGGTGATGGACAGGGAGGCCTGGCATGCTGCGGTTCATGGGGTCGCAAAGAGTCGGACACGACTGAGCGACTGAGCTGAGCTGAGCTGAATGATTAATGGTGTTGAGTAGCTGTTTGTATGCTCATTGGCCATTTGCTTATCTTCTCTGAATAAGTATCTATTCAAGTCCTTTGCTATTTTCAGATTGCAAGGTTTTTGTTGTTGAATTTAAAGAGTTATCCATATATGCTGGATATTATTCTGAGTACTTATTAGAAACATGATTCACAAATATTTTCTCAGATTCCATAGGTTACCTTTTCACTCTTTTAATTGTCTTTTGATTCAAAGTTTTTATCAAAAATAGATAAACATCAATTTATCTATTTTTACTTCCTTCACCTGTGCTGTTGGTGTCATTTCCAATGAGTCTTATCAGTTTGTATATTTATACTGGAATCAGATATAGATAAAATAAGAAATGGGAAATATTGAGTTTAAAAGAATAAAAAGTTTCCACATAGTCAACAATGATGCCTACTTTATCCATAACTATACAGTCTTATTTTTCTTGGAGCTCTATACTCTGCTTTTTTTCCATGATGCAATATAAACATCTGGTTCAAACCTATAGGCACTTTCCTTCTATATATTGTCGAGTCTTACCTCTGACAAAATATTCAATCCTGCCAACATGCCTTCTTTGACAATATTTCTGCCAGTTTGAAATCTGAATTACCCCTTGGCTTCAGCTGTGCTGCTGTGCTTGACTCTATGCTTGACTCTATCTTCTTTCTTACTGAAAGGAGAAAAGACTCCTCTGGGATTTCTCATGCACACCTTCCCACACAGCCCTCCAGTTGAGAATCACAGCTGTACAGGAGCCAGCAGCCTTTCTTCCTGCACACCACTGCTGGTCTCATGACTCACTTTCCTGTCTGGGCTCCAAAGAGATTCTCCATGTTGATTGGAGATCAGCCTATAATGCTGATTTGATCATTCCCTTTTTTTTTCCCTTAATATTTATTTGGCTGTATGAACTCTTGGAGTTGGTGATGGACAGGGAGGCCTGGCGTGCTGCGATTCATGGGGTCGCAAAGAGTCGGACACGACTGAGCGACTGATCTAAGCAGATCTGATTTGATCTAGTCTTAGTTGCAGCATGCAGAATCTTTGTTAGTTGTGGCAATTGCAGCATGCAGGATCTTTAGTTGTGGCATATGAACTCTCAGTTGCGGCGTGTGGGATCTGGTTCCTTAATAAGGGGTCAAACCTGGGCCCCCTGCAGTGGTAGCCCAGAGTTTTAGCCCCTGGACCACAAGGGAAGTCCTTCCCTTTTTAAGAAAGTTTCTGTGGGTTCTCTCATCAGGTAATCCAATTTCTCTGATGTCTGGCTTCTCCTTCATCCAATCTAATGCATCTGGGCCAGACAGAACCAAAGCATCACACCCAAACTGGCAGCATTCAGTAGGCAACAACCTGAGGGGTAGATGAGTAAGGTGGTAGACCAGTAGCAATGAAGGGGCATCTAAGTGGCAGTGAAATGGCTTCCCAATCAGAAAAACAGGTTAGACTTAAGTGGCACCTCCAGCTACCCAGGTCAGGACCTGAATGCCATCTTAACTCCTTTCTTCCCTGCTTCCCTCAAATCTAGTGCCAAGTTCTCTCAACTTCACCTCCTCAGTTCAGTCGCTCAGTTGTGTCCAACTCTTTGCAACCCCATGGACTGCAACACACCAGGCCTCCCTGTCCATAGCCACCTCCCAGAATCTACCCAAACTCATGTCCATCGAGCTGGTGATGCCGTCCAACCATATTATTCTCTGCTGTCCCCTTCTCCCACCTTCAAATCTTTCCCAGCATCAGGGTCTTTTCCAAACAGTCAGCTCTTCGCATCAGGTGGCCAAAGTATTGGAGTTTCAGCTTCAATATCAGTCCTTGCAATGAATATTCAGGACTGATTTCCTTCAGGATGGACTGGTTGGATCTCCTTGCAGTCCAAGAGACTCTCAAGAGCCTTCTTCAACAGCACAGTTCAAAAGCATCAATTCTTCAGTGCTCAGCTTTCTTTATAGTTCAACTCTCACATCCATACATGACTACTGGAAAATCCATAGCTTTGATCAGACAGACCTTTGTTGGCAAAGTAACATCTCTGCTTTTTAATATGCTATCTAGGTTGGTCATAATTTTTCTTCCAAGGAGTAAGCATCTTTTAATTTCATGGCTTCAGTCACCATCTGCAGTGATTTTGGAACCCCCAAAATAAAGTATTTACCTCCTCAATACTCCTTAAATCCATTTATTTCCATCCATTTCCCCTATTAGTAACTCAGGCCATCGTCATCTCTCATTAGAGGCTCTTTTCATGTCCTTTTGCAGTGTAGGAAAGGAAAACAGATTTTCCCTCTACCATTCTGAATTCTTGGCTGAAAACAGATTAATAAGAGAAAACAGTTTATTAACAGTATGCTGCATGTATACACTGGAGATAACCAGGAAAAAAAGAGGTAAAACTTTCTGAGATGGACCAAGCCACTACTTTAAATACCATCCTCAGCTAAACACAAAGGAAAGATTTGGGGAGTACGGGGTTGGGAAAAGGCAATTTACAAGAAGGTGAGAGAAGGAAATGTTTCTCAGCAAAAATTGCCCTGCTGGCAGATAAATCTCAGGTTAAAAAGTTTTATCTGGTAAAGCTCTCTTCCGGGTATAGGTCACCCTTCTAATGTAAATTTTCTTTATAAATGTAGATTTCCCTTACAAAAAGGTAACTCCTACTCTGTTTTCAGAGCTTCTGCTGTGTTTGCAGTTTTCAAAAAAAAAAAATCAGTTCAAAGTAACTCAATGTGCCAGAGATATATTAGGGTGGCATATTCAGGTGTCAGTACCAAGATCTTACTGATTACAGACAAATCTGATTTCACTTCTTTTACAATAATATATTAACCCACCTACTGAGCTCCCACTTTGTGTGAAGCTTTACACTAGTGACAATTCACACATTATTTCATTTTATTCAACCCTCCAAAAATCCTATGAGGAAGGACTATCAGTCCCACTTTACAGATGAGAAAAATAAGGCTCAAAGAAGTAACAGAGAATGGTAACAAGATGGTTCCATGCCCAGTGGAAGCAAAATTTAAATCCAGCTCTGCCTTCCAAATCTACTTGATTAGAAACATGTACTTGTGATATATGTCTGGCTGTCAAATGACAAAAATAATACGACTTGGTAATGAGTTTGATATTCTTTATTCAAGGAAGAACAGTCCATGGATTGGTGGAGTGCAGTGCCTGGCAAGCAGCAGAGCACCCTCAATGAGAGATTTTGGGCAAGTGCTATTTTTACAGGGATTAGAAGGGGCAAGGCAGGAATGGCATGATTGGCTAGGAGGTCAGGAATTACCTTCTCAGGTGAGCAGGTCCTATTTTCTTGGGCAAGGTAAGCTAGCTAAACTGAGTTGGAGCATTGTGATTGGTGTAAGTTAGGTTTTCTGGACAGTCCAGGCTAACTTAGGTTTAGATTTGTGACATGGGACAGACCACTGGGGCAGCCTCCATTTTGTGCATCCTGTACAAAACTCAAAATCTGGGTTAAATGGAAAAAACAAACAAATTTTTTTTTTTGGTCAAGACCCAAATCTCATCTGTTAGCATTATACTTTTGACCTGCCTGTTTCTCTTTCTACTTGGGTCTACATGAAGGGTTGGCAAAGTATGGATCACAAACCAGAGTTTGCCTCCTGAGTTAAGAATGGTTTTTACATGTTGTGGTATTGTATTTATAGTTAGAAATATGTATCTGGTCTTCATCCCCATCTCTGGCACAGAACTCTTAATAGTATATAATAGTGAGAAATTGGAAAAAAACTTAAATATTGGAAACTAGTTTATACTATATGGTGAGTAAATTTTGATATACCCAGAATATAGAATATGACAAAGCCATAAGAAATTAAGCCATAGAAGAATATTTATTGACATGGGAAAATGTTAACAATATACCTCTATATGAAATATGCAAGATACAAAACAGTATATACAGTTTAATACCATTTTTATGGAAAGAAAAATAGCCATATATACAAAATCATGCATAGGAAAAAATAGAAGCATACCAAATGTTAATAACATTATCTCTAGACAGTGGAATTACAAGTGTCTATAGAATTTTCACAACAAATTTTACCTGCCTTCCAAACAGTATCTGCTTCATGCTATTCTTTCTTGGTTGTGATCAATTTGATGTAATTTCTCTTCAAATAGGCTCTGTATCATGATATATACCTCCAAATCATACTGCTATTCCATTTAAAAAGTAGATGCTACTGGCTCTTTCATACTGGCATATGGAGAATATTTTTAACTCACACAATATACTATAAAATATGCCACAGCATAGATCTGGCTATAGAAAATTATTATTTGGAGAATTTGAAAACCTTCTAATCGAGAGAAATTTTAAACAGACAAAAGGATACTATAACTAGTTAGGGGTCCATAATGAAGAGTGTGAAATAACTCAGGTTCCATAACTGGAGATTTCTGGATCTTTCCTTTTTACTAGCTGACTTTGGGCAAAGGATATTAGGGTTTTTTAGTCTGGAAAATGTGGTTAATAAAAGAAGCAAAAATAAGTTGTTGTTGTTGTTTTTAAGTAAGGGAAAATGGGATCAGAGATTAAAAGGTTTTCTATAAAGATGAATCCCAGGGACGGGGGAACCTGATAGGCTGCTGTCTATGGGGTCGCAGAGTCAGACACGACTGAAGTGACTTAGCAGCAGCAGCATAAAGACCTAAATGTTAGATAAAACAGCTAGAAAGAAATTCAAATTTGGTGTTGCAGAAAAATTAACTCACATTTTTCTGTAGCATTAGTTCTTACTGTTTTTTATCTTCTTTGACAGGTTTTGACATGCCAAAACTGTGAAATCATTTTAATGTTAATAGCCTTTAAGTTCTTTAACAGTTAATACATAAAACATACTTTTTCATGGAATTTGAGGTAAATGTTTTAAATAAATAATGGTTACAACAATTAAACACACTGACAACAAAGGTAATTTATATTTTACCTCTCAGAATCCATTCTGGAGTAAAGCAGTTTACTAAATTCTAATTAAAAATACCAAGTCAAGATGTTGGATCTCCTAAAATTAAAACATTAGAGAATAGGAAAAAAAAACAATGTGTCCACTTTTCTTTGATGTTTTCCATGCTCCAGCATCATTTCAAACTGCTTAGTTCTGTTCCCTCTCTTTGGAAGAGAATTTCAGGCAAATCTGTGACTAATTAATAATTTTTAATAGTTGCTTACAACTATTATCTGAAAGGGAATAGTTAATGACTTATAATACCTCACAGATAAATTTATTTTCTAAATGCCTAGAGTCCCAGGGACGCGGAAGCCTGGTGGGCTGCCATCTATGGGGTCGCACAGAGTCGGACATGACTGAAGCGACTTAGCAGTAGCAGTAGTGGTAAATTGTACAACTTGCAAATGAAAAAAGCAACTTTTATAAAAAACTGATGAAAGGAAGATTTTATAAGAATGGGGGGAAAAAAGAGGGATTTTCTCTGTTTTTACCATCAAAGATTCGTTCCTTCTCTCCACAAATCATGGAGTTGAGAAAGATAGCTGGGGTATGAATAGGAAAAGTGCACTGCATTTACAGAACTACACAGCACACCGTCACTCTGCACCAGCAGTGTTCTGCCACCTCTATGCCATTCCATAAATGTCCCATTAGCCTAGCACAGTTGTGGCACAGTTCTAGTTCCTCAATGAAGATCACAAGAAAAGTACTTCCAGGTTGTTCAAAGAAACCAGACTATTACACCAATACATTTCAGTGGTGGGAGGAGACTACTGGCACACCATATTTATTGCTTAACAGTACAAGAATTAAACACAAAAGGAGAGACTAGAAAATCACTTTGAAAATTCACAAACACCAATTTGCAACAGAAAATTGAGGTATAATACTTATGCTAACAAATCTGTTAGATGAATTATCACTTCAGCACATTAACTGCAGGTGTATACTCCTAGATTTTTACTTAATCCATTACACCATGATGAACACTATAAGATGAAAGGTGACGGATTTATGAACTAAAATCACAAGAAGAAACTCTTGAAGATCAATCTTCAATGAGCCCCTAGTCCAATAAACCATAAAGAGCAGTAAAAGGTAATACTCACTTAACAAAATGAGAATCCCAATGACGAGAAATCAGGTATTTATGTTCCTCTAGAGACACTTCTTCCCCACCTAACAAAGGCACTTGACATGTAATGAAATGGACAGTTAACTCAGGTACTGCCCTGGGCAACTGTTACCTTTCTAAAATTAGATGCAGTGGTGATTAACTTGAAATTAATCCTTCTGAATCAGCCTGAAACACACATGAAAATATCACAAGTTCTCTATTTTGGCAGATGATATAACCAAAGAACAAAAAATATGCTGGTGTTCACAATGAATTGGCTGACTTGAACAGTCCAGGATTCTCTCTCTGTACAATGTATTCTTGGATGACCATGGAATTTGTATATAATTATATGCAAATTAACCTTTCATATAGTTTCAGATGTTAATGTTCACTCCTTTTCTTGTCTTTTCTTACTTTTTTGTTCTTTCCCAAAGCCTTAGACGATTCCTCCTGAAAAAGACATAAATTAATGTAGTATCTTCCTACACTTGAAAAGTGAAAGTGAAGTTGCTCAGTTGTGCCCGACTCTTTGTGACCCCGTGGACTGTAGCCTACCAGGCTCCTCTGTCCATGGGATTCTCCAGGCAAGAATACTGGAGTGGGTTGCCATTTCCTTCTCCAGGGGATCTCCCCAACCCAGGGATCAAACCCAGATCTCCCGCATTGCAGGCAGATGCTTTAACCTCTAAGCCACCAGGGAAGCTCTTAGGAATCTTAAATTCCTACACTTAGGAATCTTAAATCTAGTCATACAGAATATGCAGAACAGTAAAAGTATAATTATTTCCCTATGTATCATCTTTCCGTTTTACAGGGCTCTTTCACTTACCACACTCTTATTTTAATATTTCCAAAACAATCAAGGATAATCAAAGAAAACATTTATCTCAGTTATCTAACCGATTTATATTTGAGTAATTTCAATTATATTTATAAGCTTACTTTTTTATTGGGCTTCCCTGGTGACTCAGACAGTAAAGAATTTGCCTGCAGTGCAGGAGACCGTAGGTCAGGAAGATCACCTAGAGAGGGAATGGCTACCCACTCCAGTATTCTTGCCTGGAGAATTTTATTATTTTCTATGAATATATATATTTTGTCCATGCTGCAGAGCTTGAGGGACTGAACCCAGGTTCCTGCAGTGGAAGCCTACAGTCCTACCACAGGACCCCTAGGGAGTTCCCCTTAATGTTTTTTAATCTATTGTTTATTTTCCAAAGTAAGGCAGCAAAATTTAAATGAATTAGATATGAACGTATCTGAAATATGAAACAAAAACCTCAAAATATAAAGGAAGAAGGCATGTAAAGGCATGCCAGGGAAAAGGGGATATACTTTGACACTAACCGAGAATATGAGAATTTTACGGATGTTTAAAGACCATCCAGTTCACTGTAGCATTAGCTACAACTTCTACAGGCCTCAACTTTAGGGAGTGGAAACTGACTGGTCTTAGGGTTTTTTATAAAACCCCATGAATCTACGAAATTAAAAGAGATGAACCAATCTGCCCAAGATCACACGAGTCAATCATATTGTTCTGACCAAAACCTAAGCCTCTAGTTTCCTAGTTCAATGGTTCTTCCAATATACGTCACTCATTCTAATTCACTCTTAATTTTCTTTTTCACGTTTTTCTTTCAATCTCACAGGCAATAGTGAGACGCTCTTTAGATACAGGATCAGTAACCACTTACTGGTGAATTTGTGTAGTTCTTCTCCACTAGAATGTTTCTGGCACAGTTGTTGATATGTTTGAAGCGATCTGGTCCTAGCAGAACCCCTCCATACCAGCGTGATACCACCACCATGACATCTCTCACATTCAAAATCTGTTATTTTCAGAAGCATAATTATGTACAGATATGGACAAGGACAAATGTGAGTTCTAAAGAAAAATGAAAAATATATATATACACACACATATAAAATTGCACATAAAATTTCCCCCTGACTTTAATGGCATAACCATGAGTGAGCAGAGTGAGATTAGTAACAACTGAGGGGACACATGCTAGAATGAGAAGGGAATTTGGAAAACAATCACTGTGCTCCACAGTGTCCTCAAATCCCAAACCTGGGGGCCACCAGTCAGAGTGAAAGGGAGGTCATGCAGTAGGTTCCAGTTCTTGGTAACTTCAACCAGAATAGCTGAGCTTAGGCAGGTTTCTACTCCTACGTCAAACAGCAACACAAAACCTGCTTCTGCACAAACTGCTAGACAGAACTGAGGCTGTATGAGTAATCGCTGGTGCCTACCGGTAAGGCCTTCCACAGTTTGACATTTGTCAAATGTTGCCCTTAACATGAAGCCCACCAGTCTTCAGGCCTGACCCCCACAAAGTTCCTATTAAGGGAAGGGCCTAGTTAGAAAACAAACCACTACATCCAATGGCAGAAGAAACTACAGCAGCTACCTTAGGGGAAAAAACCAATCCATTCTTAAAATTAATGAACAATCAATGATCACCAGACAGATGAAGAAAATCCAGCAGCATGAAAGAGAAAGGACAAGATAAACTAAAATGGACAAGGAGAAATTTAAGGAAGAAAACATCTGAAAAAAGAAACTCTTAATTACTATACTCAGAAAAATTTTAGAAGACACTGCATTCATAAAAGCAGAACAGCAAGCACACTATGAAAAGGGAAAAACAGAGAACAAGAAAGAACTCCTGAAAATATGGTTGCTAAAAAAAAAATTTTTATTCAACAGAAATTTTGGAAGGCAGTCAAGAAAATGTCTCAGAAAATAAAGCAATGAAATGGACAACTTAATAAAAAAAAAGAAACATTCTGGATCTACCCAGAAGTCCAATATCCAACCAACATGAGTTTTACAAAGACAGAACAGAGAAAACAGGAAGGAAACTGTCATGGAGAAAAAAGGATAACTTTTTCCAGAGCTGAAGATAATCTTCTATTGTCTGTCACTGGAAGAGCTTGAAAGCACAGCACAAGTTATTAACCTTTTGCTTTCTGCCCCATATCCAGTGGTTAAAATGATCTCTCAATCAATGTTTAAAAATCATCTACTAATAAAACCAAATATGGCTCATTATATATCATATAACTGATTGACTTATTCCTAAATGGAGCTCTGTTTGGTTGAGAAATTTTATGGCTCACAGAACAGGATTGACAGGGTTTAACTCACACTTACCTCCATGAGATGGAGAAGACGCCCACCAGCTGCTGTTTCCCCGTCATCCTCACAGTCCTGTAAGAAGGTCTGCTTATCCTCACAGTATATTCTAGAAATCCATATCACAGTGTTATACTTTGAAACCTTGAAATACTGTAATAAAAGTTACACCCCTTCATACTTGTTGCCATTAATTTACTTCCAAAATTAGCATATTTATTTTAAAAAATCTTTCTTGATATATATTGGTTATATTTTCACTGATGATTTACTATCCAATATGCTTCCCTTTATATATTCTGGAAAGCTAAAATCAAGGGTACTTCCTTTGAATCAGAAATGCTACAGTTTCAGAAAGTGAGCTTACGCATCTGACACTCTCTGCCTCTTTTAATCTTGAAGCTGAGATTAGAGAGAGTAGTCACTAAAAAACGTTTACTGAGAGTCAGCTGTCTGAACATTACACATAAGAGGCACTAACAATGGTATAAAGGAAACAGGTGTATACTGTACTCAGAGAGCCTAATCTCTAGTGAAGGAGACAAAAAGTACATTAAAAAAGATGAAGGTGATAAAACCAACCTAAGTCAGTATTTTATACTTTTCTAATGTCTTATCCTAGCCACGAAGCATTTGTCTTCCCCACTATAAGGACTGTAAGATTTATTTTTCTCCATAATTTCCCCCTGGATAGTTATCAGTATCAGAAGTAAGTCACAGTGTTTTTACCCATTTAAATTATCTAGAAAGTTAGCATCTGGGATAATAAATAGGGCTACACTGTAGTTGAATAAGCTTGGCAACTAAGTAAGAGGTATAAAAAGAAAACAGTGCCAGTTAAGATATGCCATCTAGTGGATTTTTTAGGCCCCTACAAATAGTAATATTCTATCTGCTGCTGATGCTGCTAAGTCACTTCAGTCGTGTCCGACTGTGTGACCCCGTAGACGGCAGCCCACCAGGCTGCCCCGTCCCTGGGATTCTCCAGGCAAGAACACTGGAGTGGGTTGCCATTTCCTTCTCCAATGGATGAATGTGAAAAGTGAAAGGTAAGTCGCTCAGTCATGTCCAACTCTCAGCGACCCCATGGACTGCAGCCTACCAGGCTCCTCAGTCCACGGGATTTTCCAGGCAAGAGTACTGGAGTGGGGTGCCATCACCTTCTCCGAATATTCTTATCTAGGACTAGGCAAATATAGCAAAGATATCTTTCCAGCTATTGTGATAAAAAGCCAAATACTACCTTATCTATACACCTAAGTCAACTTTATTAGTTTTATTATACCAATCATATTCATTCATTCATTCATTCATCCATCTTTCCATTTACCAATCCATCTATCCATCCACCAATCCATTTATCCATTCATTCACTCAGTAAATATTTACTGCCCAGTTCGATCCCTGGGTTGAGAAGATCCCCTGGAGGAGGAAATGGCAACCCACTCCAGGGTTCTTGCCTGGAAAATCCCATGGACAGAGGAGCCTGGCAGGCTACAGTCCATGGGGTCACAAAGCATCGGCTAAGACTGAAGCCACTGAGCACGTGTGCATGCATACACACACACTGAAACACACACACACACGTACACACACACACACACACGCACGCACACACACACTGAACCAAGCTCTACTATTATTTAGAGTTGGCCTGATTTCAAGAAGAGAAAGTTAGTACTATTAAACAAAATTTTATATGGCAACTTTAAGGTAAAAAGGAGTCAGGGATTGACTTTAAGGAACAAAAGAAGAAATTTAACTATATACATCAGTACTGTTAGGTTTTTGTTTTATTTTAAAGAGAAGTACCATGGACATTTTCACTAACCCTTTCCTCCCATGCCAGGAAGACAATGACGCAGCATCCAAGACCTGTGTGGACCAATGGCCTGGAGAGTGCCCCATAACGCCAAAGCAGGAACACAGCCCCAGAGCCAGGAAGTAACCTTAAAAGGACCCGAAGCATTCAAAACACACAACACAAAGTCCATGGACCACATTCAAGTTATTTCTTTAACTCCCAGTGGAGTCCTTTAAGCCTCCACTTTGTGCCTTTTTCGTCTTCTCTGACACACAATTCTGCCAAGCTAAGCTCCTTCATTCCCAAATATCCATTATATAAGGGGGTGACTTAGAGGGGCTGCAGTCAGCTGACATCTGTGAGAAGTGATAACTGATCACAATCAATATGCAAAAATACTCAAGTACTTAAACCTGGGGCTTGAAATACAGTATCTGGCACATTATTTCACTTTTAGATAACTTAAAATCAATATCATGTCCAGTGACTGTTGAAGGGGCAGCCACACAACCATGTATTAATAGGAATAAGATAGAGATAAATAACATTAAATTCTCAAATTCAGATCTACCACTTAATGACAATGTGATCTTGAAAGAGTTCACCTTTTTATAGTAGCACAATCACTTAAATAATTAGAATTAACTCATGTAAATTCAGTGCACAGAGTAGGCACTCAATAAAGATGCAAACTAAATGAATGGTACCTATTAACAGTTTTACAGCACATTCTAACCACTGAGAGCAAGCACAGTCTAATCTCTCCTTTTTATTGATGACCCTAACTCACTAAAACACCAAAATTCTATACCCTGATACTCTAATAAGTAGGGAATTATGTAACAAATAGGTTTTTGGAAGATTTGGCATTTAACGGGATGTGACTTAGTAATATTAAAAACTCCCCAATCAAAAATGATAATTTTTTTTGAGTTTTCTGAATTTTAGATAGCCTAGATTTTACAGATAGTCTCAATCATATTTTAAGTTTACACCGAATTCCTATGTCTACTATTTTAGCTAAATTAAGTCTGTATAAATTTGAATATTTTAAAAAATACACCCTTCATCTCTTTACAACAAATTTTGCAGAGATTTATATAAAACCTTCTTACTCAAAGACATGTAGTGAAAGAGGCACTCTAAATTCACTGCTAACGGGAGCATAAATTGGTTTAAAAAAACTTCAGAAAATATTTGGTAATATGGATTAAGAATTTCAAAAATGCTCACATTTCTTGATAATTCTACTTCCAGGAATCTATTCATTTTTTCCTTTTTAACTATACTTCTGTTTCATTTCAAAAAAGAATATGAGATAACCAGAACCTATCCTGAGGAAATAATCTAAAAAATATACAAAGATGTTCACAGGACTATTCTTTATAATAGTTTTTAAAAATGAAAAACTAAAACAAAAAGGATATGGTTAAATAAATTGTGGTATGGAACCTCAAACAAATATGATAAAGCCATTAAAATAATGTTTATAAAGCAATGTAACAACATGGAAAAATGCTTTTGTTATAGTAAGGAAAAACCTGGATACTTGAATGAAGCATTAAAAAATAAACTTTGCATAGAATGACAGAAAACATTTCACAATATCAGATATACTGAATGGCAGAGAATGGTTAACTTTTCCTTTTTTTCCTGCGGTTTCCAAATATTTTACACATGATTATTACTTTTACAATGGAAAAAAAAAAACACATAATTGTTTGTTTTAAATCATGCATCTGGTCCCCCATTTTTTTTTTTTTTTCCAAACTGCACATTCCTGAAGCAGTGATGATCACTTACCGGTACGCATAGATGTTGTGGGTGGCACTAGCAATTTTCTTATTCTCATACAATTTGGCAAGAACCATTTTCACCTTAAAAGCAGCAACAATATAAATAAACTGATATATATTTTTTATTTGCTCTGTAAATGCTTAAAAAAAATCTTAAAGCATATTGATATACATACTGTTGAACTGAAATTAACAGTTATTTAAAGAATCAACTAAATTTTGAAAAAGCCATTTCCAAAGTTTTCTCCTCATTTTAGGAGCAAAAACTGAATTACTCTAGTTGGTACAAAAAAACAGTTCTAGAATTTTTGAGCACCAGTTTTCAACAAATATCTGAGCAGTAACCATGTCCAAGGTACTTGCATATAAGAAATTTCCCCCACACTGTAGAGAGAAAGTTAAATGAGAATATGAGAATTTCTAGAAATGGCTCTGAAAATTTACCAGCGTGAGAGGTGCAGAGTAATGGTATGTTTCAAAACTTATGAAACCAAACTCTCCCTGGAAGAAATAAGGTTCAGAGAGGACCTAACAAGAGCCAGAACTTGAAAGATAAGTGACAATTCTGCATCAAAATGGAAGAGTAGGGTGGAGCAAGAAGTCATCCCTTCAGAGCAAAGAGCATGTACAAATGGACCAGATGTAGTAGGAAGAAATAAACAATGCTTAAATTTAACTGGGGGCTTCCCTGATAGCTCAGTTGGTAAAGAATCCGCTTGCAATGCAGGAGACCCTGGTTCGATTCCTGGGCCGGGAAGATCCGCTAAAGAAGGGATAGGCTACCCACTCCAGTACTCCTGGGCTTCCCCTGTGGCTCAGCTGGCAAAGAATCTGCCTGCAATGCAGATCTGGATTCGATCCCTGGATTGGGAAGATCCCCTGGAGAAGGGAAAGGCTACCCATTCCAGTATTCTGGCCTGGAGAATTCCATGGACTATACAGCCCATGGGGTCACAAACAGGCGGATATGACTGAGCAACTTTCACTTTGGGCTTCCCTAAAAGCTCAGTTGGTAAATCCGCCTGCAATGCAGGAGACCCCAGTTTGATTCCTGGGTCGGGAAGATCTGCTGGAGAAAGGATAGGCTACCCACTCCAGTATCCTTGGGCTTCTCTGTGGCTCAGCTGGTAAAGAATCCACCTGCAATGCAGGAGACCTGGGTTCAATTCCTGGGTTGGGAAGATCCCCTGAAGAAGGGAAAGGCTACCCACTCCAGTATTTTGGCCTGGAGAAATGCCTGGACTACATAGTCCATGGGGTCACAAAGAGTCAGACATGACTGAGTGACTCTCACTTAGTTGAAATGGAACTTTAGATAAATCACAATATTTTTATTATAAGTATGACCTATGCAATAACGTTTACCTGAAATTCCAATTTAGGTAGGTATCCTGGCAACCTTATCAGGGACATAAAAGAGAAAGGTTCAGAAAGTGACCAACAGTTTTATGTAGCTCTGCCTTTAGAGTATGAATGTAATGACAAATGTATCAGATGATTTAAGCAGGGTCATATCATGTAGTGACTTGTATAACGTGTTTGAATTTCTCCTTGCAGCCAAAGGAAATCAGCAAAGATTACTGAGTATGTGGGGGAAGAGTGACATGTGGTCAGATCTTCCACAAAAGTAGTTGGCAAGGGGTACGGATGAAACTGGAGGTAGGGAAGACTGAGTTAGAGACGAGGAGACCAATCTGGATCAGAAATAATGCAATTTTGTGTTTCTCAGACTCAGATTTCTGATTAGTAAAATAAGTAGACAATGACCTCTAAGATTTATTTCAGCTCTCACAAATTATGATCCTGTAAGTCTAAGTGACTATAATCAGAAGTGGAAAAGGGATCCAGGATGAAGAGATTCAGAACAGAATGTCTAAGGACTCTGGCAACAAGATTATATAAGTAATGGCCAAGGGCAAAACAGGGTTTCTGAGAGAACAGCTCAGAAGCTTGCGCCAGAAGCTCTTATGCCGACCACAAATTAATGAAGCAAAGAACTTCCTTTTCCAGAGACTAACAGAATTAAAAGGCAACCTGGTGCAAAAAATTATATTCCTATATATAGGGCTTTAGAAGAACTTGGAGAGACCACAGGGAAGAAGACCAATGCTTACTCTAAGACCTCTGGTTAATTTAACTTCATAGGTGTACTGAAATTGTCTCTTACATACATAAAGTTTAGGGTAGATTATAGCAGCAAGGAAGAAGAAAACAATTCTGCTGAAGAGATTGAGAAAGACAAAGAACTATGAATACCATTTTTGACTGAAAAGTTTCCCTAATGATATCCTTTGGTGGCTATCAGGTCACCTAAAATCAGAAAGCTGAAAGGAAAAGGAATTCAGGTTGGAAAGACTGAGCTCAACCAGTCTGTCTACTGTCCCCCTGCTTGGGTAACAACAAATCAGGCCAGGTTTTACAGAACTCCCATGTGATATCAAATGATTTTTTTTTTTGACAAATGATTTTTTTAACAAGTTAGTAAGCATCATAATTTTCTATACCACCACAAAGATTTTTTCGTCTGTTAGGTAAGCCCTAATCATAGTCTGCATATAATTTTGAAAGCAGTCATCAACAGAAATAAATATTCCATGATTCCCAATAATATGGGGTTAGAAAAATCAGCAAATAATTTTTATCTTGAATGAAAATAAAAAGCAAAAACAAATACATTGTTGCAAAACCATCTGCTTACATTACTTTGGTAAAACAACATCAAAGTGAACTGGACACAGTAAATTTACCTGTTTGGGACAAACTACTGGAGCCAAGTGTGCCTGAAAAGTACTTCTTCGGTCTGTAATAGGAATGCCATGATCAATTGGAGGTAATTCTTCTATTTCTATAAATGTAAAGAATTATGTTACTTTTTAAAATTCTTACATACAAATACTGAAAAACTGGTAAATGGTATAGTGGAGGGAGTTAGGAAAGAGATGTAAATTACATGGCCAATCAACTCAAATAACCAATACTGGTTATCTAATAAATTACAACTTTAAGTAAAATGTTCCCCCAATATATCCTACATTAAGATAAAACTACTTGGCTTATAAATGCTTTCATCTGCTAAGTGGTCAACCAGTGAAAATGGCGGGTTGGCACACATCCTGGACTGTTTCAATAGTATAAGTTGGCATAATATCTAACTTTCAAGAGTCTACAGGAGTCCAGAGACCAAAAAGATCAGCTAATATGGAGTATTTATTTATTTTACTGTTGATGGACCTCTGGGTTGGGAAAACTATGACTTTACTTTGTACAGCTGTAATATAATATCTTCTGTTAATAAAACCGTTCCGACTTCATACAATTGAATTCAATATATGAATAGTACACCATATTGGTATTCCACTGAGTACTTAATTTCCAGTTATTCTACCCTTTAAACAAGCTTCAGTTCAGTTCAGTTAAGTCGCTCAGTCGTGTCTGACTCTTTGCGACCCCAGGAATCACAGCACGCCAGGCCTCCCTGTCCATCACCAACTCCCGGAGTTCACCCAGACTCACATCCATCAAGTCAGTGATGCCATCCAGCCATCTCATCCTCTGTCATCCCCTTCTCCTCCTGCCCCCAATCCCTCCCAGCATCACAGTCTTTTCCAATCAGTCAACTCTTCCCATGAGGTGGCCAAAGTACTGGAGTTTCAGCTTTAGCATCATTCCTTCCAAAGAAATCCCAGGGTTGATCTCCTTCAGGATGGACTGGTTGGATCTTCTTGCAGTCCAAGGGACTCTCAAGAGTCTTCTCCAACACCACAGTTCAAAAGCATCAATTCTTTGGCGCTCAGCCTTCTTCACAGTCCAACTCTCACATCCATACGTGACCACTGGAAAAACCATAGCCTTGACTAGATGAACCTTTGTTGGCAAACTCATGTCCCTGCTTTTGAATATGCTATCTAGGTTGGTCATAACTTTCCTTCCAAGGAGTAAGTGTCTTTTAACTTCATGGCTGCAGTCAGCATCTGCAATGATTTTGGAGCCCAGGAAAATAAAGTCTGACACTGTTCCCACTGTTTCCTCATCTATTTCCCATGAAGTGATGGGACCAGATGCCATGATCTTCGTTTTCTGAATGTTGAGCTTTAAGCCAACGTTTTCACTCTCCACTTTCACTTTCATCAAGAGGCTTTTCAGTTCCTCTTCATTTTCTGCCATAAGGGTGGTATCATCTGCATATCTGAGGTTATTGATATTTCTCCTGGCAATCTTGATTCCAACTTGTGTTTCTTCCAGTCCAGCATTTCTCATGATGTACTCTGCATATAAGTTAAATAAACATGGTGACAATATGCAGGCTTGACGTACTCCTTTTCCTATTTGGAACCAGTCTGTTGTTCCATGACCAGTTCTAACTGTTGCTTCCTGACCTGCATACAGATTTCTCAAGAGGCAGATCAGGTGGTCTGGTATTCCCATCTCTTTCAGAATTTTCCACAGTTTCTTGTGATGCACACAGTCAAAGGCTTTGGCATAGTCAATAAAGCAGAAATAGATGTTTTTCTGGAACTCTGCTTTTTCCATGATCCAGCAGATGTTGGCAATTTGATCTCTGGTTCCTCTGCCTTTTCTAAAACCAGCTTGAACATCAGGAAGTTCACGGTTCACATATTGCTGAAGCCTGGCTTGGAGAATTTTGAGCATCACTTTACTAGCGTGTGAGATGAGTGCAACTGTGCAGTAGTTTGAGCATTCTTTGGCATTGCCTTTCTTTGGGACTGGAATGAAAACTGACCTTTTCCAGTCCTGTGGCCACTGCTGAGTTTTCCAAATTTGCCGCATATTGAGTGCAGCACTTTCACAGCATCATCTTTCAGGATTTCAAATTTTGAAAATTTTTGAATTTTTTAAAATTTTCAACTATTTGAAATATTTGAAAATTAAATTGAAATGCTTAAAAATTAAACAAGCTTAAGAACAATTAATTTTTTTCTATTTCTACAAGTCAGTTTACCTTACAAGTGATGAAATACTTCAACTGATTCATATAAAAATATTTCTGGAGCGTTTGAAATAACTTGCCTCAAATCCCCGTTCTGGTTTCATGGCAGGACTAGGATAAGAAGCCAGGTTTATGGAAGTTGTTTGACGTTCCCCCCAGTTGTGTTGTCTTTTTGAAAAGCTTGTGCCCACTGTACTGGTACACTACTAAGGTCAATACGAACTGGATGTGATTTATTATGACTCTGATTTTCACTCTTTTTAACAGTGAATCTTCTTTCTCTAAAGAAATACTACGCCGAATCTACAAACGTGTAAATGAATAAAATGGGAGCTATTCAGAGTGAAGCAGGGGCAGGTATCCTGGGTCTTCTCCCCCTACTCATTCACTTCTTTGTCCTCTCTCTTCCACTAACTTTGAGACACTATGCAAGAACTTCAAATTTTCATTCACTATTTAAAAGGTACTATATGATAGCAGAGGAAGCTCCCTATCTTCAAAGAAAATGAACATACTCTCTGGTCTATCATGCTTTTGTAAGACACTTGAGGAACTGACGATATCATTCAAAATTTTAAAATACTAAAATGGAACATACCTTCTGAGAGAAACACAGAGCTAATTTATCACAGCAACCTATTCATAAGTTGAATACTACTCGATTGTGGAACAAATTTGTTTGAGCAAAAACTAAAATCTTAAAAGCATTTTCATTAGCTTTAATTCAGTGGTTGCACCTTCAATTACTGTATTTATATTCGTTAGCACAGACTAAAATTTAACTCTGAGCCATCAGTAGATCTAAGATTTTAAAAATATAAAAACAGGGTATGAATTGCAATCATTAACACAGCTCTCTTAGTTTCAATTTCTCCCACCACTAATTCAAAACTCTAACAGCAAAAACAAAAAAAGAAAGAAAAACTAAATTTCTATTTTTGTCCTCACTATTCTGAAAGACTTAGAAAATACCAAAATGACCAAGAGGCAGGAAAAATATAACCCAGTTCTCTGTAAATTAATAAGAATTCATTATAAGGTGACAGTTTACTAAATCTCTATACCATTCCAAAACCAAATCATAGTGCTACCACCCTGTGCTGTGCTGAGTCGCTCAGCTGTGTCTGACTCTTTGTGACCCCATGGACTGTAAGCAAACCAGGCTCCTCTGTCCACGGGGATTCTCTAGGTAAGAACACAAGGGTGCATTGCCACACCCTCCTCCAGGGGATCTTCCCAACCCAGGGATTGAACCCAGGTCTCCCGCATTGCAGGTGGATTCTTTACCGCCTGGGCCACCAGGGAAGCCCCAGGATACTGGAGTGGGTACCCTATCCTTTCTCCAGGATATTTTCCCAACCCAGGAATCAAACCGAGGTCTCCTGCATTTGCAGATGGATTCTTTACCAGCTGACCTACCAGGGAAGCCACATCACTACTGTCCTCAAAATAAACTAGTAACATTCACTATACCTGTTCGATTTTTACTGACATCAAAATCCAAAGTTTTAACTTGATTTTCTGGTTGACATGCTAAAACAAGATCATCTTCACATTCAACATCTTCCTCTTCAGTTTTCTTCTTTACGTCTGGGCCTATGTGGATATGAGACACTATGAGTGATCATACGACAATAAGAAATGACACTTACAAGACTTTGAGTCTTGATCTCTAAACATCAGTCTTCAACAGAAGGAACCAGTGCTCCTACAAGTGGTTGTCTCCAGGGTTAGGACAAGGAAAATGTAAAATGAGCTGGGACATCTTGTGATTACAGAGAGCAAAGCAATGCTCAGAAAAAGATGGGAGCTTATAAAAAGAACACAGGAGCCCACCTGCAAGCATTCTGAAAGGCCAAACCTCAAACAATTTGAGCAACAAAATAATGACAGTATGGAATTTTAGCTCACTAAATAAAATGAGCTCATTCTAATGTAAATAATCAAATAAATGTGGAGAAGAGACATCTTGTTCTCACAATATAATTCCAATTAACCAAACCAAGAAGGAAAGAAAGAAGTGAGAATCACCATATTGTTAACAACACCATATTGTTTATAAATATTGTTGGTAAGATACACTAATAGATACTAAAATCAGGGGGTGGGGGGATGAAAGTTTGAAGACAATAGGGTATTAGCACAGCCTCAAAGTATCTCCCCCAAGAGATTTATCAACTGTGATAATTTGATGTGACAACCTAGATAGACCATGGTACACAGATACTTGGTCAAACACTATTCTACATATTTCTACAAAGGCACTTCTTAGATGGAATCCACATTCAAATCAGTTGACTTTGCATAAAGCAGATTGCCCTCCACAATGCAAGTGAGACTCATCCAGTTAAGGTCTTTTTTTTTTTTTTTTTTCAGGTAAGGTCTTAAAAGAAAAAGGACTGACCTCCCCAGACAAGGAGGGAATTCTGCCAACATACAGCTTTCACAGCCTTGAGTTTCAGTATCATTTCTTCTCTAGGTCTCCAGGCTGTCAGCCTACCTTGCAGATTTTGGACTTTCAAGCCTCCATAATTTTGTGAGCCAATTCCTTAAAATCAATCAACCTCTCCCTCTGTCCCCAACCTTTCCTTCCCCTCACCTCTCTATAAATGTTGAGTTGGCCAAAAAGTTCATTCAGGTTTTTCTATCACATCTTATGGAAACCCCAAACTAACTTTTTGACCAACCCAATACATAGATAACATCCACACACACATACATACATACATAAGACACACATTTTATTGGTCTGTTTCTCTGGAAAACTTGATTAATATAGTAACTTTATAGTGGAGTCATTTAGCAGGTACCCCCTTAACCAAGGGATCAAGGTAAATATCACTAATAATAAAGCATATTGATATCATTAGCTCCTTGATATAGTACATATACTATGGAGGACACAATATCATTTCTGTGATATTTTTGCCAAAATGCCTAGTCTTACTCCAATCATGACAAAACAGTGGACAAACTCAAGGTCATGAAAGGTCATAAAAGTCAAAGAAAGAATGGGGAACTATTTATAGATTATAGGGAAGTAAGGAGAAAAAATGCAACAAAGAATCCTGGACCAGATCCGAGAACAGAAGAAAGAAAACTAGTGAAAATATTATTATATTATATTTACCAATGCTTGCTTTCTGTTCTTGATAATTATACTATGGTTATGTAAGATGTTACTCAGGGAAGCAGAGTGAGGGATACAGCAGTTATTTCTACTATTTTTGCAACTTTTCTGTAAGTCTAAAATTAGTTCAGAATTTTTTAAAGTATAAATAGTTGTAAATAACTACTTCAAGATTTAATATTTCCATAGTAGAAAAATAAAATAATAAAGAATAAATACATACTGAAGATTAGTAGTAAAATAAAAATGAATTACTTGTCAAGTGGGTGCCCTGGAGAAGAAAATTCTCATGAGATACCTTGATCACTTCCATTTTAATATGAAGTCTAGAAAATTTTTTATTAAAAAATTCTGAAGAAAATTTTTAAAAATTATAAATTATACAACCTAAATCAGTAACTCAAAAAACTGAAGTGTGGCAATACTAAATTATAGATATAGGTGGGAAAGGGAAAATACCATATTAAAATCAACAATTTAAAAACCTTCCTAAGAGGTGAGTGATTCCAAAGTTTTGGAGTTCTACATTTCTACTGGTACACATAACACTTTTGCAAGTATCCCACACTCTAGAATGGTGCATTGGCAAAAACTGATTTTGACACCACTCTTCTCAGATGCCCTTAAATGCCACAAAATCAGAACATGAATCATAAGAAGTCAAGGAAAACACTTCAAAAAATACTATCCCATGATCAGAATATCTTCAGACCATTTATCCCTTTGATTTTAATGGAAGCAGTAAAAATACTAGCTTCTATAGAAAAACTGTAAAATGCTCCGAAAAATATATATATATTTCTATCAACATTAAATGTATACTGATTTTGGTAAGGGAATCCTCAATAATTGGTTTCCTGTAAATAACCTTCTAAAATTAGTAAACAGACTATTGAATTGTTGTTCTTTAATCCTTCTCCCCAAACTGAAAACAATTCTATCAGTGATAACAATAAAAGTCTATTTGGAAATAAAATCATATTAGTAATTTAGAAAAGTAAAGGCTTTTGTAGTAACTGGAGCAAAGACTAGCAAAGTAAACAGAAAACATAAGAAACTTCTATGTTGTTATGTACTTATGATTCAACAAAAGAATAATAATAAAGCAAAATATTAATTCTCAAATGTTCTGAAATTAGTGGTGATGGCTGCACAACTTTGGAAATCTACTAAAAAACACTGAATATACATTTTAAAAGGTGAATGATCATAGTATATGAATTCTATCTCAATTTAAAAATCAATTTTCAAAGTCACCTTTTATACCCTAAATATTTGGTTGTGTTTTCCAAAGTTCTTTTTCTATAAACATTACACTCATTTGAAGGTAATGTCTAACTTATATAAATAATGCATGAAGAATGTTACATGGTTAGTATTGCCATAGAAAGCAAAGGTTTTTGAGCAAAGTTCTTTAACCATAAAGTTCTATTTCTGTAAGAGCTTATAGTCATCTGAAACCAAAGAGGCTACACCTTATTAAAAGAAATAACCATATTTACATGAGTAAAGAACTTTTCAGAGAATATATTTTATCATGTAAAACCATAAAACAGCATATAGATCTTTATTAAAAAGTTTCAATGAGAATATATACGTGAAAATTTAATTACTGTAAATTAAAAGAGCAATGATAACGTTTTTCAAACCTACCTGGTTCTGTCATCTGAGATTTTTGTATTAGGACATCTCTTATTTTCTCCACCCACAAGTAAAGAATACTTTCACCAATATTCTGGCTAAACAAAATTCAGAGGAAAAATTGTTATTAAAAAAATTCTTTCTCAAATTCAAGATAATATACACATATTTATAATCTAAGAAATTAAATTATATCTAGCCATGTGTTTTCTTTTTTTTATTTCTGCCTTGCTGCACAGCTTGTGGGATCTTAGTTCCCCAACCAGGGACTGAACCCAGGCCCTTGTAGTGATAGCTCCAAATCTTAACCACTGGACCGCCAGGGAATTCCCTAGCCATGCCTTTTAAAAAGAAATTTATAAAAACATGAGATTTACTAACATTTGTAGATGAGTATTTAATACATCAATATTAAAAATCCCAACTGGCTCCCAAATTAACACTGCTTACTTAAAATAAGTAGAAGAGCTACAACCAGAGGGGAAAGAGAATTTCTGAACTTGAACAGAATTAAGACAGATATAAATATGATTTTGTTTCTGTCAGTGAATATAATTGTAGTACTGATGCCCAGTCATTGCTTGCTTTCCTAAACTTTTTGAACAATTTCAAACCACTTATTTTGTATACTTATTTCAACAATTAAGAATACAAAGCATTTTAGAAACTCCCCAAGAAAGACAATTTACAAGACTAAAAGACAAGCAATGCAAAGCTTTAGATTCTAATTTTGTTTTTGACATAATATTCTATTGCCCAAATTCTTTTCGGTTCCAAAGAGCTGTCTGGCTGCATCAGCTAATTGAATCCATCTCAAAGGGTCATTGAGAAAAAGAAGAAGTCATAGTTCATTTCCACAGAGTTATGTTAAATGATGGTAACAGCAATAAAATAAAGGCCCAAGTGTCTATTTTTTAGGAAATACTAATTTTAGATGTGTTAATATGTGTGTTTAAGGAACTCACCAAACTACTTCATAACACCTTACCCCTTCCTCTAACAGTTGCTCTTGAAACCATTATCTCTCTTTATCACCACTCATCAGCACCCAAAGGAAGCTTTCAAAACAAGCATACAGAAGAAAACAACACTGTTTTCAAATAATTCTGTACCTTCAAACACTCCCATCCCACCCATAATCCCTGAGCACTAAAACGACCCTCTGTGCTCTTTGGCAACCTGTCTTATTTAGAGAGGGCAAGTCAACTGGAAAAGTTTTAAAAATTAAGAAAGCTGGTTGAGTTTCTTTTAAACAATTCCTACTCCCTTCCTCTCTCCTCCATAAAAGATTCAGAGGTACAGGGACAGAGAAAGGTAAAATGTATTGAATATATACTAAGCCCAAAGTACATTATATATTGATATAGCAACACATTTAATGCTCATAATTTTCTAACAGAGTAGGCTTTATTTTCTCATTGTACAGAGGAGAAAGCAGACCTGGAGAGAGCAATTAACTTGCCTAAGAAAGTCTTATAAGCAGTAAGAAGTCCAGAGCGAGAATGGGAATGCAGACTTACTCCAGAGCTCAGGTCGCCCACATCACTTTGCTCTCCTAGCAAGCAGCTGTGCCCTTAGGCAAGTAAGACACTTGAACTGCCTCAGTTTCCCCACCTACAAAACAGATTTACAGCATCTTGTCTTACTTTACAAAAGCAGTCTCTTTTCAAGTGGACCTGTCTTAATTCACTCAACAGATCTGTAAGGGCCTCGCCTACACACCAAGCACTTTGTGCAACCCTGAGGGTACAGCAGTGAATAAGAAAACTGGGTCCCCTGTTTCAGTGCTTGCAATTATTGTTCTTAGAAATGTATGCTTTTCTATGTAATTCTCTCCATCTCCTAACACCATTCTATTGAATTCATCACATCATGATCATCACCAAAAGTAGTAGCACCATATCTAGTGTTTATTGAACACCTAGGTGTTCAATACATGCAGAAAATACTTGGTTACTTCACTTAACCTTTACAGCCCCCTTTGAGACAGGAAAATCATCCCTCTGTGAATATATATTCACATTCAGATTTGTTATTTTTGTTAGGGGACATTTGGGGGAAGTGGAAGTGGAAAACGTCTTGGAAGAATTTCTACAGTTAATAACTAATTTTTCCTAATAATAAGAAGACATTAAACTTTAACTCCAAATTTCCTCTCCTCTAGCCCATGGCTTCCTGAAGAAAAATATTCAACAGCACTCCATGTAACATCATTTATTGACTGCTTCCTTTGTCCCTAGTATTTAACTAGATTTACTGAAATCCAGTTTAAGGAAGTTGTAGTAGATATGAAAGGCTTCCTGAAGAAAATGAAAATTCTTTCCCTTGGACCTCCAAATTCTATCACTGATGGTGGTTTGGGTGGTGTCATTGTTCCTGCCTTTTTGTGTTTTCTCTCACAACAGTAGTTTGTAAACCCCCCTTTTTTTGAAGAAGAAGAGTTGATTATTCATATCTTTTGAATGCAGACTAGGATTTGGTTTACCTTCACTGTAATGAAATCTCTCACAGAACCAAAAACAAATTAAAACAGACAAAAGCTCGAGTCCTCCCTCCTTTGCCCTTCTTTTCCTGCACCCTGGTGGTCCTGGAGGAAGTTTGCTGAATCCTAAAAATCGGTGCAAAATCTGAGAATACTCATTATATGGTGAGATGCTAAGCTTTTAATTTATGAAATTATTGTGGTATAGTAGCTGAATATAAAAAGTCTAGAACAAATTTGTTTCAAATTGAATAAAAGATCATCTGGGATTAAAAACTGCTATTTTAGTTGAGACATAACTGTGATTAACTATACTTAAATAACTATAATCCAATTCAGAACTATCAAAACAAAGTCAAGTTACTTGTGACTCTCATTTGACCTGTGGCTCTAATTTTCATACCTTTAATTCTCTAATATGTATATTTGTTATTTAAGGGTAAAGATATTCACTAAAATGTACTACAGTGTTGCATAACCTCAGACAAATCACTCGATCTGAGTTTCCATCATCTCATTTTAAAAATGACAAAACTTGATGAGACGACTCTTCTAACAAGAACAAAAATGAGAGCTGCTATTATACAGTGCTAAAATATATCACATGGATTATGTCACTTAATCCTCACAATGATATTATTCTATTATCCTCATTTTACAGATGAGAAGGAGGTCGCATTATTTCAAAAACTGACCGCAAAATCCGGCCCAAGACATCCTTAATATCAGCTTGATTAAACTTCAGACAGGCAGAGCTTCCTGACTCTAGGTCCTGACCTCTCTGTTCTTAGAGCATTTTCTTTAGAGAACTTGTCATTATAAATTCTTCTTTTGCTCCTTTGGGATTATGGGTATCTTTTTAGAAGCTATGTCAGCTTTAGAAACAAGGATTGTCTTTCTCAAGGACCTGGGAGCCATTCTTCTGAAATGCAGTCATCGAGGAAGAGAATGCCCTGTTGCCCAGTCTCTGTTGGAAGGAGCATCTAACTGATGAGCCACAATCTGCACACAGAGATGGCCTGACCACAGAGAAACACTCTTGCAAATACAGGAAGTAACTTAATATGCTGGACACTCTCTGATCAACCTCCCCCAGCATTCCCCCGTGCTTTTCTACAGCTTAGCACAGCTTATCCCAGCCCTCAAAAACCCTGCTGCCTTTTGTTTCAGCCAGTTGAGTTCAGACCGAGTTCTGCTTCTCTCCCCTGTTACAATAGTCTTCAAGAGAATATTCCTCGCCTGTTTAACTTGGTTTGGTGCACTTTCTGCTTTGACAAGCCTCATTCTCTAGGTTCCAAATCTAAGACGTCATGTGATATACATCACACTATGAAGAGCTGTGGGAAATTAATCATTTTCTTGGATTTAAAAGTAAATATTGTTGAAATGAACGATCATAAATTTAAATTTTAAAAAAAGTTTAGTCTTTTTCATCTTTCTCTTAATACCAAGTGGTATAATGTTTGAAATATTTTTTTAAATCTGTCATTTACCTTTTGTTTTATAAAAATCATTATTTTCATATATTCAAATTATCCGTGTTTAAAATGCAAAATGTTTAAACAAAATAAGGTATGATAAGCAAATAACTCTACATCTACCCAATCACCAAATCCCAGTTTATGCTCTTAAGTATTCCTCTACCTGACCATTCTTCGCCCCTACATTCTTGTTGCCTCAGTGAAGATCTCCCCTGTCTCCCTCCTAGTTACTGACTGCTGCTCCCATGCAGTCCGTTCCTTCAGACTCTTCACAGCCCACCCTCCACACTACCATACGGATCTGATTACTTCACTCCTCTGCCTAAAATGCCTGGAGCCTACAAGATAATATCCAAGCTCCTTACCCCAGGTAACAGGTTCTTCTTACATCTATCAATTCCTATCCCCAGCATATCAGACTTTTTGCTGAACTCTGCAGTTCGTTCTATCTGAAAATCTCTCCCTTTCTGATTATCTGCCAAGCACCACACCCAAAGGTCACCTTCACAGTGGAACCCTCCTTTACAACCTCACCACATTCCCAGAGACCTCTAAAAGGAACAGCACTGGGTCCAACCCTCTCAGCAATTACATCACTAAATGGTGTATTGGTACACATCTATCTTAATTTTTAAATTCCAAACTCCTAACAGAGTGCTAGCATATAGAAAATACTTATAAAATGTTTACTCGACAAGACTGTTAGTTTTCAGACTTCTTCCCTCCTTGCATAAAAGAAAACATAGTTCACGTTCTTATCTAGGCAAAAAATATTTCAGCAGTCAAAATGATTCTAAATAAATATGAAAATCTTGATAATGTTACAATATTTAGAACATAATGAAACTACAAACATTAAGACCTATATTTATACATTTTAAATGTTTACGTTTCAATGACCAATAGCATTTCACTTGTTGCCCCTTGCTGGGATTTTATGGAAAAATATCATTAAAAGTTGTCACACAAAACTTTTAAAAACACAATCTACATTTCTACCTAGACCACATGTGTGAAAAGAATACTATTGGACTGGGGTTATTTTCAAGTGCTTTCAGTAAACAAGATGGGATGAACCATATCCTATCTTCAGAACAAACTGCTTTGTTATTTTTGATCCTTCCTAATTCTCTAATAGTTCAAGAGAACTAGCTAAGGAGAACAGCAAGTTGTGCCCTATAGTAGGGTATCTCTTAATAGCGGGGGCACTTTGGGGTAGAAAAAAGGCAGATGGAAAGCCATTTCAGAGTGCATGACACTGTGCAAAATAGAAAAATCTCACTGATGAATATGACTAACAGGATGGAAGGCAAGTGTGGGAAGATTTTCCAAGAAGAGGAAGTGTTCAACACCATCAAAAGTTACAGAGGCCAAATAAGATAAGAACTGAAAAATGAGCATAGGATGTACAATTATGACATCCTCGCTGAGCAAATCTGCAGTGTTATTTATCTTATTCTACTTTAGGGGGTACACTGGTAAATAGGCATAAATAAAAGATTACAGAACCAAGTTTGTTGGGGGCACAAAAGTTGGAATAGCCAGTAAGATCATGGACAGAAAACATTTCATTGAGAAAACATTTAATACCTATATTCTGAGGATGACGGAATCACTAAATGGGAGCATCTCCCATTGATATCTCCAGTTCTAGGTTACTTCTTGAGTCAAATGTAAACCTAGGAACTCAAGGAAGACCACACTTCCTCTTGGTAGGAACCAACAGAATCAATTCCATGAAGACTTGGCATTTTTAAATTTAATATTCTGTGAGGAAAAGAACCCTGGTATAGACACAAAGTGGGTTTTCTCACTGTGCCAGGTGGGGAGGCCACCTAGAACGTGTAAGACAACCCTTATCAGTTCCTGCTGCTACTGCTGCTGCTAAGTCGCTTCAGTTGTGTCCGACTCCGTGCGACCCCACAGACGGAAGCCCACCAGGCTCCCCCGTCCCTGGGATTCTCCAGGCAAGAATACTGGAGTGGGTTACCATTTCCTTCCCCAATGCATGAAAATGAAAAGTGAAAGCGAAGTCACTCAGTCATGTCCAACTCAGGCAAAAGTACTGGGGTGGGGTGCCATTGCCTTCCCCGTATCAGTTCCTGGATTACAGTAAAGCTGATATTCTAGAACATTATTTGTTGTACTAAATTAACATATCTCAATACAATTCACTCGAATCACAGAAACATCTCTGGACTATTGCACCAGCCTCCTGATTGATATCCCAAATCTAGTTGCTCCCTTCCAGTCAGTTCTCCACTCAGACACAGAATGGGGTTTTCAAAATGAAAGTCTCACCACAACATCTAGTACTTCTCGGCTCTTCTGAGCTTCCCACAGGTCTCAGGACAAAGACAGACACTCCACATGGCCTACAGAACTCTCCATAACTTCCCCTGCTCACCTCACCGCCTCCTTTCCCACCATGCTCCCTTTTCCCCCAACACACCCTCCTTACACCACCATTATTTTGTGTCTTCGTATGTTCCAAACTCCTTGACACAGAGCCTCTGCACATGCTGTGGCCTTTCACTGGAGTTCTTTTCATTTAAGTAATTCAGCTCTTAAGTCAAACAAGCCATCCCTCACCTCCTACTAGGTCAGGTCTTATTTCAAACTCAGTACTACACATTAATATCCTGCTTTCATAGAACTTTTCACAGCTGCAGTATGACATTCATTTTTAGAGTTATCAGTAATATCTCCCCTACCAGCAAATTCTAAATGCTATGAAAACTGGGACCATTTCTGTTTCTACTAATTCTATATATTTAGGATCTAATATAATACCTGCTATGTAGTATCTGCTGAATGAATAAAAAATACAGTATACTATCAATAGACCATCAGTCCTATGGCCTAATACAAGAACATTACCATTGACAGTACATGACAGTTTAAAGAATAGTTATGCTTAGGATTCAGCTGTTACCAGTTTCATTCAACATAGCCTATGAAAATATCAAAATAAGAACAGTGTCTCTGAATTTACTTTCACAGCTAGCTTAGTGTTTTATAGCTATTAGGCCTAAATAATACTTTTATTTTTGTTTCTAAATAGAATTTATATCAAATGTATATATAAAACTATATAACTAATCTTTCAAGGATTCTTCAACTGTATTCTTTTTGTTAATGGAAAAACAGCTTAACATAAAGTTCACAAAAGGGCCTAATGTATCACAGTTCAACAAAGCCCATAACAGTCACTAATAGCATTGTTTTTAATCATCCATTACTTACATGTATATTTCCTCAAGGCTATTTGATAAATCTGCCCGTTCTTGCCCTTTAAGCCAAGGAGCACTAAGATTAAATAAAACAAAGATGATTACTCAAAGACTGTGTTTATATCACAAAGGAAAAATACTAATTAATCACAAACTGATTTTAAGTTTTAAAATTTTTCTACTTTGATCAAAATATTTTATGTTGTATAAATCTATACAGTTCCAAAATGCTTTCATTTGCATGAATTCATTTAGTCCTCTCAGGAAACCATGATGACACCAACACCATTATTATTCAATTAAAATATAGTTTAAAAAATGGGGGAGTGCATAAGATATCATAAAAGCTGCCTGAGTTTACCTGCTGCTGCTAAGTCGCTTCAGTCGTGTCCGACTCTGTGCGACCCCAAAGACGGAAGCCCCCCAGGCTCCCCCGCCCCTGGGATTCTCCAGGCAAGAACACTGGAGTGGGTTGCCATTTCCTTCTCCAATGCAGGAAAGTAAAAAGTGAAAGGGAAGTCGCTCAGTCATGTCTGACTCTTAGCGACCCCATGGACTGCAGCCTACCAGGCTCCTCCATCCATGGGATTTTCCAGGCAAGAGTACTGGAGTGGGGTGCCATCGCCTTCTCCGAAGTTTACCTAAGTGGCAGAATATGTTCCAGACTCTGTATTTCCAAATTCACAGTATTTGCCACACAACCAGAGTTCCCAATTTTTTCTAACTGATGTCTCCAAAAACAACTCTAACAAATAAGTCAATTGCCACATGACTGTAAATCAACTTTTTCTGAAAAGAGCACTTATGTTTACAAGCTTTCTATGGTCATATTTTTCATTTTCAACGAATAAAAATGAAAAATTACAGAACCATGAGTGATAGCAAACTTTACAGCTGTGGTTTTAAAACACTCAGGGAAACAGGTTAGGAGCGACTCTACAGACCAAGGTTTCTAGATTACTAGATTGTCTAACGAAGAAAATTTCCTTCCCCATCTCTAACGACATTCTGGAGCTATTTTATCCCCTATGAATTCCGTAATTCTGTAGCTATTTCATCCCCTATGAATCCCTTGATTCTTTTATACTAAGTGGCAAATGTCAGTGTGTTTTTACATAATTTTTTTTTAAATGTAAATACTCTACATTAAGTCCAATTTTAATTTCTATATACATTTTGACACATAAACACAAGGTATAGTACAAACAATCTTTGCAAAGTAAAACTTTTTATAAAAATATAAATGTAGAAATATAGCTTACTTCAGTTGATAAATAGGTGGAGCTGTACCTGGGTATTCATTTGGTAGCATCACCTACAAGGCAGTTTAAAAACAAACCTGCTTATACTTTATCGTGGTTCAAAAACAACATTCATAAAGCCAGTCACCAGATTTCTAACTTGCCAAACTAAGACACAAAACCATTGTTTTATCAAATTTCAGAAGCAAATTCCCTCCTCACATTTATGCTTCCACCTTAAATATGTTGTTAGAGTTAGTTGCTCAGTGGTGTCCGATTCTTTGCGACCCCATTAACTGTAGCTCACCAGGCTCCTCTGTCCATGGAATTCTCCAGGCAAGAATACTGGAGTGGGTTGCCATTCCCTTCTCTAGAGTAAATATGTTGTTAAGATGATGCAATTTTTTAAGGAGATTATTTGCCGAGAAAGTATAAAAGCAATTAAAATTAGAAAAAGCGGGGTGGACAAAGACAAGAGGGAAACTGAAATAGAGTCGTTATACTCCAACCCCGGATGACGAGGGTGGCATTATAACCTGTTCCAGATATTTTTAAGAAATTAAAAAAAAAAATCCTACCAAATACTATTAAACAGCTAACAGTTATTAGAAAACCATGCATGTTTCTTTTGAAATCAGTATTACTATAAAAATGAATACTGATAAAAACTCAATTTGGCATCTTTTATGTTGGAAGTACAGACAGTCACCAAAAAATAAGCATTAAACACAAAGCCATAACCGATCGTTTCCTGTATGTATCCTAACCACAACTGATTCCCAGTTAACAAAGAAATGAGTTATCTACTCTATGAACCATCTAAATTACTAATCTATTCTTTCTCAGAAAATGTTAGCCATCTTCCCAGGTTCATACCCTCTTCTATTAAATGGAGAAGATAATGAAAGGAAGTGAAACTCGAGTCTGCCAAAGGTACATGAAGAACACTTAAATAAGTGGCATAGGAAAGACCGATTCTATCAATGAAAGCATTACTGGAGAGTGATCTAACTACCCATACATTTAGATCATCAATCGTTTACAAAAGTCAGCAACGAAATGACAAATCAGAACAAGTCACACAAGAATAATTAGAGGAATACAACAGTAGTCAGTAATACAAAGTCAATATTGTAACTGGAAAACGGCTGTAGATGAAGAAGAAAAATACCTGTAAGCAAAGTGTCCACTTGGGGTCATCTATATCGTCGCTAATTCGAATACAAAATATTTTGGCGCAGTCATCAATGACACACCATTCCTCGCCATATATAGCAGCCATTGCTTCAATTTCCTCATTCTGAAAGAGGTTGATGAGGGGAAAAAGCCAAAAATTTTTTGACTACTCTAAAAAATCTGAGTCTTCCTTACTGCTTTATAAGGTATTTGCATTTAACATAACCATCTTGGGTGAAGGAGCCCTAAAGGAACGACAACAAACGTTCTCAGCAGCGGGTCAAAATGTCCTACTCCCTGGGTACCAGACTCTATAGCAATGATGGGCCCAACCTTGCTACTACATCCCTGTGCTTTTGACCACTACTGAGCCAAAATATATATGCACTCCTATATTCTGTATGAGATTCACAAGTGAAAGGATAAACGTATCTTCTCTGCTCCACCTTCTCTTTTTAACAGGTAACCCCTCTCACCCGCCCCCCAACCCCGGGACCACTGCTACCTATTATGTTGGCCCTTATATTACTACTGCCTATCTCCTGCTTCGTTTTGGTTTGAATTTGACCACGAGGCTGGGTGATTGTTGGGGTTTTTGGTAATCAAATCCTCGAAACGTTTCAGAAATTACTTTTGGTTTCAGGTTAAGAATAAAACGGGATCTAAAAGTAAAAATGGGGAGCAACGTATACTTTCAACTTTGTATGATCTCATTTTGTCCTTAGGGCCCATTAGGAAAAGCTTCAATAGCGCCCACGTGAGCCACGCGCTGGGGGTAAGCTAAAGCCCAAGAGCATTAGATCCACGGGTCCTCAGGGGACTCCAGGGTCCATGTTATAACTGCCCCTTTTGCAAACGCAGAAACTGGGGTCTTAAGTGGCCACTTCAAGGTCACCCGGCAGAGACAGGCTGGGGAGAACCCTGTTTCTGCCTCCAGCCCGGCGCTGCTGAGTCGCGTGCTGATGGTTGACGATGGCACAGTCCAAGGCAGGCCCAGCGCGGCGACGCCCGGGAGCAGCCAGCGCGAGAGATGGGCTGAACTCAAGTGCCGGGAAAATGGGACGCGGCTGAGCGAATGGCGCAGCCTCAGCGCCTGGTGGTGCGGGAGAAACCGGGGTAGACCCCGGGCAGAAGCCACCTCGGCCGAGGAGGCCCGGGGCGGCGAGACGAGGCCGAGCCGAGCCTGGAGGTCGCCGGGGCCTCACCTGCCTCTGGTCGCTGCCTGCGTCCCCCTCAGCCATGAGGCCCCAGGAGCTGCCGGGCGGCCACCGCCTGCCCAGGTCCGGAGCGCGGGGGCGGGGCGCTGCGGCAGTGAGCGGAGCGCGGGCTGCAGCGAGACCCGACCCGGAATCGCAACCCCGCCACGCCGCGCGGCTCGCCTCTGCTTCCGGGTTGCGGGCCAGGTTGGGCAGGGGGCTGCCGGCGCTAGGCTTCGTCGCGCCAGCGTGTCCCCACCTCTTCCGCCGGGCCTCGGGACGCAGTCCCTCCCAAGCAGCGGCAGGAGTCCACTTGGAATTTGCTCCTGAAACTCTCCGGGGCTGGGAACTTCTGCTCGCCCACGGCGCCGTCGGTGCCATCGAATCCACACGGAGACTGGGGAGTCGGGTTCACCGCAGCATCCCAGGAAGGGACTCTCCGCAGTCCACAGCCCAAGACTCATCTTTGCATTTTAAGCAGGGTGGTTTTGTTTTGTTTTACGTATTTTAAGATGTTTTTGAGATTTGAGCAAGGGTAAGTTTAATTTCCTCAAAACTATAGAGCAGGAGAGGGCAGAAGGCAATTTTGAAAACCTGCTGAAAAACTTAGCACTCGCTGTTGTCTTGTGATAATTTTCTTGGGTGTCCTTGGACTATTTTTCCCAGAGAGCTTTCGCTCAAGACACTAGGTTTTACCAGTCAACATAAAGGCCGTTGTTTCACTGTCCAAAAATGTGGATCTGTTGGAGTTGTTTCTGCCCTGTCCCCAACCCATGAATTCCAGTATATTGGTTGTGGCTAACATCTGTCACTTTACATGAGACACCTTAATCAAGTCCCTTAATGTCTTATTCGAAATACAGTTCATCCCCTTTTCCTTCACTTTCTTCACGCACACACACAAACTCAAAATATTGCGTCTTTCCTCTCTCTTGTCTTTCCTAATCACGGGCGTGTTTTATCCCTCCTTTAAAATACTTACCTGAATCAGGAGAATTACACAAAGAATTCCACCCGAATTAACTTTGAAGGAATCTTAGTATAAGTCTTGTGGATTTATTAATTCAACAGACATTTATTAGGTTCTTACTGTGCTAAACTTTGGAAATGCAGGTTTAGATGTTGAGCATTGCCTTTAAGAAGCTAAAATGAGGGAGAACGAAAGTAGTGTTTAAATGGGTGGGAATTAACATCCTATTAGTAGCCCAAGGAAGGGCCTCTACTGAATGCCTATGCTGTTCTCTTGAAACGATCACATTGTTTGTTAATCAGCCATGAGTTAATAGAAATTTTAAGATTTATTTTTTAAAGGAAGGGCCATCTATTCTAATTTTATTGGGCTTCTCCTTCCAGAGGATGCTTGAAGTGAGTTACAGAAGAAGAGGTAGAGATTAGCTAATTGAAAAAGGAAGGAAGTTGTTTCTGATGGAGAAAAAAATATTGGCATAAAAATCGTGGCCCATTAAGGGAACATCATGCATTTCATTGCCTCTGACATCACAGCAGTCAACCTTTTTGTCATATGACTTGCATAATCCCTTTATGATTGTCTCCATAAATCTGCACATGTGCACTCATTTTGGTTCCAAGAGAAGGCCTGAAGGACTTAGCCCTCTTTAGTGTCAGTCACACCCCCTTCCTCCAATTACTTGGTTTGGATAGTATGTTTTCCTTCATCTTCAATAGAAGCAGTTTTAAACTCCTCCTTCCAATCAAGTAGGGCCCCAAAGTTCATGTGCGACCAGTCCATCGCGGTATTTTTCTTCTTGGTGAGGATTTGCCTAAACGTTCCCTGAGGTTTGGGCTTCCCAGGTGGCGCTAGTGGCAAAGAACCCACCTGCCAGTGCAGGAGACATAGATGATCCTGGGGTCAGGAAGATCCCCTGGAAGAGGGCAAGGAACCCACTCCAGTATTCTTGCCTGGAGAATCCCATAGATAGAGGAAGCTGGCAGGCTGTCATCCACAGGATGGCAAAGAGTTGGACACGACTGAAGCAGGGTAGCATGCACACACGCACTGTGAGGTTTGGCCACTGTGCATCTCCAGGTCGCCCGAAGCTTTCTGCAGTTACCATCCTAATACTACCTAGATGACCATCTATTCTTAAACAGTTGTTTTTCTTCCTTCTCTCTGAACTCTACTGATCTCTTCTTAACATCTTACAACTTCTGTTGCAAAAAAATAGTAACTGTCACCCTTAAAAAGAAAAAAAAAAGTCATAGAATCCTTTCTGCAGTGAAAGCTTATGTAAAACAGATTAGATCGTTCTGCCTGAAACAGTGGTGTTGGGCCTGAAGTCCCAACTACCTAGCAACCTCCCTCCCAGTGGACCTGCAAAGACATTCAACCCAGATTTTAAAACTATTGCATTAAAATGTAATAGAAAACAATGCACAGCACAATTTAACCTTCTAAACAAGGCATAGTATTAGTATATCTAGTTTTTCCACACACAGCACCTCTTTTCTTGCCACACACATCAACCCAGTCTATTTTACCTTCTGGAGATTGCACCCATGATTTTCTATTGATTCCTGCTTCTTCATAGCTAGAGGCTTTAAATCTTTTGAGCTCAGATTCTAAATTGAAATTACTCTTTCTGCCAAAATGCACAAAACAAAAATATTTACAGCACCACTTTATAAAATGATTCATTTTTAAGGCATCAACTACTTTATGCAATATCCTATCACACTAGAAATGTTCCCTTCTGGGTCTACACACAGAGGAAGTTAAAGTATGTCCTTATGAATACTAACATGATTGAAATGGCTTATTATAACTATTCCCACTTAAAAATGTATTTTAAGGGGCATGAGATTAAGGATGTTGCAAATTGAGATTGTGGCTGTGTCTATTTCATATTGCGAATAGGACCTCTGTAAGCTTTTTTTTTTTTTTTTTCTTCACATCATTCCCTGCAAACAATCTGAATAAGGTTCTAAACTCAGATATGCAAAGAGCACTTTGGAAAAAGAGGAGGGAAACAATTACTGAAGTAATAAGTGTGGCAGACAACCTACATTTGCAGAAAGCAAGACTTCATAGGCAATTTAGTTGAAAAGGCTTTACTTAATAGGAACTTTGAGCAGTTAAGCACTTGCTGAGAATGGACAGCAAATAACAGATTTGGATACATGCAGGGTCTCTACACCAGATCCTGCTGATTTCCCCATCCATTTACCTAAATGGCTGGTTACTGAACATCTTCCTCAAACTCAATATGTCCAAAACAACTCAGTATCTTTCTCCCTAAACCTACTCCTCTGCCCATCTTCCCCATTTCCATATTTGCAACCCCTGATCCCTGCATCAAACTTCCCTCATGGCTCAGCCAGTAAGGAGTCTGCCTGCAATGCAGGAGACCCAGTTTCGATCCCTGGGTTGGGAAGATCCCCTGGAGAAGGAAATGGCAACCCGCTCCAATATTCTTGCCTGGAAAATCCCATGGACAGAGGAACCTGGCAGGCTACAGTTCATGGGGTCACTAAGAGTTGGATACAACTGAGCATCAATAATTGGCCAAGCCTGAAACCTGGGAGACATACTCTACAATTTTCACGGTCTTCATACACAGACAACAAGTTCTAATGATTCTGATTCCTTAATATCGCTTACCTTCCTTACATTCTAGTTTTTCTGATTCCATCTGAACCCTCTAAGTTACCCACCTCACATCTGCCAGAGGAATCCTTAAAAATGCACATATCTGATGTGTCTTTCCTCCCTGGAAATCCTTGCTCCCCATAGCTTTCATGCTGCTGCTGCTGCTGCTGAGTCACATCAGTCATGTCCGACTCTGTGCGACCCCATAGACGGCAGCCCACCAGGCTCCGCCGTCCCTTGGATTCTCCAGGCAAGACCACTGGAGTGGGTTGCCATTTCCTTCTCCAATGCATGAAAGTGAAAAGTGAAAGTGAAGTCGCTAAGTTGTGTCCAACTCCTAGCGACCCCACGGACTGCAGCCCATTAGGCTCCTCCGTCCATGGGATTTTCCAGGAAAGAGCACTGGAGTGGGGTGCCATTGCCTTCTCATGGTAATACTTAAACACCCTAACACACAAGATGTGTTCCTGGCTACCCCTCTGATTTTATTTCCCGCTGTTTTACCTTGACCAGCCTCAACTATTTTACTGAAGCTTTCTTTGAGGAAAAAATTCTATGGATTTAGCAGGGGGTGGGGGGAAATGTGAAAACTGCTATTTTACACCATAGAAACTGTGTGGAGTGTTCAGACATACAAAGTGTAAGTGTTACTCCCTCAGTTGTGTCCAGCTCTTTGAGACCCATGGACTGTAGCCCATCCTTGGAATTCTCTAGGCAAAAATACTGGGAGTGGGTTGCCATTTCCTCCTCCAGGGGATTTTCCTGACCCAGGGATAGAACCCAGGTCTCCTGTATTGCAGGCAGATTCTTTACAATCTGAGCCACCAGGGAAGATGTACAAAGAGACCAGTGAATGGAGTGAAGGAAGACGATGCATCTGTTTAACAACAGATGGACAGCTACATGGTATTAGGATGATTACTGCAGAAGTCTTCAGGTGATGTGGAGGCATTTGGCCAGATCCCTCAGAACTTGCATATGGAGGAGAAATATGATGACTGCCTGCACCAGAATTTCTATGTAGAGTAGACTTCAGAACCCAATATGATTGGAAGGAGGTGCTTAGAACTTTTTGCTTAAGATTAAGAAATACCTTGGACTGCAAGGAGATCCAACCAGTCCATCCTAAAGGAGACCAGTCCTGGGTGTTCATTGGAAGGACTGATGCTGAGGCTGAAACTCCAATACTTTGGCCACCTGATGCAAAGAGTTTACTCATTGGAAAAGACCCTGATGCTGGGAGGGATTGGGGGCAGGAGGAGAAGGGGACAACAGAGGATGAAATGGCTGGATGGCATCACCAACTCGATGCACATGACTTTGGGTGAACTCCAGGAGTTGGTTATGGACAGAGAGGCCTGGCATGCTGCGATTCATGGGGTCGCAAACAGTTGGATACAACTGAGCGACTGAACTGAATTGAAGAAACATAAACTGTCCTAACTAAATACATGGAAGGAGAAGGAGTATATGCATCTGACTAACTGAGATGACTGTCACATCAGGTGTGAGGAAAGAGGCCTGTGAACAGTTCTCCATAAACCTATTTCAACCTACATTAGTGGTTTGAAGAGGGGTCTTCTAAATATTCTCTAGGACCTTGCTACTTAAGGTGAGGTCTGTGGACCAACAGCATCATGTTATCTAAGAGCTTGGTAGAAGTATGCAAACTCAGGCCTCCATGCCAGACCCATTGAGTCTGCATTTTAGTAAGATTCCTGAGTGATTCTTATGCAAATTAAATTTTGAGAATCTTGTGTGATGGCCATGGGAAAGCACTTCTCAGATGTTGGAGAACAGGGAGGGTAATTGACTGAGGGCCCCACTACTGTGGTCTGAGATCTGTTACTGTGTTTGTACTGAGACTGTATTTCCTGTGGGCTGCCCTCAGCCAGGCACACAGTAGTGACCCAAACGGACCCATTCCTGAGGGATAAGACACTCTGCTGATGGGAGGCTTGGGCTCCTGGGCTCCCAAAGGTCTTGCTGAACTTTCGTTAGGTTTACTGCTTCAGAGTCACTGCAGACAGTGACTGCAGCCAAAAAATTAAAAGATGCTTGCTGCTTGGAAGAAAAGTGATGACAAGCCTAGATAACATATTAAAAAGCAGACATCACTTTGCTGACAAAGTTTCATATAGTCAAAGCTATGATTTTTCCAGTAGCCCTGTATGGATGTGAGAGTTGGACCATAAAGAAGACTGAGTGCTTCTTTTGAACTCTGGTGCTGGAGAAGACTCTTGAGAGTCCCTTGGACAACAAGGAGATCAAACCAGTCAATCCTAAAGGAAATCAACCCTGAATGTTCATTGAATAGTCATTGAAGCTCCAATACTTTGGCTACCTGATGTGAAAAACCGACTCATCGGAAAAGACCCTGATGCTAGGAACGGGGGCAACAGAGGATGAGGTGGTTAGATAGCATCACCTACTCAATGGACATGAGTTTGAGCAAACTCCAGGAGATAGTGAAGGACAGGGAAGCCTGGCGTGCTGCAGTCCATGGGGTTGCAAAGTCAGACACAACTGAGCAACTGAACAACAACTGCTACACAGCCTTCTTCTGTCCCTTCTTTCTGTCCCTCCACTCAAGGTGAGATGTGCATCAGTTTGATGGCTCTCAGAGCCTCTTCAGGCTCTTTCCTATTTTTTCTCACACACATTTTTCCTCCAGCAAGTTTCTTGCACATTTAACCTCATGTTGGCATCTGTGTCTTCAGGACCCAGCACAGGCTGCTTTAAGATACACTGTAACACGGGTGAATTCTGCCTACATAGTACTGACTTGAAGTCATATATGTTCCTGAAATATTTTTCTAAGGGAAATATGTCCTTAAAATATTTAAGAAGCAAAACACAAACACCTTGGCACACTATTAATGAGTCTTTCCTCGATTTCTTGTGCTTCTTGTGTGCTCCCAGCTAATGAAAGGTAATGTGGCACACGCAGGCCAGTGAATGCTGAGGCTGTAGGCTCTCTCTGTCCCATTTGTGTTCTGGCCAACCTTTGACCAATTATGGCCAAGAAATGTGACCGAGGCACAAAGGAGGATTCACATGATGCATATTAAAATATAAGTTTTAAGGAGAAGCTCTCAAAAAAAAAAAAAAAAAAAAAAATAGTCAAGGAAAGAGAGCCAAGATTAACAAGCAACTGGGGAAGGAAGGAAATCCTTGAATATTTTAATATCACCATAAATAACACAGCAGCCTAAGAAGATTAGCTGGCAACTGTACAAACACTAGCAAGTAAGAATAATAATTTTAGGCACTTCTTGACTTCAGGAGATTTGAAGAGAATGGAAGGGTGACAATGTATACTACTAGAGCTCATATACCATGGAACCATGGGGTAATGACCCTGATAGCACTCGTCTGATCAGCACCCCCATTTCAGAAACAGGCACCCCATCTCCAAACAAGGTGTGCAGCCACTTCAGTGACCTCAAGGGCAGGGGCTGATTTTTCAGTAACAATGTGTCCAAAGTTGTATTCCAAAGAAATTCATTCCTCAGAGAGGAAGGTGGTAAAGTGAGGTGTTCCGTGGTCAATCGAGTTTATGCTAAACACGCCTTACCTGATAATTTTATGTTAAAACTCTTAACGCCCTTAATATTTTAACGTACAGTATAAATCTCCAAGAGAGGATGGTAGTATGCAGCTTTTCTGAAAGAATTTAACTAAGGAATGCCCACCTCTCTCCACCCCCTAAAATCTTAGAGCAGTAGAATTACTAGAACACTTTTTGATAAACACTATCCCCACTTAGCATCATTATACCTTATGCTCCCCTGGTGATACAAGTTCAAGGTCATTGTTGTATTTATTTCTGATCCAATATTAAGAAGGACCTGGGTCCCCACTTGCCAAAAATACTAACTCTGGCTTTAAAAAATTTTTTTGTTTTAATTTTTAAGAAACCTCTTAACAAAGTTCTAGAAGGGATAGTTACCAGTTCTATTGTTGTTAAAACCTTAGAATGGATTGAGTTATGGCCAACAGAGAAGAGGATCATGGAAGGGAATGAGAGGAGGGAACCAGGGGCTTAGCCTCCCTCAGCATCACACACAGTGACCCTGTCCTAGCCCAGGGTTCTTCCACCTCCTTTCCTCTTACGTGGGACTTCAGTTTTCTTTTTCTCTAAAAGTTTTCCTCGGACTGAAAGTAGAAACAGAGAATAGGATCAGCTCCCTCTGTACCCCAAAATCAGTGTCCAAAGGAGATGATCATGTGAAATTTTTAAATGTTTCATGAAAATATTGGGGCTTCTCAGGTGGCACTAGTGGTGAAGAACCTGCTGGCCAAAGCAGGAGACATGGGACAAAGTTTCGATCCCTGGGCTGGGAAGATCCCCTGGAGGAGGGCATGGCAACCCACTCCAGTATTCTTGTCTGGAGAATCCCATGGACAGAGGAGCCTGGTGGGCTACAGTCCCTAGGGTCGCAAAGAGTCAGACACGACTGAATGGACTTAGCAAGCACATATCCACAAATGCTTCTTTTTCAGTAATAATGTAAAGTTTTATTTTTTTCCTATTGTATCAAGTCTCAGTTCCTCTGCTTGGTTTTCAAAGACCTTCAGGTCAGCTCTCCTAAAGCAGCTGTTTAGCCCTATTCTCCAAGACTCTCCAGTGTAATTGCAAACCCTGTCTATTGTTACTGCAGCTTCCCGTCCAGGCTCACTGCTCACCTTAGTCCAGGCCCTCTCAGCTCCCGCTTGACTACTGCAGTAACTTCTTAGTTCATTTTCCTGACTCCAGACATTTCCCTTTCCCATCCTGCTTCCTGCCAACAGAACGCTCTCACTGACGGATCACTGTGATCATGTCAGTCCTTTGTTCAAAAGTCTTTCCATCTTCTGCAGTTCCCATCTCAGTAAATGGCGCCTCTCTATACCAACTGCCTGTACCAGACACTTGGGCGCCACCTTTATTCTTCCTTGTCTCTCACCCCACTCACGGAATCAGTCACCAAGTTCTTTATATTCTGTCACTTGTATCTCTCAAATCAGTCTCCCACTACTTTTCTCCATCTTCAAAGTCCTTGTCAAAGCTGAGGCCCCTTGATGGGACCACTATAACAGCCTCCTAACCTGCTTCTGACTTCACTGTCTTTCAGCCCATTCTCTGCTTTGCCACTTGACATAGCTCTCTCTCTGATAGAGCTCTAGTGTTGTGACTTGCCTGCTTAGAACTCTTTGGGGTTTTAATTACATGCCTTTGAGGATGAATCTCAAAGTCTGTGACACTCTGTAAAGGATGTTTTGTGATGTGGCTCCTTAACTCTCTGTCCTGCACGTTCTCTTCTAGATTTATTGAACTAGATACACTTCCTCTCAGAAGGCATGTGATCGATTGCTCACCTGCTTGACTGCTCACCTCTAGCCCTTCTCAAGTGTTACTCCCTCTACACGGAATGTTCTTTACTCCCACATCCAACACATTGTTTTGGACTGGGCTTCCTTGATGGCCATTACCATGTCTCTCTTCATCCTTACCTTGCAAGCACCCAGTACAGTGCCTAGCACTGGATGGGCTCTGAATTCAGAGAAGTTAAATTGTTCATGGTCATACAGCTGGTAAACAGCTAAAGAAAGTGAAAGTGGTGTTAGTCGTCGCTTAGTCGTGTCCACATGGACTGTAGCTCACCAGGCTTCTCTGTCCATGGCATTTCCCAGGCAAGAATACTGCAGTGGGTTGCCATTCCCTTCTCCAGGGGATCTTCCTGACCCAGGGACCAAACCTGGGTCTCCCACATTGCAGGCAGATTCCCTCGTGTGAGCCACGAGGGAAGCCCCTAACAGGTAGAGAACTGGGATTCAATGCAGGTTTCTGAGTTTTGTGTACCTGCCATTTTACTGCATTGCCTCCTAACTTGGGATAAAATATTTTAGACATAAAGTCCCAGTTCATTCATTCATTCAACAAATATGTTTTGATTTCCTAATATGTGCCATGCATTGTGTTAGATAAAGGGGGTGAACTGGTGAACAAGGCTGCTGCTGCTGCTGCTAAGTCGCTTCAGTCGTGTCCGACTCTGTGCGACCCCATAGATGGAAGCTCACCAGGCTCCCTGGTCCCTGGGATTCTCCAGACAAGAATACTGGAGTGGGTTGCCATTTCCTTCTCCAATGGCTTTAGTATACTTCTACTCTGATGAAAGATACAGATGAATGAAGACACATTTGTATCACAATGTGACAGATACTATTATAGAAGTAGGTACAAGGTAAACCTGAAAGACTATAGGAGGGGGTCAGGGAAGGCCTTTGGAAAGAATTGATTTCTAAGCTCTGACAGTATGTAGCTTAAGCCTCAGGAAGATGCAGAAGCTGAGGAAGAGCGTTTAAGGCACAAAAGGACAACATCAGCAGAGGTCTTAAAGCATCAGAGACCACGGCAAATCAGGGAACTGAAAGTTGTTCACAGTTGCTGAAGTGTAGAAGTGTTCAGTCGCTCAGTCGTGTCCAGTGCTTTGTCACCCCATGGACTGCAGCATGCCAGAATTCCCTGTTCTTCACCATCTCTTGGAGTTTGCTTAAATTCATGTCCACTGAGTCGGTGAAGCCATCCAACCATCTCATTCTCTGTTGTCCCCTTCTCCTGCCTTTGATCTTGTCTAGCATCAGGGTCTTTTCCAATGAGTTGGCTCCTTGAATTAGATGGCCAAAGTATTGGAGCTTCAGCATCAGTCCTTTCAATGAATATTCAGGACTGATTTCCTTCAGTATTAACTGGCTTGGTCGCCTTGCTGTCCAAGGGACAATAGTCTTCTCCAGCATCACAGTTTGAAGGCATCAATTCTTCAGCACTCAGCCTTTTTTATTGTCCAGCTCTCAGATCTGTACATGACTACTGGAAAAACCATAGTTTTGATTATAAGGACCTTTGTAGGCAAGATAATGTCTCTGCTTTTTAATACGCTATCTAGTTTTGTCATAACTTTTCTTCCAAGGAGCAAGAGTCTTTTAATTTCATGGCTGCTGTCACCATCCACAGTGATTTTGGAGCCCAAGAGAATAAATTCTGTCACTGTTTCCATTGTTTCCCCCATCTTTTTGCCATGAAGTGATGGGACCAGATGCCATGACCTTCATTTTTTGAATGTTGAGTTTTAAGCCAGCTTTTTCACTCTCCTCTTTCACTTTCATCAAGACACTCTTTAGTTCCTCTTTACCTTCTGCCATTAGGGTGGTGTCATTTGCATATCTGATGTTACTGATATTTCTCCCCACAATCTTGATTCCAGCTTGTGCTTCATCCAGCCCAGCATTTTGCATGATGTACTCTGCATATAATTAAATAAGAAGGCTGACAATATACACCCTTGAGGTACTCCTCTCCCAATTTTGAACCATTGTTCCATGTCCACTTCTAACTGTAGATGCCTGACCTGCATACACGTTTCACAGAAGGCAGGTAAGGTGGTCTGGTATTTCCATCTCTTGAAGAATTTTCCACAGTTTGTTGTGATCAACATACTCAAAGGCTTTAGTATAGTCAGTGAAGCAGAAGTATATGTTTTTCCAGAATTCTCTAGCTTTTTCTGTGATCCAACGGATGTTGGCAATTTTATTTGAAGTGCAGACTACCACAGATATAATGACAAGAGCCGAATGGTGACATTGCAGGAAGCAAGGAAAAGGCAGAGTAGTGTTCTAAGCAAGAGAATTAGTTGATATGATTGAAATTTTGGAAACAGCCTCTTACTACAGAGTGAAGAATAGATTAGAGCTGCATGTGGGAGAAAAGGTAGGATGGGGAGAATAAGGAAGAGAGACCAGAGTGCTTGCCACTGAGAATGAGAACAGGAGGGAAGCGGGAGAGGAGCTGCACTTTTAGTTGTGCTAAGTTGGACACATAGGTGTATGGTCAGAAGTTCAGCAGTGGTTTTTGGACCCATGTTACAGATTTGTGAGACATGAGCAGACAGAGAGGAAGCCATGGGGACATGGAGCTCTTCTATGGAGAGTGTGAGGAGAATGAGAGTTTAAGGAAGAACCTGCAACACTGCAGTGAAGGAGCTCAGAGAAAGTGAGGGAAGAGCATTCCCAAGGAGGCGGGAAGTGGTCACTGGTGTCAGATGTGGCCAAGGGTCAGTTAAAGTTAGGACTCTTAAGGGGCTCATTGGCTTTTGCAACAGGGAGGCCTTTGGGGTTCCCAACAGGAGCAGTTTCAGTGGAGTAGGGGGAGCAGAAGCTGCTACAGAGAGTAGATGATAGAGTGCAGAGGAGATGGTGAGAGCCGGTGGAGACTGAGTTTTAAAGCAGTTTAACTCCAAAGGACTTATTGATGCTGAAGCTGAAGCTCCAATCCTTTGGCCACCTGATGGGAAAAGCCGACTCACTGGAAAAGATCCTGATGCTGGGAAAGATTCCTGATGCAGGAGGAGAAGGGGATGACAGAAGATGAGATGTTTGGATGGCATCACTGACTCAATGGACATGAGTTTGAACAAGCTCCGTGAGATAGGAGCACACGGGAAGATAGGAGCACGTGAGATAGGAGCACACCAGGGAAGCCTGGTGTGCTGCCGTTCATGGGTTTGCAAAGAGTCGGACACAACTGAGTGACTGAACAACAACTCTGAAGGAGGAGGGAGACACGGTACTACTCCTTGGAGGAGGGTTTTTAAAAGATGGGATTAGAGAACCCTTGTGAAGTGGGTTCATCTCGAGAGCTGGAAGATCTAGGAGAGGGTTGATGGACAGGGTTGCTGAGGAGGGGTGCTCGGCAACACTGAGCGGGGTTCTGGCCTTTGACAGGAGGAAATGTAAGAAAGGCGTGACTGCAGGTAAGCATGTTGGTTTGGTGGTAAGAAGTTCAAGGGGTTCTCAACTCATGGTTTTGTGTCCTTGGTAAGAGTTCAAGTGAACATGTTAGTCACTCAGTCGTGTCCGAGTCTTTGTGACCCAATGGACTGTAGCCCACCAGGCTCCTCTGTCCATGGGATTTTCAAGGCAAGAATACTGGAGTGGGTTGCCATTTCCTTCTCCAGGGGATCTTCCTGACCCAGGGGGTCGAACACGACTTTGTGACTGAGGATGACGAAATTATCTGAAACAAGCAAACGAAAGAACCTTAAGTGGATCCAGTCTGAACCAGACCATGGGTAATTCTGATGAAGCATATTGTGATCTGAAGATGTTAACTTTCCAGTTGGGTCAGGCAGGCCTGGAAATGGCAGGGCAAAGAGTTAGTTTCTCCCAAATCCCTTTCCTATTCACCCAGAGCTACCAATTCTGTCCTAGTTACATTCATTGTAGATAAAGGGTGACGCAGTAACTTTAACATGTTCCATCTGCAAAGTTAAAATATTTTATCTACCTGTTCACAAGCTCAGAAGAGTTTATTAATTGTTTCCAGATGTTCTGTGTCTATCAAACACTTCTCAAAATAGAGTATGATACAGTTGGAGGAAATATAGTAATTCTTTGTTGTTATAGAATAGCACTATCCATTATGATTGCTGCTGGCCACATGGTAGCCACATGAGGAAGTGGGCTTCCCTCATAGCTCAGTTGGTAATCTGCCTGCAATGCAGAAGACCTGGGTTTGATTCCTGGGTTGGAAAGATCCCCTGGAGAAGGAATTGGCAATCCACTATATTATTCTCAGCTGGAGAATCCCATGGACAGAGGAGCCTGGCAGGCTACAGACCATGGGATTGTAAGAGTCGGACACGACTTAGCAACTAAACCACCACCAGCCACATGGTGGCTATTTAAATTAAAATTACATAAAACTCAATTCTTTAATCACACTAGCCAAAGTTCAAGAGCTCAGCAGGCATATGTGGCTGGTCGCTACTGTATTGGACAGGGTAGAATTATATTAATAGAACATTTCTATCATTGCAGAAAGTTGCATTGGACAGTAGTGCTTTACAATAAGGATTGTTACACCCTTGATGTGTTTATATCTGTACTATTCAGAAATAAAAATGCCAAAGAGATAGCTTTTCCTAAAGATTGTCTACATATATATCAAAGAGACGCCTGTAAAAATACATACAAGGAGTGATCTTACCAAGATTAGAACTTTTTATTGGTAGTTATGGTGATTGCCTCCTGTTACTTTCATTCTCCTATTGGCTAGGATGTTTACAAACTCAATTTTGTGAACTGAAAAACGAAATGAGTAGTGAATTCAGGCAATTAAATCATGTTAGTGAGAATTAAGGCTTTTGTGGAATAATGTGGATAATTATTCAGGTAGTCAATTTTTATTTTGGCTGTGAAGGTAATTCAGTATTCTTAGAAGATAAGCTCTGAAGTTTCCTTGTGAGGCAAATATGACTGCCTTAGTTACCACACACTTCACCCTTGAAGGATTGTGCTCTTCAAGTGCCTTTTTTACTAAGAAAAGATGATGCTAGCCTAGGATATATAAATAAGCAAGGTTTCTTGTGTTCTCCAGAAACATTCTAAGAGCTCTGACACATCATGTATCACATACAAGCCCAACAGGTTCTCAACCAGGTTTCTAGACTTACGTGTGAAAAAACCTACGTCCCTTAAATATATCTGTTTATTAATGTTCATTACAAAAGAACATGTTCATTAAATACACTGGAAAATACAAGACAGTTGAAAATTTTTTCCTATGATTGTAACTTCGTCTTTTTCAGCTATGCATATTTTTTAAAGGTGTAATTACATTAGAGTGTGTACTTTCACATAATAGACTATGTGTTAACTACTCTGGCTAGACCTGTTGTGCGAGTCCGTAGAGATGGACTCTATGAAAGGTGTGTGATGGGGGAACGAAGTGAAGGAAAACTTAAATCTCTCTTTAAGCATACCTTACTCATATCCATCTTAGATGCTTACACCTGTATAGCATTTAAAGGTCATCCTTCGACATGTGAAAAGAGAGGTGCAGCTAATTTACACTGCCGATTAAGTTCCCACGAGTAAAGTCGCAACCAAAGCAGAAAAGAAAAAACCTAGGCAGCTGGGTAATGTATTGAGTATTTATAAATATATTTGCTTTGGCTTGGAGGGCTTCCTTTCCGTGCCACAGCTCCTAGGTGTCCTCGAAATAGGGTCCGTACTTCTCTTGGGGCGGGGCGTGTGGAAGACGCGTGAAGTCCTTGTCCCTCCTGACAGCAGTTGGCAGATCCTGGAACCATCCTCAGCGATCCGGGCAGGACTGGAGCGTGTTGGGGCGGGGCGTGCCATCCGGGGGCGGGGTTGGGGGCCGAGCGCGCCACACGGCCCGCGCGCCGGTCACGTGGTGACCGGGCAAGGCGTAAATAAAACCGGAGCGCGCGCGCGCTCGCGGGGCTGGTCGCGCGGAGGGGGCGGTGCTACCTCGCGGAGTGGTGCCAAGCTGCCTCGCGCTCCGCCGGGCGCCGGGATCCCCGAGACCGACGATCCGCGGGGCCGCGAGTCCTCCGGGAGTGCGAGCCAGGTGACGGCCGCCTCCCGGGCAGCCTGCGATTGTGGTCCCTACCCCGGGAGATCTGGAACCCGGGTGACCGCGTAGGTCAGTTTCCTAGGCCGGCTTCAGGGCAAGCGGGCTCTACCCTGCATGGTGCTGGGGGAGGTCTGTCCGCGCGTGGTGAGGAGTGAGGGCGCGTCTCCGAGAATGGGCAGGGTCTGAGTCTGGAGGTACCGGGCTCGGATCCAGACCTCGACCGCCCCGAAGTCCCTGGCTGCTCCGGGGCTGCGGGGAAGTTGTTGCAAGTAGTAAGACGTTGGCATTTGTTGCATTTCCACTCTGAGTGCTAGGACTTCGTCCCGGTGTCTCGTGCATTCCCTGAGAAGTCATCAGCTGCATGCTTTCTAGGTACTTGGATGTGTGCATCCCAACTTTGAGTTTCCTACTATCCTGAGGAGTGTTGATTCACAGTGGAAGTCACGAGCTGTTCACGTGATCCTTCTCACTGTGTGCCTCGTGGTCAGTTCCCACTCGCACCAAAGACCATCAGAGGAGTTCAGAAACAGTATGAAAATTTGCAGCTGCCTAATAGAAACAATGCTGCAGTCCACGGGGTCGCAAAGAGTCTGACACGACTGACCGACTGAACCGAAGAGAAACAAAGATTTATTTACCCGGTGGCCCTGCTGTTTGGCAGGAGGCGTTGAAAAGTGTTGCCTTGATGTAGTTAATGTTGTGAAAGTCTTAGCTTTATGCAGAACCGTTGAACATGTGATATTAAGTTAAACTAGACTGTTTGAATGTTGCAAATTTAGTGATTAGGTGTTTGTGAGTAGAATCAGAGATGTATTTTTCTTGACAATCTCAGACACATGGTAATATTGTAATTGATGCGTTCTGGGTTTAGAGTTGGGAATGTCCTCACCTCTTATTTCAGAATTTGAAAAATACTTGGATTTGTTTTGATGGCTTAGGAGTGTTTGCGTTCTGACTCTGATGCAAAGAAATTTTTTGCAGTGAGTAGTAGGTATAATTTCTGGATCCCCCTGCTGAAATTTTAAAGATCTCTGTGTTAATTACAGAATAGTTACAAAATCCACCCTCTTTTCATCCCCTAGTTCTATTCTACAATCTGTGGGCGGAGAAAGGGGAGAAAACTGTCAGTAATAGTTCCTTTTTAGAAAGTATCTTTTTGTTCTAGCCTTGAGCAACTGATATGCAAAACAGGAGTTAACTGCTGCAAGTTGAGTAGATTTATCTGAAGTAGTTGTGTATTAGTGTATGGTTTTGCCAGGGTCTGTTGATCAGGTGACACTTGCTGAATATCTCCTTTTTCCTTGGTAAAAGGTTGTGGGATGGCTGATCCTTGTCTCTGGAGGCTCTCAACCTTGCAGGTATTATTTACACAGCACTTACACCTGTAATTCAGAGCAGCTAAATGTTACTTCTGTAAAACATTGCATTTTCCACTCTTTCCCCAAAGCAAAGGGAAATGATGCTTGTTTGGAACCAGCAACTAGGTAGAAAAATACAGCCAGCTTCTTTTGCGTGATAACATGATGCAGTGTCTATTTAACAAAATAAAATTTTTCTTCATATGGTTTTATTTTACCTAGATACATCAGTATTTAATCATAATATATCAATTTTCATGCTTTGACAGTTTCTTACCTTTTGCTATTACAAGGAGCTGAGCTTTTGTACATTGTGTGTATTCACTGAGAAAAGTAGTCAGGAGAAAGTAGAAATCAGCTTAACTAATAACATATGGGGGAGAAAGCCAGGGCATGTAAAAAAAATTTGGAGTGGGTAATAAGCCAAGTCTGGTGGTAATTAGAACTTTATTGATTTGTAGATTCTTTCCAGGTCCTAAAAAAGGACAGGTGTTAGCAGTATAATTAGCAACAAGCTTATACCGATCTTTCCAGAAGTCATTAATGAGGGCTCAGAAAAGATACTTTCGTCCATTTTGTACAGAATATATTGGTGATTGTATCATGTAATTATCTTATAGAATGTTCTTGATCCCTAGAAATATAGGATTTTCTCACGTGTCTTCTTTCACTAGTAACGTAGGCAAGTATAACAAATACTTTTAAACGCTTAAAGAGGATGTAGTAGGTCACTCTATCTGAGTCACTATACTCATCAACCAGCAAACAGGGAATTACTGTGCTACACAGTGAAAGTGGCCTTTAACTATACAGTTTCCTAGCATGTGACAATGAAAAGTAACCACATTTTTACTTTGGTTAAATTTTTCCTTTAAAGAAAAAGTTCTGGTCATATAGTGGGTAACTGATCAGTATTGCAACATATTTCATTATGGTTTGGAAGATAATTTTCAAATATGGAAATAGGATACATTTAAATACACTTTATCTGACATATAAGGAATTTTATCATTAGAACGTGATAGTTGATCAGCCTTCTTTTGGTGAATATTATTGTTATATAAAACTATATTCATCTAATTTGTGGACTTCTCTTGCTTCTATGGGTCCAACCTATTTTCAAACTATAGTTAATAGTTTTTAGAATCTGTGAAGTTCAAATTCAAATCAGGGATGAATGTAAGGGTTAGTTCTTGGTTTTAAAAGCAGATAAAATGTAAAGCAGTTTCAGGTTTAAACAGTTTCATAAAGCAGGGCAGCTTATTTAATTTTTACCAGTTCTTTTAAACATTAGCATTTTCAACTGAATGAAGATAAAATAATAGCAAGGATTATTCTTTTATTATATCTGTATGGCATCTAAGTCAGTATCGGTATGTAATGAATATGAATAAGAGAAGATAATGTAAATAGGTCAAATATAATTTGGTATAGGCATTTTACATTGATTTCAGTGGCTTACAAACTGTAGTAAGACATACTACAATTATATCCAGGTGTCTCTCATTTCTCCTGCAAAAAGGATGATGCTGTTGATCTGGGCACAGAGTCCTGTTGAAGTTAGTGAGAAAGTTTCACTGAATTAAAAATAGTTATTTTTAACTTAATTTCGTATTTTTAAAAGAAAGAGACAGGTGCTTCCTAAAATGACTTTAAAATTTGCTGTCGTTTTCCTTAAATTGCCATATTTTGGATATCTTATTTCAATGAGTAAAGCTTCTTAAAATGAGAGGATTAAGCTAAAATTCAGATTGAGCTTCCTTGGTGTTCACACGTGTGAACAATAACTAGGATCCAGGGACCTTTAATTTTAGAGGCTGAATTGAGTTTTATGAAATATATAGCACTAATAATATTTCACCCCTTGACTAGAAGTTCTAAATTCTGGTTGTGGCTGGTAAAGTCATACCCTTAGCAAGTACCCTTCGTGCTTTTCAGTTTCTTCATCTCTAAAAGCGGGGTTAGATTAAACATGAATCTGTCTGCTGCTGCTGTGTCACTTCCGTCATGTCCGACTCTGTGCGACCTCATAGACGACAGCCGACTAGGCTCCCCTATCCCTGGGATTCTCCAGGCAAGAACACTGGAGTGGGTTGCCATTTCCTTCTCCAATGCATGAAAGTGAAAAGTGAAAGTGAAGTCTCTCAATCGTGTCTGACTCGTAGCGACTCCATGGACTGCACCCCGCCAGGATCCTCTGTCCATGGGATTTTCCAGGCAAGAGTACTGGAGTGGGGTGCCATTGCCTTCTCCATTAATCTGTCTACCAAGGCTAAATTTATAAAACAAGAAAAAAAATGCATTTAATTATTTGTGTTAGCAGAAATGTCATAGTTTTATACATATACGTTTGTATACATCTATGTACAAATAGGTATATACACACACATACCTGGGATATATAATATAAAAGAACTTAATGATTACTTGCTAGGAACTAATAAGATTGATAGCTGCTGCTGCTGCTAAGTCTCTTCAGTCGTGTTTGACTCTGTGTGACCCCAGAGATGGCAGAACCCACCAGGCTCCCCGGTCCCTGGGATTCTCCAGGCAAGAACACTGGAATGGGTTGCCATTTCCTTCTCCAGTGCATGAAAGGAAAAGTGAAAGTGAAGTCGCTCTGTCGTGTCCCATCTTAGCGACCCCATGGACCTCAGCCTACCAGGCTCCTCCATCCATGGGATTTTCCAGGCGAGCAAAGCTATTTTATTTCTGTTGTCATATTTTAACGTAGTCACTTTGATTTTTAATATTTTCCTTATATTAAAGTATAGTATTGGAAAAATATTGGGGAAAAAATATACCATTAAGCAGTTGAGTACTTTGGAATACAGTGCTGAGCACACTGGGGTTTTTTATGTTTTGTTTTGTTTTAAAGACTTGGTTTGTAAAATATATTAATAAATACTTAATTTTTCTCACTATTCAAATTCTTAGTATGCAATATAATTCAAATATTTTAATAATGTATTACCAAGCATAAAATCAATATCTGAGAATTTTAAAACTAATCACAACATAGTCATAAGGTGTTTTGAATAGTAGGCTTCCTTTGACTTTTTACTAGTACAAAAGCTATTTGGCACTTGTTAGACTCAAATTTCAGATGCTTCCTCATTTTTTTAAATTGATAAAATCTTTTTAGCCATTTTAAAATATATTATGCAATAGCCACTGTCTCTGTCCATCTCTAGAACTTTCTTATCCCAAATGGAAGCTCTGTACCCATTAAACACTAACTCTGCATTTTCTTCTCTTCCAGCTTCTATTCACCACCATTTCAATTTTTGGCTACATGAATTTCTCTACTCCAAATACCTTATATAAGTGGAGTCACGTATTTGTCCTTTGGTGTCTGGCTTATTTCACTTCAAATAATGTGTTCTGGCTTCATCATTATTGTGGCACATTTCAGGATTTCATTCCTTTTTAAGGCTGAATAGTAGTCCATTGTACAGATGTAGTACATTTTGCTTATCCATTCATCTGCCAGGGGGCACTTGGACAACTTCCACCTCTTGGCTGTTGTGAAGAACACTTCTGTGATCATGAACAGATATCTCTCTCAAGAGTCCCTTCAGTTCTTTTGGGCGTACACTCAGAAGTGGAATTGCTGGATCACCCGGTAATTTTATGTTTAAGTTTTTGAGCATCACCATGCTTTCCTGATATTTTATGATGTCCCGTTAAACATTGCTATATTTGTGATCTAATAAAGTTAGCCGTGGATGTCTGAATTTTAACTTCAGACACCTTTAAGGACTCTTTTAAAAGACAGGTAATTTTTTTTTTCTTTTAAGATTGCACCATGTGGCATGTGGGATCTTTGTTTCCCCAGCCAGGGATTTAACACAACCCTCCCTCCATTGGGAGCACAGAGTCTTATCTACTGGACTGCCAGGGAAGTCCCAAAGCACATCATTTAATATTTTGAATTTCTGGTTGAGTGAATTAGCTCTGATTATTGAACTTTACTATATTTGATTTCTCTAGGCATTTTCTTCTTTGATTCTGTGAAAGTTCAGCTGGAATAGTAAAGAAAAATAGCCATTCAGTTTGTAAAATAACAGACCTCTGACTGAATTGAACGAGTTGATTGCCCTTTAAGTTACAGTTTTAAGGTTTCTCTGCCAAGATTTCAGAGTTGTTAGGGCCACAGAATTTATCCACTGTAATTAATGGAGATTTAGTGGCATATATCAAGTATAGGAACCAGTTTAATTAAATAATGTACAGGCTTCCCTTGTGACTCAGCTGGTAAAGAATCCGCCTGCAATGCAGGAGACCTGGGTTCGATCCCTGGGTTGGGAAGATCCCCTGGAGAAGGGAAAGACTTCCCACTCCAGTATTCTGGCCTAGAGAATTTCATGGACTGTATCGTCCGTGGGGTTGCAAAGAGTCAGACACAACCAAGCAACTTTCACTTCACTCACAGTGTTTATACAACAGCAAAATGTAAATGTGCTTTCCACAAAATAATTCAGAATTAGAAACTTGTCTTCCCCAGTGAACCTTGGAGGAGGGAAGTCAAGGCAAAGTGGCTTCTAGTCTCCCAGTTTCTGAAGCTCAAGATGTTTTTGTCTATTTTGTTGAACATTCTCTTGGCCATTAAAATCTTGTTAATTAATCTTAAAAACAAGAGTTTGGAGCTGCATGTATGTGAAAAGAATGGCTGAATACATCCACAAAGTGATACTGAAAACTATCTATACTATGTGTGCTGATAGAATGTTGTTCAAAATCTAGTCTCACAAGATGCATTAAAGGTTTGCTTGTCTTTCTTTTGGCTTAAACATCAGAGACAGTGCTTCTCTGAAATAAACTCTCATGAGTCCAAAGAATATTTTTTAACATCTATTCAACATTTGAATTTGGATTCTTTGATTTTTGTATTTTTTCTAAAGTTAACTGTTGTTGTTCAGTCACTAAGTTGTGTCTGACTCTGTGACCCCATGGGCTGCAGTACCCCAGGCCTCCCTGTCCTTTACTATCTCCTGGAGTTTTGTTTAATTCACGTCCATTGAGTCATGAGTGATGGTGATGCTATCCACCCATCTCGTTCTCTGGTACCCCCTTCTCTTCCTGCCTGCAGTTTTTCCCATCCTCAGGGTCTTTTCCAGTGAGTGGGCTCTTCACATCAGGTGGCCAAAGTATCAGTCCTTCCAGTGAGTATTCAGGACTGATTTCCTTTAGGATTGACTGGTTTGATCCCCTTGAAGTCCAAGGGCCTCTCAAGGGTCTTCTTCAGTGCCAGAATTTGAAAGCATCAGTTCTTCTGCACTCAGTCTTCTTTATGGTCCAACTGTCACATCTGTACATGACTACTGGAAAAACCATAACTTTGACTATGCGGACCTTTGTCGGCAAAGTGATGTCTCTGCTTTTTAATAGGTTTGTCATAGTTTTCTTTCCAAAGAGCAAAGGTCTTTTAATCTCATGGCTTCAATCATGGGCCACAGTGATTTTGGAGCCAAAGAAAATAAAATCTGTAACTGTCTGCACTTTTCCCCCTTCTATTTGTTAACTGTTAACCACAAATTATTCATAAGGTAGAGATGTATTAATATCAAATTAGCAGTGATCATCCTAAGTAATCCTGGAATGTATACTTTAAAAGATCTTCCTTTTTTGCTATAATTTTAATGTCTTGTGGCATATAAGGGGAAGAAAGCCTTCATTTTTTGATCACTGGATGAAAGTGTACCACTTATAATAAACACATTACTTTTAGACCTTCCTATCAGTCTATCTTTGATCTTGCTTTGATCTTGAAAAACTAACCACGTTCATCCATTCATCCATCCATTCAATGTTTAATTGCTTGCTGTGTTCTAGGTGCCTTGCTGGATACTAGGGATATAGTGGGGACACATAATAGACTTGGGACCCTTTTTCTAATTAAGTTGCTAGTGTAATATGGGGAGAACAAAGAAATGACCACATGAGCACCTACAGACTAATGTTTGTGGCAAACATGAGGTGCTGTGAAGGCTTATTAAGGGGAACTAGTTGAAGTTGGGAGTGGAGATGGCAAGTTAGACCTTGAGAAATGTGGATAGTACTTTATTTGTACAGTTGACTTTTCTGTTGCTGGGAGAAATATCAATAACCTCAGATATACAGATGACACCACCGTTATGGCAGAAAGTGAAGAGGAACTCAAAAGCCTCTTGATGAAAGTGAAAGTGGAGAGTGAAAAGGTTGGCTTAAAGCTCAACATTCAGAAAACGAAGATCATGGCATCTGGTCCCATCACTTCATGGGAAATAGATGGGGAAACAGTGGAAACAGTGTCAGACTTTCTTTCAGACTTTCAGGCTCCAAACTCACTGCAGGTGGTGACTGCAGCCATGAAATTAAAAGACGCTTACTCCTTGGAAGGAAAGTTATGACCAACCTAGATAGCATATTCAAAAGCAGAGACACTACTTTGCCAACAAAGGTTCGCCTAGTCAAGGCTATGGTCTTTCCTGTGGTCATGTATGGATGTGAGAGCTGGACTGTGAAGAAGGCTGAGCGCCGAAGAATTGATGCTTTTGAAGTGTGGTGTTGGAGAAGACTCTTGAGAGTCCCTTGGACTGCAAGGAGATCCAACCAGGAAGGAGATCAGCCCTGGGATTTCTTTGGAAGGAATGATGCTGAAGCTGAAACTGCAGTATTTTGGCCACCTCATGCGAAGAGTTAACTCATTGGAAAAGGCTCTGATGCTGGGAGGGATTGGGGGCCGGAGGAGAAGGGGATGACAGAGGATGAGATGGCTGGATGGCATCACTGACTCGATGGATGTGAGTCTGGGTGACCTCCGAGAGATGGTGATGGACAGGGAGGCCTGGCGTGCTGCGGTTCATGGGGTCGCAGGGAGTCGGACACGACTGAGATCTGATCTGATCTGATTACGTAAGTTATCAGGAATTCCCTGGTGGTCCTGTGGTTAGGGCTCTGCATTTTTCAGTGCCATGGCCCAAGTTCAAGCTCTGGTTGGGGAACTAAGATCCTGCAAGCCTTGCAGTGTGGTGCCTGCCCCCAAATATATATAAATATTATATATATTTAATATGTACTATATATTAAAATCTTTCAGGATTTGGAATAGCTCCACTTGAATTCCATCACCTCCACTAGCTTTGTTCGTAGTGATGCTTTCTAAGGCCCACTTGACTTCACATTCTAGAATGTCTGGCTCTAGGTCAGTGATCACACCATCATGATGATCTGGGTCGTGAAGCTCTTTTTTGTACAGTTCTTCTGTGTATTCTTACCACCTCTTGCGAAGAGTTGACTCATTGGAGAAGACTCTGATGCTGGGAGGGATTGGGGGCAGGAGGAGAAGGGGACGACAGAGGATGAGATAGCTGGATGGCATCACTGACTCGATGGATGTGAGTCTGAGTGACCTCCGGGAGTTGGTGATGGACAGGGAGGCCTGGCGTGCTGCGGTTCATGGGGTCGCAAAGAGTTGGACACGACTGAGCGACTGATCTGATCTATTAAAATATATATAATAGATTAATTTGTTTTATATAGATAAAACAAATATAGGTAAAACATAAAATACAAAAATGTATAGATAAAACATGGATTTTTATATTTTTAAATATAAAAGTACATAGATAAAACATAAAGTTATCCTAATGCACGGCCTGGTTTTATTCATTAGTGTATCACCACCTAATAAAACAGTGCTTGTACCGTGGTCCGCCCTCAGTGAAGTGTTTATTGACAGTAATGCAGTGACAGGAGAGAAAGGGAAAGGGATGCTGGCCTAGTGGTGGTGAGCAAACTGCAGCTCCTTGTGGACTTCACGGTGGACACCTTCCTAGCCCATGCTGGCTACCTAGATGCCAACCTGAGTGAAGTTTTAGCTACTACGGATATATCAAATTCAGAATCTTCAGGTATGCATAGATAGCAGCAGATTTTGCCTTATATTCTTGGATTAAGAAAAAATGTTTTTATGTCTTGGTTTGGAATATGTTAGTTTCTTTGTGGCATAGCAGAAACGAACATAACAATCATGTTTTACTGGGCTCATAGTACTATTATCATTTTAAGAAGTTTGCTTGGTCTTTAAATTACAGATATTTTTGGAGCTGTGCTACTTTGATTTGGCGTTAGAGCCACTAAGGGAGAAGGAAAAAGTGTCAGCCTGTCAGCCCCCTCTCCTATCCCCCCACCCCGCCACCCCCCGCCATTCCTTTCCAAAGTAACAGAAGTTTAGAAAGGAGCAGTGTTGAAATGCCTGCTTGCATTTTGGGATTTATCCTCAAGGTCTTGCTTATTTGACTGTGTCCCAAGCCAGATATTAACAGTTACAAACCTTTGAGTCTGCTTAGCCTTCAGACAGAGTGGCTAGTTTCAATGGATGTGGTGGTAAATTGTTTTGAAAAGGAGAGGTGACCCCCTCCCCCCAAGCCCACTGTCAGCAGCTGTCCTGTCTCATACTAAGACTGCTGCTGCTGCTGCTACTACGTCATTTCAGTCATGTCTGACTCTGGGTGACCCTATAGACGGCAGCCCACCAGGCTTCCTGTTCCTGGGATTCTCCAGGCAAGAACACTGGAGTGGGTTGCCATTTCCTTCTCCAATGCATGAAAGTGAAAGTGAAGTCGCTCAACTGTGTCCGACTCTCAGCGACCCCATGGACTGCAGCCTACCAGGCTCCTCCATCCATGGGATTTTCCAGGCAAGAGTACTGGAGTGGGGTGCCATTTCCTTCTCCGCACACTAAGACTACTCTCACCTATTAAGGTACTTAAGAATCTGTGTCTCAGGAAGTTGTCAACATCAGAAAGGAGCTGTATCTACACAGCCCCCACTGGCCCCTTAACCCCTACCCCCAGCCGGCTTAGTGTGGGCTTCCTTTCTTCAAAGCTAATCCTCCCCTTGGGCTTTTCATCCACTTACTTCAGGCTCTTCTAGGATCTTTCTCATCTTCATTCTTTCTCCTGCTTTTCAAGCTTTTCCTCTCTCCTGGCTCTAGTCCCACAGCTATGAACATGCCCAGGTATCTAAAAATCTGAAAACGGAACTTATCACCAGCCCTGCAAACAAAGTCTCTCTAAAGGAGTTTGCCGCACTCTCTCCCCATTGTCCCACTTTTACTCCTCAGTTTACCCCCCGTCTGTCTGCGGGTCTGTCTTTTCTACTTGAAATATTCTTGAATTCACCTTCTCCTTGCCAAACCGGCTGCGTTTTCAGGCCTTGTTTCTGCTCTTCCTTTGACATTTCACACCTTCTAACCCCCGGAAACACTCTCCTCTCTTGGTTGACACTCCACTCTCTTCTGGTACCACCCCACCCCTGCCCCCCATCCATGCTTAGATCTTTCTTGCTACCTCATAGTTGCTGGCCTCCTTTCCTTTCACTCTTGGTCTTCTTTCAGTAAGAGGTCCTGATTACCCCCATGATTTTAATGAACACTAATGTACTGACTATTGTACTTCTCCCCTAGAACTGTTTTCTTGTGCTCAGGCTGGTATAAGCTGGTTGCTTACTGGACGTCTCTCTCTCTCTTTCCCACAGGAATCTCAAACTCACCACAACCAAATGGAATCACATCTTCACCCAAGACTGTTCCTGGTGTAACAGTTGTCCAGCTGGGACAGAAACCTTTGTCCTGCTGGTCTTGGTGACCTCCTCAGTCTTCAAGTCCCAGCTTGAATTTCACTTTCTCTGTGGTTCCCTCCTTCACTAATGCAGGTAAAGGGCTAATCACCCGCTTTGTCCTCTGGACAGCCACTGTTCCTTGCTCATTACTGTGCTTGGTGCGTGTTGGTGTGACCGAGCACATGTGTGCCCTGTCTGGAGGGCAAGGACTGTATGGTACCTCCAGTGCCTGTAGCAGTTTCTGTCCTTAGTGGGCACTTTGCAACCCTTGAATAATTTTTTTTTTTTTTGACCATGCCGCTCGACTTTCAGGATCTTCGTTCCTTGACCAGGGATTGAACCTAGGCCCCAGCAGTCCTAACCACTGGACCACCAGGGAATTCCCAAAGCTTTGAATAATTCTTAATCTCAGTTCCAGCGCTTATCAGTAACTGTTGTGGTGAATATGATATTATTGAATATATGAATATTATATTACTGTGGACTGTTTAAATAATAGACTTGACTGTACCCTTTTCATATTTATTATACAGAAGTTGAAAAACTTAAAACTACAACTTTTTTTCTGTAAACCCAGTGTGGTAAGAACCCAAGGTAACATTAAACAACTTCTAGTATGTTCTGAAGATACTTCAAGTGTTCTTTGATTCATTCTTGAAAAGCAGGAAAAAGATACTAAATGAACATTTTTTTGTGTATTATGCCAGCAAAAATAGATGGTCACTTCTTATATAATGTACTTGTCTCGCTAAAATATATATATAAAAAATCACCCGTGATGAAATGTCCATTTAATTTGACAAGATTTTTTGTTTTATATCTTCAGTAACTTTTCTTATAAAGATTAAATGCTGTTATATTGTAGGGTATTGAGAAAGCACAACCGTCAAAAGACAATCAAAGCCATTCATAATTTCACTGTAAGAAGTAATCACTGTTATCATCCTAATGTATTTTTCTTTTTCTGTGAATGTGTAAAACATACACAGAGATTGTTACATTAAATCCATCTGACTTGATGATATATTGCAGTGCCATAGTTTTAGAAATTCTTTTTACAACCTTGTTGATGATTTTATAGTATTCAGATTTGTGAACAAACCTTTACTAATGGACACTAACATTTTTGCTTTATAAATAGGGCTGCAGTGAATGTAAGTATAAAGCTTTTTAAATGACTAATCGAATGTTTTAATAAGCATGCACTATAAATGAAGGTGGAGATGATTTAGGGTGGTTAGTGTAAATGCCGATCAACAGTCTGTTGAGAAGAAAGGACATTATGGTCACTGCTGCTGCTGCTGCTAAGTCGCTTCAGTTGTGTCCGACTCTGTGCGACCCCATAGACGGCAGCCCACCAGGCTCCCCTGTCCCTGGGATTCTCCAGGCAAGAACACTGGAGTGGGCTGCCATTTCCTTCTCCAGTGCATGAAAGTGAAAAGGGAAAGTGAAGTCGCTCTGTCATGCCCGACTCTTAGCGACCCCGTGGACTGCAGCCTACCAGGCTCCTCTGTCCATGGGACTTTCCAGGCAAGAGTACTGGAGTGGGGATGCTATTGCCTGCTAGATGACATCTCCTAGGAAGATATTCTCTGAAATCAGTCCCTGGGTTAGACTCTGAGTTTGTCTTCCCTGAGGGTTTATAAGAGCCCTTTCAAGGGGACATGAGTGAGTTCTGGGCACAGAGGGGTTATCTGATAGCGCTCTGAAGGGATCAGGTTCTGGGCCCCTGACTGGCAGGAGTCTGTGTGGTAAACAGGCTGCTTTTCCTGTTCTTTTGAGCACACGGAGGCCCGGCTGTAGTTCTCAGGAGTGGGTGGACGCAGAAGACTTGCAAGGAGGGACATGGGTACCCGCAGCCGATCAGGCAGCAGAACACAGACAAGCAGAAGCGTGACTAGCACAAAGCCCAGACAATCTAAGGATGGTTAAGATCCAAGCCAGGCACACACTTAACTCCTGAGTATTTTACTCTTTACCCACTGCCTTCTGGCCTTCAGAGTTTCTCACGAGAAATTTCATCTTATTGAGGATCCCTTGTGTGACGTTTTGCTTTTCTCTTGGCTTACTTTCAAAATTCTGTTTTTTGAAAGTGTGAGTATATATATCTCCGATTTCATCTTGGTGTTCCTTGACTTCTTGAATATTTATGTTCATGTCTTTGACCAAATTTGGGAAGTTTTTGGCCATTATTTCTTCAAATGCTCTACCCTCTTCTCTCTTCTGGGACACCTGTGATTCCTGTGTTGGTTTGCTTGCTGGTGTCCTACAGATCTCCTAAGTTAGGGTCACTTTTCTTCAATCTTTTTTGTCTCTGGTCCTCAGTTATTAATTTCTGTTGTCCTGTCTTCAAGTTCACTGATTCTTCCTGTTCAAATCTGCTTTTGAATTCCTCGAGTCAAATTTTCACTTTTGTGACTGCACTTTTAAGCTGTAGAATTTCTTTTTGGCTTCATTTTAGGTTTTCTATCTTTATTTCCATTTTGTTTATACATCTTGACTTTCTCTGGTTCTTCCTTTCGTTCTTAATCATTTTTAAGACAGTTGTTTCAAAGTCTTTGGTTCATCTGGCGTCTATTCTTCTTCAGGGACAGTTTCTGTTGACTTTTTTCCTTTGAGTGGGCCCTGCTTTCCTATTCTTTGTGTGATTTGTGTCTTTTTGGGAGGGAACAGCAGTGCTGAAAACTGGACATTTGAATCTAATGCAATAACTCTAGAAATCAGATACACCCTCTTCCCCAGGGTTTGCTGTTTTTTTTGTTTTGATGTAGATTGCCTCTGTGCTGAAGGCCAGCCTGAGGTATAAACTTAAGGTTGTCTCATGTCTTTTGAGCGTTCAGGTGGGAATGAGCAGTCACGTTGTAATTTCTGCCACATACGCATTTGGTTGTAAATGTCCTAGTTTTTACTAGAGGAAAATTAAGGGGAAATTTAGGGGGAAGATGGAAAAATGAATGGGGGGCAAAAGGGTGCTAGCTGTTTAAATCTCCTGGTATTCCAGCCCATCGGAAAGACTTGCAACAAGGGGCCAGATGCAGCAACATTGGCTGCCCACTTGTTTGTCTGCACGTCTGTGATCAAAAGCAGCAATCAGCGATCAGGGCCTAGCTCCCCAGTATTTGAAGGACAGGGTCCTTTTTTGCCAACCTTGACTGCAGCAGGCTTCTCCAGAAGCATGTGTACAGATGCCTGCTGAGTGTCTGAAGGATAGGGAACTGCTGCTCTGCTAAGAGCTGAAATACCACAGTTACCTTCCAAGTCTTCCCTGGCAGTTGCAAGTCTTCGGTAGTCTCCAGAGTTCCACAGTAGTTACATCAGACAGATTCTGCAAGTGCACTTGTTGTACAGGTGGAAAGACAGGTCCTGGTGTTTCTTACTTGGCCATCTTCTGGCATCCTCCCTGGGTATTTGTGTATTTTGAAATTATTTCATCTTGACAGTTTGATGTCTCTTCCTCCCTTTGCAGCATATGTGTGCAATAACATGTGTGTATAATGTGTATAATAACTTGTGTGCAAGTTATATATAATATGCATAATATTAACAGTTTATTGGACTGCACATTTTCTGTTCATGCCAGCATTTGGTGTGTTTACTTTTTTTTATTTGTGCTAATGAAGTAGGCAAAAAATACCATTGTGCTTGATCTATTTGCATTTAACTGATTATTGTGCTCAGTCACTTAAGTCGTGTCCAACTCTTTGTGACCCCATGGATTGTAGCCAGCTGGGCTCCTCTATCCATGGGACTTTACTGGCAAGAGTACTGGAATGGGTTGCCATGCCCTTCCCCAGGGGACCTTCCCGATCCAGGGATTGAACCCACATCTCCTTTACTCCAGGTGGATTCTTCACCTTCTGAGCCATCAGGGAAGCCCAAATGAAATAAATTTCTATTTTTTCTGGGATAAATGCTTTAAATTTGGTTGTTTTCCTCTATAGTTGTCTTGAGGCTTGATAAGAAAATGAGAGTTTAGTGATAAATGTGGTGGCTCCAGGATCCTTATCTGTAATTTATTTTCTCACAAGTTTCCAATGTGTTCGTTTAGATCATTTCAGTCTTTTGATAATTCTGTATGAACTAATGAATTGCCATATTTTAACTTTTTAGACATAAGGTTGTTAATGTTGTACTAATAACTATTTACAAAATACTTTGATAGTTTTCATAGACAATCTTACCACAGGTCATGAAGTTGATTGTATTTTGCAGGTAAGGAAGCTGAGTCTTCAGTAATAATACACAGGGCACAGAGTCTCAAGGTCAAATTTTGACCCTACAGCTGATTCATTCAATTATTCCTTTTGTCTGTCTTATTAGCTACAAAATGAAGATGATTTTTTTACCCCTTTATCTTTTGGCAGAATATCCAAAAGCTAATATATGTTCTTAGATTAATAGCAATGTTACTATTTTTTAAATCTAGAAATGAGTACAGACGCAGAACAACAGCTTCTCCATCATGCCAGAAACGGCAATGCTGAAGAAGTAAGACAGCTGTTAGAAACCATGGAAAGGAATGAAGTAATTGCTGACATTAACTGCAAAGGTAAGCCTTGAATGTATTTTTTCACTTTTTCTTGTGAGTATGCACTAGATGGCTCAGTGGTAAAAATCTACCTGCCAATGCAGAAGATTTGGATTCAGTCTCTGGGTTGGAAAGATGCTCTGGAGAAGGAAATGACAACCCACTCCAGTATACTTGCCTGGGGAATGCCATGGACAGAGAGGAGCCTGGTGAGCCATAGTCCATGGGGTTGCAAGGAGTCGAACATGACTGAGCAACTAAGTTCACACACACGTATTCACTACTTTATCATTTATTTAGTGCTAATCCTTTTGAACTTGCCTGCCATAAATTTCCATCTCTTATCCTAGGAAGAAGCCCTGTAAGAATGGGCACTCTTCTACTCCCCTCTAAGAGAAATTGAGTGCCAGTCTTTATTTTCTTAACTCTTTATTTTATATTGGAGCATAGCCCATTCATAATGTTGTGATAGTTTCAGGTGGAAAGCAAAGGGACTCAACCATACATAGACATGTATCCATTCTCCCCCAAACTTGAGATCCAGTTTTAAAATTGTCATGGATCCTAAACCATATGAACTACAAGGCCTTAAAGGCCTACTACGAACCTTAAAGTTAGTTAGTTAAGTCGCTCAGTCATGTCCGACTCTTTGCGACCCCGTGGACTGTAGCCCACCAGGCTCCTCCGTCCATGGGATTCTCCAGGCAAGAATACTGGAGTGGGTTGCCATTTCCTTCTCCAGGGGATCTTCCCGACCCAGGGATTGAACCCAGGTCTCCTGCATTAGAGGCAGACGCTTTAACCTCTGAGCCACCAGGGAAGCTTAAAGGCCACCTTAAAAAAAAAAAGGCCACCTTAATGAGATGAGCCCACAGGATACATGCTATGACAATTTCTTCTTCTCAAAGACATTGCAGTTGAAGCAGCAGTTTTGAGTGTTTACTGTATGCCCAGGATCATGTGAAGTGCCTTAAAATACTGTCAGACAGGATCCTTCCCTCACTGAGATTAGTAGATTACTAGCTCAGACTAGTCTTTATTGTACAATGTGTACAAAGTATGGGAGCTATGACATGCAGAGTATCATGGAATATATAAGAAGTATGTAACTAGAACTTGAAGGATTAGTTTCATGGAGGAAATCATCCTAAGGTGATATATGAAGAGTGCATAGACATAACCAGGTAAAAATAGAGAAGAAAAGGGCTCAAGGCAGAAGAAAGGTCATGTGCCAACGTCTTGAAGTGAGAAGCAGCCTCAATGGCAGGGATTTTGTAGATAGGAGGGGTGAGTAAGTAGCAGCCACCAAATCACAGCGTGTCTTGTGTAACACGGTTACAAATATATTAAACTCAGGTGTACGTAGAATTTATTTTTTAAATTGGCTCAGATATTTCAATAAGCGCCTTCTCCTTCTGGGAGTTTGGAGGACTAAATGTTAGTCTTCGGGTCCCTCCATCACAGTGGCTTTTTTGTAAAATGATTGGCCTCCCAGAGCCTCTCACCTGTGTTCTTTCCCATCTCAGTGTGCTAAGTCGCTTTAGTCGTGCCTATCTCTTTGTGATCCCATGGACTGTGGCCTGCCAGGCTCCTCTATCCATGGGATTTCCCAGGCAAGAGTACTGGAGTGGGTTGCCATTTCCTTCTCCAGATGATCTTCCTGACCCAGGGATTAAACCCAGGTCTCTCTTGTCTCCTGCATTGGCAGGCGGTTTCTGTATCACTAGCGTCAGCCTGGGAAGCCCATCTCATTCAGGTGGCCTTTAAGTGTGAAGGTGAGCCTTTCTCTGTGTGTACTGCCTGTGGTTCCTCTGCAGCCTTTCTTCTAGTGCATCCTTGTAGCTAAGGTAAAACACACAGGGAGTCACACGCGGGTGTTTCAGTTTATCACAAGCACAGATGTGCTCCTTGGCTGCCTCAGGAGTCTCACCTTGGCTCTTGCTGCCTTTGTGTCTCCCTGACTCTCTCTCGAATCTTCCATCTGACACATGGCCTAGGCTTGCTGGCTTGGACACACCCCCTGGGTGTGGCCACAGGGTCTTGAGTGACACGTGGGGGCTCAGCAGCTCTGGGGACCAGCATTTGACCTTCCCTCTGCCCGCACTGCCAGGTTTACTTTGACTTGGCCGCTGTGCACGTTGGTGCTTGGCTCAGTGCCTGCTGGGGCCCTTTTCCTAGCATCCCACTTGTCACTACCCGTTCTCATTGTTCCCTGGACCTACCTCGCTCTCTGGGCTCAGGGTCAGGAGCCACGTGTCCCATCTTACGTCTTTTCCTCTCACATAGCCCTGAGTCTTTGATGGCTATTTTGTTCTGCCGTGTCATATTCTCCTCCTCTGCTCGAGCAACAGACCTCACGGCCTCACCCTCAGTGGGGACAAAGTATTATCTTTGCAGTAGGGAAGAAAACATGCTCGGAGTTGTCCAAAAATTAGCCCGAGGAGGAATGCTAAACGAATTCTAAAAATCTTCTCATCCTTCACCAGAAACCTGGTTCTATTTTTTAAAATTTTGTTTTAATTAGAAGATAATTACACTATTGTGATGGTTTTTGCCATCCATCAGTATGAATTGGCCCTCGGTATGCTTGTGTCCCTCCACCCTGAACCCCCTCCTCCCACCCCCAATCCCTCCAGGCTGTCACGGAGCACTGGCTGCAGACTCAGTGGGAGGAGAGGGTGGGGTGATTGGAGAGAATGGCCTAGAAACATACACATTACCATATGTAAAATGGAAAACCTGGCTCTTAATCTTTACCTTGGACTTCTGTTCTGAATGCCAGAAACATGCCTGGTTGGATCATCATCAGGGACCCTTTACTTTCTACTCAACCTCAACCCTGACCATGGTTACCTCAGGCTAGTTCTTGGAAAGTCACCTGCTAGGAAATGTAAAATCGAGAGACAGTTGTGAATGCTTTTTCAAATTTTGCCCTCATTATACTTGTCAGTCAGGCTTGTCTTAAGGGTGGATTGAAGGGTTTATGCAGAGGAACAGCATAATCAGGTGAGGTGAGTTCACCCACAGGACTGAGTGGGGAGAGCTGGGACTGGGCCTGTGAGTGTTTGCAGGTGGGAATCTCGGTGCCTGCCGTTTCTTGATTTTGTATCTCATTTGTATCCAAACCCTGAGAAGTTGAGAAAATGGTAAAGTGTAGTATAGCTCTTCTGCAAGATTTAAAGCTCAACAGTCAACATAGAGATGAGATTGGTTGGAAGGAATACAGCTGATACGATGTCAGGTTGAAGGGAGAGAAGGAATCTCTCTCCCTTCCTGCCGTTTCTGATTTTGTTCTCATTTTTCAAACCCTGAAGTTGAGCCCCCCTGCCTGCCGTTCTTGTTTTGTATCTCATTTTATCCAAACCCTGAGAAGTTGAGAAAATGGTAAAGTGTAGTATAGCTCTTCTGCAAGATTTAAAGCTCAACAGTCAACATAGAGATGAGATTGGTTGGAAGGAATACAGCTGATACGATGTCAGGTTGAAGGGAGAGAAGGAATCTGTGTAGGTGAAGGTCAGTACTTCTAGGCTTGGGGCACAAAGGAGGAGCTAATTGGGCAGTTTTGTTTGCATCTGTTGTCACGTTAGAAGTGTGTGTTCATGTCTATCACTAATGGTGAGACATTCTTGCAAATAAATGCTAATGTTTGAATAACATGCTTTATATAAATTCTGTGAGAAGTAGTCCAAGGAATAAGTTTTTAAAGCAAAATAAGAGCTTGTATTGGTAATATAAAGATGACTGTCTATGATGCTGTCCTCTCACTTTGTTGAGAGGTCTGCATGAGAAAATACTTGAGTATTACCCATAATGTGTGTATGTGCTCAGTTGCTCTGTCGTGTCTGACTCTTTGTGACCCCGTGGATGGTAGCCCACCAGGCTCCTCTGTCCATGGAATTTTCCAGGCAAGGATACTGGAGTAGTTGCCATTTCCTTCTCCAGGGAATCTTTCCTACCAGTGATCAAACTCCCGTCTCTCTTGTCTCCTGAATTGGCAGGCAGGTTCTTTCCCACTAGCCCCACCTGGGAAGCCCATCACCCATAGTATCTGCTGGTGTTTCCCAGTGGTATTCTATTCAGTGTAGGCTACAATTTTCTGCACATTTTTCTAAACTTGATTATCTCTTACTGATCAAAACTTTTGGATATCCATAATAAATAGTAAAGAGTGTAAAGGATATTTGGAGTATTTTAAGAATAATGTAAGATTTTGGAAATGTCAACTTCTTGATCCAGAATCCCATGTGGAAATACTAGATGTGAGGAAGCTGCTGAGTAACTCAAAGGAGACTGCTGTGGGTCATGTGGGACTGGAAGCAGTGGGAGTGGTGAAAAGTGTTTAGATACAGTTAACATTTGGGAGGTAGAATTGATCGGACTGATTGAGTTGTGGAAGGGGTGAAAAGGAGAAAGCCAGCAAGTGGTACTTGTTTCTCCCATCCAAGTACTAACCAGGCCCAGCCCTGCTTAGCTTCTGAGATCAGACGAGATGGAGCCCTTTCAGGGTGGTATGGCCGTAGAAAAGTGGAGGTTGTTCTTCAGTTGTTCAGTCACGTCTGACTCTCTGTGATCCCATGGACTGCAGCACACCAGGCTTCCCTGTCCTTCAGTATCTCCCGGAGTTTGCTCAAACTCATGTCCATTGACTCAATGATGCCATGCAACCATCTCATCCTCTGTTGCCCCCATCTCCTCCTCCCTTAAGTCTTTCCCAGGATCAGGGTCTTTTCTGGTGAGTCGGGTCTTCGCATCAGGTGGCCAAAGTACTGGAGCTTCAGCATCAGCAGCTTTTTTCTGAATTCAGAAGTGAGGTGAATAATGGGACAGTTGATTGTGAAAAGTGGGAGTGGGGACAGGGAGTTTTTGTGTGCGAGTGTGCGTGTGTGAGATAAGTGAGTTCAACTTTGTGCTTCCTGAGCAGAAGGTATTCCTGTGTCCTCCAGGTGGAGGTGAACAGTAGAGAGTTGAATGGTAGAACTGAGGAAGAGATGGAAATGTGGAGTTTGAAGTCACGAGCATATAAGCAGGTAAAGCTGTGGGAAAGGGCCAGGAGGTGTCATTGTTGGAGATTCCAGTGATCAACGGCCCAGTCAGAGGAAGTAGAGAAAGTGGACGTTTGCACAGAGCCCTCGGAGGAGGTGCAGGGCTCTGGAGGCTCGTGGGCTGGGCTGGCCGACACTGTCCAGTGACGCAATGTGCTGCCTGCTGGAAAGTGCCCCTAGGATCCGGTGGCACAACTTACTGGGATAAAGTGAGGACAGCTTTAGTGATGTGGTGGGAAGTGAACCTGGTCTGCAGTCAGTGGGTAGCTCCTGGAGGGAACGAGGTGGAAAGAGTGTAGATGGGGAAGGGGAGGGCGAGAAGGAAGGGGACAGTGGTCAGAGGGGGTTCAGGACCAGAGAGGAGTTGGGTGCTTTTGCTCGTTGGATGGAAGACGTGCAAATGCTTATGTGCTCCTTCCTAATTGCGATGAAAAATGGAGTGGTTAAAGATAAGGAGGAAAAGGAGCACCCAGAAAGTAGGAGTAGAGCATGGGATCCGGGGTATGGGAAGTGTGATTATCCTGAGGCCCCAGGAGGAAGGGCGGAAGGGCGGAAGGGTGCCTGTGGGCAGAGGTGCGGGGGTGGATTGGTTGCTAGGAAGCCCAGAGAGTCCTATGAAAACTTCTCTTTTCCCTGAAGCTGAGAGGAGATCGTTTGCTAAGAAGCAGATGTCTGGGAACCAGGCTTGAGGGGAGTAGTGGGGATTGAAGTATCTGTGGTGGCGCGTAGGAGAGACCCCTGAACAGGGCGCTGTGGCGAGGACCCTGGCGAAGGCTTCGCCGAAGCGTGAGATCCTGACCTGATGGAGCCACGAATCCACGGGATTCTGTTATTTTTCTTCCACCGCTGTTAGCGACCTGACTGTGGTTATAGACAAATTGAGCAAATGTAGTTGTCAGGCTCTGGGGTTTTTCTAAGCTGCTGTGACAAAGATAGGATATTGGAGGGTATCGGCAGAGAAATGTTGATGTGAGGACCAAGAAATAAGACGCTGGACTGATTGAAGGAAGTGAGGATGGTGGGGATGTTTACATATAAGCAAAGTGTTTAAATAACTTGACGGTTGGTTCCATTGAAGAATGAGATGGGGATCTGCCTGTGTGAACAAACTGGAAAGTGGGGACTCTGTTCCTGAGTTCAGACATGATGGTGATATTCAGGCTCGGGCTCTGGGATCAGGTACCCAATGTAGAGCAGAGGCCAGGTTTGTGGGGAAATGAGGGAAGCTGAGAGTCTGAGACTCCAGGTTACTGAATTGCAATAGACAATGGCGTTCATCACTGGCAGAATTTGCCCCAGAGAGAGACTGTGTTGCCCAGAGTTAAGTGGAGAGGGATGAGCCACTGGGAGGCTGTAGATGGCAGCAGAGAAAGCCTTCTGGAGTGGGGGTGGAGGCTGGGGTAGCTGTGCTTAATAGCAGAAGCCTCAACAGAGGGATCGTGACATGAGTGAGGTCACCGACCAAAGACCGAGTTGGGTTTCGATGGCGAGAGTCACGGGGCTTCTGTGCCCTGAGGACCAGTGGGGCTTTGGAAACTGGAGGGCCTCCCCTGTCCAAGAGATAAAGGAGAATCTGTCATCAGAAAGAGCTAGCTGCCAGTTAAGGACAGAGGGTAAAGAGAAATGTTATGTGAAATAGACTATGGCTCATGGATGTGTTGCCTCTGGAGTTAGGGGCTCTGGTGGGCGCCTGTTTGAGAGGGAACAGTACTGGAGTCTAGTGAATGGAGACAGCCACAGGGACACTGTTGGCACTGGCAGTCCCTCTAGGAGAGGTTAAAGGTCTGTTCTGGGCACTGCGAGGCTGACGGTGGATTTTCTGTTGGCTCCCAAACCTGAATCCAGAAGCTGAGAGCAGCCATTCACTTCTGGCTCCTCCTCGGGGGGCCAGGTGGCTTCTGGGCTTCAGTAAATCCTCCAGGGCAGTGGGCTCCGGTGCTTTGACAAGCTGTATTCTCTCAAGCTTGACTGGGAAGCTGAGTGACCTTCTGAAATTTCTCAGCTCTAAACTATAGCGCCTTTTTTTTTCCCTTCCCTAAACTAAGTTACATTGCTCTTTTTCACCACTCAGTTGTTTTATACCTCTCCTCAGCTGGGATCTGACATTTCATTGCTTTTTATTTTGGTTCTTGTTCTCTAGTTGGACTCGACCACACTGGTAACCCTTACCCTCGTTTCCCTGAGGTTTTATCTGAAGTCAGGACTCTGTTTTCAGTCCCTATCTGCGGCGCTGACCACTTTCCAGACACAGGAAACACTGGTTCTTAGTTTCCCCTTCCTATCTAGCCCGCTAACACACGACAGGTTTTCAAAAAGAGGTGCTTTTCATGAAATGCTGTGGGCAAGAGAACCACATCCTCGTTTGGTGGCAAAATGGTGAGACACTCGGCCCCTTAGAGCCACAGACTGGTCAGAATATAACCCCCATCAGGCCTCTGCCCACCTTTTAAGAAGAGGGCACTGAGTTGGAAGGTGGCAAGAACCTGGGCCCTGTGAGTCCTAATCCATCTCACTCCAAACCCTTCTTAGTGTCGAGTCTCGTGCCTCTCACACATCAGCCGTGCTGGGTGAGAGGAGCCCCTGGCCAGTATGTTGGAGCAGCTACTAGGGAGAAATTTTACTGTAAAGTTACCTCAATAACATCTAAAAATGCCTCTTTCCTTTTTTTTTTTTTTTTTTAGGAAGAAGTAAGTCTAATTTGGGCTGGACACCTCTTCACCTGGCATGCTATTTTGGACATAGACAGGTGGTCCAGGATCTATTAAAGGTATATTTATGGCTTCGATTTTTCAATAAATAAAAAATATGGCTACTATGTAAATTATAGCAAAGCTGTTTGGGCTATAATACATAACAGCCTTAGCAATGCTTATCACTTGATTTTTCTTTGCTAAATACACAAATTTGATTAGCTTAATTAAAATTCTATCTTGTTTGATTTTTAATTATTGACTTTTTAAAGTTGCAAAAATATAGGAATCAATGAAGATACTACATTGTTTTTTTGAGCATAGTTTAAAAAAATAGCCAAAGCATATTTTATGTATTTAAAAAATAATGTAATAATCTCTTAGTGAGTGAGTGAAGTCGCTCAGTCATGTCCAACTCTTTGCGACCCCAGGGACTGTAGCCCACCAGGCTCCTTGGTCCATGGGATTTTCCAGGCATGAATACTGGAGTGAGTTGTCATATCCTTCTCTAGGGGATCTTCCCGACTCAGGGATCGAACCCAGGCCTCCCACGTTGTAGGCAGACACTTTTCCCGTCTGAGCTACCAGGGAAGCCAATCTCTTAATGAGCACTGTGTAATTTAAGAACTCATACTTCTCAGTTCTATGATGAATAATTTTTCACTCATATTGATATTTCTGAAATTGGATTACATTTTAAAATTAATCTGTTGGCCCCAAATATGAAATCTAGGAGCCAACGTGGCACTTAAGCCTCCAGTTCCTCCACCATTTAATTTGTGATATTGCTTTATTTTTTCCCCTTAAAACTTATTAAATTGGTGGAGAAAATATGCTGTTTTATTCAGAGACAGTTTTCCTTTTTTTTTTTTTTTTTTCAACGTTTGTGTTTCTAAAGTAGAGTGAAGGGCAGATAGATTTTTAAACAAAAGAAACTGTTTTCTATCTATCAAGTAGATTTTTACGTTCAGGAAGCTTACTATTGGGTTGGCCAAAAAGTTCGTTTGGGTTTTTCCAAACAAACCTTTTGGCTGAGTATATTAATGTGAACTGAGTTATTTTTACTAGTGATAACCAGTCACTATTAACAAATATTTTAATTTTTTAAAATATTTAATATATTCTTAGGGAATCACTTTCACCTTTGTATATTTCTTGATATGTGGAAGATATTTAAAGCTTTCATGTTTACTAGGCTGGCGCGGAAGTAAATGTATTAAATGACATGGGAGACACGCCACTTCATCGGGCTGCCTTTACAGGACGAAAGGTGAAAAACATTCTATGTTCAATGTTTTCAAGTGAAATATTTGGAAAAGCACTCACAAATGTTTTCTCCTTTATAGTCCTAGGAATAGCAACTGGGAAAAGCCACAAAAAATGTATAACCAGCACTTTGGGTCCAAAAGACCACAGGCTCTTAGTGACGGACAGTGAGGTCAATTACGAAGGTCATGGGGCTCCACTCTGGTGTCCCTGATAGAAGCTCATTCAGTCTCTGCTTGTGTCCCCAGGATTGGGGAACTCCTGCACCTTCTTTATCATTTTTTTAAACAGTTTTATTGGGGAATAATTTACACTGCCTGAAATTCACCTGCTGTAAGTATACAGTTGAGTGATTTTTTTTTTTTTTGGTGCATTTACACAGTTGTGCAGCCATGACCACAGTCCAATTTTGGAACATTTCCATTTGCCAGAGTTTCCTCGTGCCTGTTTGTGTTCATTTCTTGTTTCTTGTCAAGCCTCAGACTACCACTGATATGCTTTCTGTCTCTAGATGTTTGCTTTTTCTAGACATTTATTGTAAATGGAATCATATCAACATTTGTGTCTAACTTCTTTAGTATAATATAGTTAAGGTTCATCCATGGCATAGTGTGTGTCAGTAATTTGTTCCTTTCTTGGGCTGAATAATGTTCTGTTGTATGCATATACCACATTTTTAGGTCTCTCTTCTGTTTGTTGCAGAGACTTTTCCCTCTGTATTGCCTTGACACCTTTTGTGGAAATCAGTTGATCATAAATGGGTTTGTTTCTGGACTTCCGTTCTCTTTGTTTGATCTATATTCTATCCTTACACCAATAACAATTACAGTAGCTTTGTAATTAAGTTTTGATATTGAATAGTGTAAGTTCTCCAACCTTTTGATCTTTTAAATTATTTTGGCTATTCTCAGTCAAGTTTGTTTCTATATAAATTTTAGGACTATTCAGTCAATTCTTATGATGGGATTTTGATAGAAATTGTGTTGTCTTGAACCTATAAATTTGGGAAGAAATAACATTAAAAACGCTGCCTTCCACTCCAAGGACATCAAATGCCTCTCCACTTATGTAGATCTTTAATTTCACTCAGCGATGTTTTGAAGTTTTCAATATATAGATCTTGTATCCTTTGGTTAAATTTATTCCTATGCATTTTATTTGTTTGGGTGCTATCTTAGATTGAGTTTTTCTCTTAATTTCGTTTTTGATTTCTTATTGCTGCTGTATAGAAAGACAGTTTTTATGTTGTTCTTGTGTTTATGCTGAACTTACTTTTTAGTGTTAGTATGTTTTTGCAGAGCCCTTAGTATTTTCTATATACCGGATCATACCATCTGCAGATAAAGACAAATGTACCTCTTGCTCTAAAAAGCAAGATCCTTTTTCCCCCTCTTGGTTTTACTAACTAGATTCTGGTTCAGTGTTGAATACAATAAGAGGAGAAATCTTTGCCCTGATTATTTTATCTTTGGGGAATAGCATCTAGTCTTTAACCAGTAAGAATGATGCTGTAAATTTGTCTTAGACGCCCTGCATTAGGTCAGGAAGCTTTCTTCTGTTTCTAGTTTGTTTTTCCTTTTTATCATGAATGGCTCTCATGTCTTTTGAAATGGTCATGTGGTTTTTGTTTATTACTCAATACTGTGAGCGTGTGAGTTGCTCAATTGTCCAACTCTTGTGACTCCAACTCTTTGTGATTCCATGAACTGTATCAGGCTCCTCTATGGGATTATCCTGGCAAGAATACTGGAGTGGGTTGCCATTTCCTACTCTCGGGAATCTTCCAACCCAGGGATCAAACCCATGACTCTTGCTGCTCCTGCACTGGCAGGCAGATTCTTTACCAGCTGAGCCACCTGGCAAGTCCATTAATATGGTATATTACATTAATTTGGAGATGTTAAGCCAGCCTTGTGTTCCTATATAAATCCCACTTGGTATTGATTAATCCTTTTTCTATGTTGCTGGATTCTATTTTCTGATATTTTGTTAAGGATTTTTTTGAGTCTGTATTCCTGAGAGATACTGCTCTGTAGTTTTCTGTAGATGTGTTCGTCTGGCTTTGGTAACAGGGTAATACCAGCCATGTAGAATGAGGTGCTATGCTATGCTATGCTAAGTCACTTCAGTCGTGTCCGACTCTGTGTGACCCCATAGACGGAAGCCCACCAGGCTCCCTCGTCCCTGGGATTCTCCAGGCAAGAACACTGGAGTGGGTTGCCATTTCCTTCTCCAGTGCATGAAAGTGAAAGTGAAGTCGCTCAGTCGTGTCCGACTCTTAGCGACCCCATGGACTGCAGCCTACCAGGCTCCTCCATCCATGGGATTTTCCAGGCAAGAGTACTGGAGTGGGGTGCCATTGCCTTGCTTACTGAAATAGCTTGTGAAGGATTTGTATTATTCTTTCTTAAATATTTGATAAAATTCACCAGTGAAACGATCTATGCTTGGATTTTCTGTGAGAGAAGATCTTAAATTACCAAATCAATTTCCTTTAATACAGATCTGTTTAGACTTTGTGCTTCTTCCTGAGTCATTTTTGGTTATTTTGTCTTTCTAGGTATTTTCCCTTTTCATTCAAGTAGTCTAGTTTGTCTGTGTAAAGTTATTAACAATAGTAATTTATAAATTTCCTTGTGATTTCTACTTTGAGCCACAGGTTAAATAGAAGTATATTGTTTGCCAAATATTTGAAGATTTCCAAAATTTCCATTGTTAATTTCTAATTTAACTTCCCTTTTGATCAGATAACTTTAAATTATTTTTTGAAGAATGTATTTTAAATTCTTTTAAAATTTATTACAAATTATTCACAGTATAGCATTTGATCTATCCTGGAGAATGTTCCTTGAGTGCTTGAAAAAATACCTACTTTGAGGCAGAGGATTCTATAAATGCTGCTGCTGCTGAGTCGCCTCAGTTGTGTCCGACTCTGTGCGACCCCATAGATGGAAGCCCACCAGGCTCCCCCATCCCTGGGATTCTCCAGGCAAGAACACTGGAGTGGGTTGCCATTTCCTTCTCTAATGCATGAAAGTGAAAAGTGAAAGCAAAGTCATTCAGTCGTGTCTGACTCTTTGCGACCCCATGGACTGCAGCCTGGTAGGCTCCTCCATCCATGGGATTTTCCAGGCAGGAGTACTGGAGTGGGGTGCCATTGCCTTTGCCGAGGATATAACTCAGTTGTGTGTTTTTATCATCTGAAAATTTCTCCTTTTTGATGTCGTGTTCAGCCTGTTTTTCAATCGCTCAGTCCTATCCAACTCTTTGAGACTCCTACAGACTGCAACTCGCCAGGCTTCCCTGTCCTTTACTGTCTCCTGGAGTTTGCTAAGATTTGTGTCCATTGAGTCAGTGATGCCATACAACCATCTCATCCTCTGTTGCCCGCTTCTCTACCTGCCCTCAATCTATCCCAGCATCAGGGTCTTTTCCAGTGAGTCGGCTCTTTGCATCAGATGGCCAAAATGTATTGGAGCTTCAGCATCAGTCCTTTCAATGAATATTCAGGATTGATTTCTTTTAGGATTGACTGGTTTGATCTCCTTGCTCCTCAAGGGACTCTTAAGAGTCTCCTCCAGCACCAGAGTTTGAAAGTATCAATTCTTTGGCACTCAGCCTTCTTTATGGTCCACCTCACATCTGTACATGACTACTGGAAAAACCATCAGTTCAGTTCAGTTGCTCAGTCGTGCCCAACTCTTTGCAACCCCATGAATTGCAGCACACCAGGCCTCCCTGTCCATCACCATCTCCCGGAGTTCACTCAGACTCATGTCCATCGAGTTGGTGATGCCATCTAGCCATCTCATCCTCTCTCGTCCCCTTTTCCTCCTGCCCCCAATCCCTCCCAGCATCAGAGTCTTTTCCAATGAGTCAACTCTTTGCATGAGGTGGCCAAAGTACTGGATTTTCAGCTTTAGCATTATTCCTTCCAAAGAACACCCAGGACTGATCTCCTTCAGAAAGGACTGGTTGGATCTCCTTGCAGTCCAAGGGACTCTTCAAGAGTCTTATCCAACACCGCAGTTCAAAAGTATCAATTCTTTGGCACTCAGCTTTCTTCACAGTCCAACTCTCACATCCATACATGACCACTAGAAAAACCATAGCCTTGACTAGACAGACCTTTGTTGGCAAAGTAATGTCTCTGCTTTTCAATATGCTATCTAGGTTGGTCATAACTTTAGCTTTGACTATATGGACCTTTGTTTAGTCTATTCACATTGAATTATTATAACTTTGGACTTACATTTTCTATATTGTATTCATTTTCTATATGCCTTAGGTTCTTTGTTCCTTTGTTTCTCCTTTACTGCCTGCTCTTGTTTTATACAAATATTCTTTACTGTATCATTTTATCCCTCTGGATATTAAACTTTTGGGGCATATAACAGTAGCTTTATGCTTTCTATCTGCTCAATTCAAATATGCAGATAACACCACCCTTATGGCAGAAAGCCAGAGAAGGCAATGACACCCTACTCCAGTACTCTTGCCTGGAAAATCCCATGGATGGAAGAACCTGGTAGGCTGTAGTCCATGGGGTCGCTAAGAGTCAGACATGACTGAGCGACTTTGTTTTCACTTCTCACTTTCATGCATTGGAGAAGGAAATGGCATCCCACTCCAGTGTTCTTGCCTGAGAATCCCAGGGACAGGGGAGCCTGGTGGGCTTCCGTCTATGGCGTTGCACAGAGTCGGACATGACTGAAGCGACTTAGCAGCAGCAGCAGCAGTATGGCAGAAAGCAAAGAGGAACTAAAGAGCCTTTTGATGAAAGTGAAAGGGGAGAATGAAAAAGCTGGCTTAAAACTCAACATTCAAAAAATGAAGATCATGGGGTCCAGTCCCATCCCTTCATGGCAAATAGATGAGGAAACAATGGAAACAGTGACAGACTTTATTTTCTTGGACTCTAAAATCACTGCGGGTGGTGACTGCAGCCATGAAATTAAGATGCTTGCTCCTTGGAAGAAAAGTTGTGTCAAACCTAGACAGCACATTAAAAAGCAGAGACATTACTTTACCAACAAAAGTCTGTCTAGTCAAAGCTATGGTTTTTCCAGTAGTCATGTATGGATATCATATCCATATCATATGGAGTTGGACCATAAAGAAAGCTGAGTGCCAAAGAATTAATGCTTTTGAACTGTGGTGTTGGAGAAGACTGTTGAGAGTCCCTTGGAGAGCAAGGAGATCCAACCAGTCCATCCTAAAGGAAATCAGTCCTGAATATTCACTGGAAGGACTGAAGCTGAAGCTCTAATACTCTGGCCACCTGATGCAAAGAGCTGACTCACTGAAAAAGACGTTAATGCTTGGAAAGATTGAAGGCAGGAGGAGAAGGTGATGACAGGGGATGAGATGGTTGGATGACATCACTGACTCAATGGACGTGAGTTTGAGCAGGCTCTGGGAATTGGTGATGGACAGGAAGCTTGGCGAGTTGCAGTCCATGGGAGTCTCAAAGAGTTGGATAGACTGAGTGACTGAACTGAACTTAAATTCAACATATGGCCCCACTGAAAGTCAGTTTCTACAGCTTTTTTTGCAAGATGGGTCATATTTCCTTTTTTTTTTACATGTTCACAACTTTTTACTGAAAACTGAACATTCTATGTAATGTATTTTAGCAACTCGAAATTCTGATTTTTTCGCCCTTGAGGTTACTTGCCAAGTCTTCTATGAAATCTGGAATGTGTCTGACCTGCTGATGTCTCTTCTCTCTCTCTCTTTTATATAACATATATATATATAGAGAGAGTAGTTTTCTTTTTTTAATTATATATTTATTTGGCTGCATCAGGACTTAGTTGCAGCATACAGGATCTTTGATTGTGGCACAGGGATTCTCTAGTTGTGGCTTAGAGGTTCAGTAGTTGTGGCATGATTTTAGTTGCCCCACAGCATACAGGATCTTAGTTCCCCGTCCAGGGGTCAGATCTACATCCCCTGCATCACAAGCAAAATTCTTAACCACTGGACCACCAGGGAAGGTCTCTGCTGATTTTTAAAAAACTGTCTTAACGTCTAAGCATGGTCTCTGTTATGTACTGGATGTCTGTGTCCCCCTGAGATAGAAATCCCAGTGTGATGGTATTAGGAGGCCTTTGGGAGGTGATTAAGTCCCCTTTTGTGAAAGGGATTAGTTCTCTTACAGAAGAGACCTTAGAGGGTTCTTGTGCCCCTTCTGCCACAGGAGGACAAAGTGAGAAGCTGGACATCTGTGAACCAACAAATAGGCTTTCACCGGCCACCAGCTCTGTGCCTTCATCTTGGTTTTCCCAGCCTCGGAAACTGTGAGAAGCAAATCATGTTTAAGCCATGCAGTCTGTGGTGGTTTTGTTGCAACACCTTCAGTGGACTGGATTTCCTAGACTTCACCCCCTGCATCTGCATAAACGAGTGCTCAGCCAGCGTTCGGGTGGAGGCTTTACCCGAATGCTCAGTCCCACGAGGCTCCTACCCTCTGCCGATGGGGTCCGTGTGTGTGTGGAGAGCGCTGTCAGCCTTCAGCCGTTTCTCACTTCTCCCTCTGGCTTTGTGCACGGCCTTCTCCTGTGTCCCCTGCACTCTCAGCCAGGAGTGTGTGGGTGGCTTGCCTCGTCCTTCATTGGTTCTCTCGCTTCCAGGCTGCTTTGCCATTTGCCCTGTGCGGTAGGCATAATATGGCCTTCCAGAGATGTGCTCATCCTTGTTGCTGAAGCCTGTGGGCGTGCTGGGTTACATGACAAGGGCAAGTCAAAGCTGCAGATGGAATTGAGGTTGCTCATCAGCAGACCTTAAAATAGGAAAGTTGCTGTGGATTATCTGGTGGGCCCAGTGTAACCACAGAGGCCCTTAAAAGTGAGGGGGAGGCAGAAGAAGGGTCAGAGGAAGAGGGAGAGGTGCCAAGGAGAGAATGGGCAGAAAGATACAGTGATTCTGGCCTGGAAGATGGAGCAAGGGGACCAAGGAATGTGGGCAACCTCTAGAAGCTAGAAAAGCAAGGCGGTAAGTTCTCTGCTAGAACTTCTGAAAGGACAGTAGCCTTGCTGATGCCTTGATTCTAACTCGGTGAGGCCCCTTTTGAACCTCTGAAATCCAGAACTGTCAAGTAATAAATTTATGATGTTTTCAGCTGCTGAGTTTGTGGAAACAGACTGAGAAGACTGATTAATGGGAAAAGGAGCTTTGTGATGGAGGTTTTTCCATTTATTTCCCACTGAATTTGCTACTTTTACTGACAAGACCTCTTGTCCTGTTGCTCCAAATCATTTCCCTCTGGCAGAGCTATTGGTTTTCATTGCCGGCCCTGGCCTGGTCAGATTTCTTGGGGATCCGGGGTTTGGGTGTGACCATAACCTGTGGCTAGGTTAAAGACTCCTGTTGTTCTTACCTGAAGCTCTAGTTCCTGTTGAGTGTGCCTCTCAATTTGTTTCTTTAATCCAGTGATCCCCAACCTTTTTGGAACCAGGGACCGGTTTCGTGGAAGAGAGGCACATCTCTGGTTCCTCTGCCTTTTCTAGGTTTTATACTTTTCATTATTATGATTAGACTTAACTGATTTTCATATAAATTATTAATCAACCCAGTAAGTGTGTGTTCAGCATGTTTGAATTAGTACATTCCACACTATTTGGTCTATTTGTTCATATACTGATATTTGTGGACCAGATAGATTCTTTAATGGATAAAAATACCCATTATACTTAAAAAAAATTAAGGTAGTGGGTCAATTGCTATGCTTGACTCTGAGATCAGAGGAGTGGGGAGGTTAAAAAATGAGCTGCAGGTAGTTTAATTTTCCTGACTCATATGTGAACTGCTTGCTGTTTTCATTCAGAGCCCTGCCCTTCGCATTCTTCTCTGTGCACCTAGGAAAGTTCTTGGCCATCTATTTCTACATGACCCGTGTCTACCCATTCTTGAAAGTGTAGCTCAAGTGCTGTCTCCTTAAATTCTTTCCTGACTTACTACGTTGAGAAGGAAGCTGTTATTTTCCAAATTTCCTGAGAATATTATAGCATCGTCATTCATCTTCTACGTGGTATCTTAGTTGCTGTGTCTTAATTCTACCACTAGATTGTGTTAGTCTTGCTCCCAAGGAATTGTATAGATTCCACTTAATTTGTATCCTCCACAAGCACCAGTCTTACTGCATAATTACCATCTAAGTGATGACCTAGATCCAATCAGTTCATTGATCTGTGCTGGCTTCTTTGCATATTTGACAGTTTCCTTGAACTTGGAACACAAGACCATGCTAAATTAGGCCTTAGTTTGATTTGAACATTAGCATACACATGATGTTATCACTTGTGTTAGAAAATAAGATTGAGCTAAAGCTAAATGGTCGTGCCACGGACGAAATATTAAAAATTTATGTGCTCAATATCTAAGCATGATTAAATTTTGAAAAAGTTTAATTTCTAATTGTATTCATGAAAGGAATCAAATTATCCTCTTCTGATGTGATCTTTTACCACGGAGATAGTTTAAAATATGATTGGGTGGTGATTTAATAAATAGAATGAGGAGTTGAAAAGGGATGTGATTTGTTACAAAGCACTTTAAATTCTTATCCTTTCAAATATGTAAAATGCAGCTTCCAAAATTTTATAAGGAACCTGTAGGCTTTTCTTGGTCCATTAGCGACCTCTACTGTTCTTTAATAAAAATTAATATTTCAGGATTTTAAGATGATGTATTTAGCATTTGTTTCTTTATTTTTCAAATGCAGTTCTATTTCTGGGCTTTTTACATCTTCTATAATCAATTGAATATTGGAATACAGTCAATACAGTTAACGATTGGATTGTAGTATGGATGTAGTATGTACTTTGTTTCCACTTACTATCTTCTGCTGGAGCTGAGACTACAGAAAAATCGAGGCTTCCTGTGTTCTGTGTCTCAGGTATTTTGTATCTCTCACCTGGAATCTAGAGGATACAGATAATCCTGGTGTTTACATAAGCTTTGTCTGTCTTGTTCCCTAGGATACGCTTTTCCATGCTTATATATCGAGTGTCTTCTGTGAGTCGAGCACTGTCCAGACAACTTGATGTGTGGTGTTGTCTTTACCACAACATAATGTCCCTAAAATTTAGGTTAAACATTGCTATTTTTTGTAGATCGAGCTTCTGAGAAGGCAGACAGAGATGGAGGTTAGTGTGCAACAGGCTTATCGGAGTGCTAAGGGTCACACCTGTGGAAGGAGGGGTGAGCAGAGGCTGGGGTCAAGCTGATGCCCCCACGAGGGCTGCCTCAGCTGACCGTGGGGAGCTCCTGTTGCTGTAATCGGCTTTGGGGTCACAACTGAAGCTTCTTCTCCCTCTTGTACTGTGTGCTCTAGATGCCCCCTCCCCTCGGCCAGCAGATCTTGTCTTTGGGGCTTACCTGGGGGTGGGGCTCAGGCTCCTAAGCCTTGAGGTCCCAATCCTTGGATACCATGCTTTCTTAGACTGGGGTTGTTACACTTGTCCATTTACCGTCAAAGCTGGACAAGGAAACACTAGGAGACACCTCAGTGTATCATCAGGAACATGAAGTGTGATCTTGTGTTTCTGTTGTGTATAGTCCTCCTTCTGATGTTCAAGTTAAGTACCTTTGCTAAGACAGTGACTCTTCTTGCCTCCTGGTCTTTTGACACAGGAGCTGAATGTTCAGGTCTGCTCTCTCATCTGGCACAGGAATCAGAATGTTTCTGCTAGATGTGGAATGTGCTGTCTCCGAAACCGAATGACAGCCAGGCGTTGTGCTTCCTCCTTTGTTTCTGAAAGTGCAAGTTCATCACTTCGGGGGCAGTGTCCTGACACGACCCATACCACTGAACCCCAGAGAATTTACTGACACAAAGAAAGCCCCCGAATCATAAGATGCCCACCCTCTGTAGCACATATATCTTATTAAGACCTTCAGCATTCTCCTTCTTGCTCATCTGGTTTTATTACCAGGACATCATTGGTGAAGTGGACTGGGGTGATTTCTGCAGGATGCCCAGATTGTTCTGAGGCAGAATTATAAGTGTAAATGTGTACTATTGTCTGTGTGAGTACAGTGTCTTCTGCTTTTCTTCTTAGTGAGGATAGAGAGGAATATGTTTGCCAGATCAGTTGCTGTGTACTGTGTACTTAAGAAGTATTAACCAGCTCCAGCAAAGATTTGGCATCTGGCAGAGTGGCTAGACGGAGAAGGCAATGGCACCCCACTCTAGTACTCCTGCTTGGAAAATCCCATGGACGGAGGAGCCTGGTAGGCTGCAGTCCATGGGGTCGCTAAGAGTCAGACATGACTGAGCGACTTCACTTTCTCTTTTCACTTTCATGCATTGGAGAGGGAAATGGCAACCCACTCCAGTGTTCTTGCCTGGAGAATCCCAAGGACGGGGAGCCTGGTGGGCTGTTGTCTATGGGGTCGCACAGAGTCGGACACGACTGAAGCGACTTAGCAGCAGCAGAGTGGCTAGAATTGGGGCTGTTTGGTTGAGTTTGTGAGAGTCCAGTGCTATCCTCCGCTTTCCTTCTGGTTTCGCAGTGACAGAGTGGTGAGTTAAAGGGAAGCATTGTAGGGACCGTCAGCCCTGCATACTCGGGTTTTTAAGGGTGGCACTAATTGCTGTCATCCTCCCCAAGTGGGATATTGGTTTTTATTTATCCTGGCCAGGATATGGGGTAGGGCAGACTTAGAGCCTTCCATGTGGCTTTTTTACACTGTAGACAGAGAAAGGGATGTGAACGTTTGCCAACAACTTAACATGTCTGCTCCAATTACACATTTAGGGACTGGAGAGTGTCCTCTGGATGTGTTTGTGGACTTGGTGCATACACTCTGAAGCGGACCTGGCCCAGGTGTCTTTTATTATCTCATTTCTCTGTGTGACTTGTGTCTAACAGAGAGACCAGATAAAGCTGAGTCTCTTGCATCTTATACTTAGTAACTTGTGAAATTTTTGGGTTTTCCCATTTCCCGGCGTACAGTTACTTGAGTAAATGGTCATTGGTCCCTTTGGGGATGTCTGAGAGATTTCATGACTGAATATTTGCTTTGGGGCTGCAGAATCTTCTCTTCCAGGGTCTGGCCTCTCCTTTGATAACATAGTTCTAAGTCTGAAATTGAATCAGGTCCAGAGACTGGACAAGGTATCATGACTTTTATTGGAGCATCTGTCTTTGGCTTCTGACCATTGTTGAATTCTTTTGATGGTACAAGTTGAGGTGTATCTGGAAGGCTCCTAGCAGCATGAACAAAGCAGTGGCCTCCATTTGTAGGGGGTCAAAATGCCAGAAATGCCATGGCAGGTAATTAAAGAAGGTTTTAAATAAGCAGGCATGCTGAGTTGAATATGGATCATACCAGATAGTTTTGTGCCCTGGGAGGGCCTGGAGATGCATCATCTACCAAAACACTGAGAAATCGTGGGCAGAAAAGGCCCTAGCACCACTGAGAAACTGTTTCTATGTCCTCTGAGGTCCAGGGGTGCCTTTAGGAAATTGCGTTGCGAGGAACTTCCCTGGTGATCCAGTGGTTAAGACTCCGTGCTTCCAGTGCGTGGGGCGTGGGTTCCATCCCTGGTCGGGGAACTGCTGAAATCCTGCATGCCACCAAGAAAAAGGAAATGCCTGTGCAGATCTGCTTCATTGGTAGCAGTGGGGCTAGGCCCCCAAAACAGTAGAGGCCTGGAGGTGGCACTTAGACATCAGAAATCAGGTAGCTGTAGTTACGGTAATGAGTGAGTTCAGAGGGTCGAGGTCGAGAGGGCTGACCTGCAGAGCGTTGTGGAAATGGTTAACAGGATACGGCATTTCAGAAGGCTAATTGCCCTGGAGTTACCAGGGAAAATGGTAGCAGATGCTGCTTTCCTCATCTTTTTTTCCTTTTTATTCTTTTTTGCTAGATTCAGAAAGTACTGCAAATTCTTCAATAACTTACTATACATTTGTTAAATGGATACTGTCCACAGACATGGGTGCTCAGTTCTGAGTTTTCTCTCCCCTCTTTTCCCCTCTTCCTACCACTTCCTCCCTCCACGCCATTTTTTTTCTCTTAGTGTTGGACTAATTTCTGTTGACCTGTCTTCAGATTTGCTGATTGTTTTCTCAACTGTGCTCTGATGTCTACTGAGGTCATTAAAGGCATTCTTTATCTTATTTCTAGCATTTTCCTTTGACTCTAAAAAATTTTTTTTAATTAATAATTTTTTTAAATTTAATTTTATTTAACTTTATTGTATTGGTTTTGCCATACATCAAAACGAATCTGCCACAGGTATACATGTGTTCCCCATCCTGAACCCTCCTCCCTCCTCCCTCCCCCTCCCCATACCATCCCTCTGGGTCATCCCAGTGCACCAGCCCCAGGCATCCAGTATCAGGCATCGTACCTGGACTGGCGACTCGTTTCAAACATGATATTATACATATTTCAATGCCATTCTCCCAAATCATCCCACCCTCTCCCTCTCCCAGAGTCCAAAAGACTATTCTATACATCAGCGTCTCCTCTGCTGTCTCGTATACAGGGTTATTGTTACCATCTTTCTAAATTCCATATATATGTGTTAGTATACTGTATTTGTGTTTTTCTTTCTGGCTTACTTCACTCTGTATAATAGGCTCCAGTTCCATCCACCTCATTAGAACTGATTCAAATGTATTCTTTTTAATGGCTGAGTAATACTCCATTGTGTATATGTACCACAGCTTTCTTATCCATTCATCTGCTGATGGACATCTAGGTTGCTTCCAAGTCCTGGCTATTATAAACAGTGCTGCGATGAACATTGGGGTACACGTGTCTCTTTCAATTCTCGTTTTCTCAGTGTGTATGCCCAGCAGTGGGATTGCTGGATCATAAGACAGTTCTATTTACCAGTTTTTTGAGGAATCTCCATACTGTTCTCCATAGTGGCTGTACTAGTTTGCATTCCCACCAACAGTGTAAGAGGGTTCCCTTTTCTCCACACCCTCTCCAACATTTATTGCTTATAGACTTTTGGATCGCAGCCATTCTGACTGGTGTGAGATGGTACCTCATAGTGGTTTTGATTTGCATTTCTCTGATAATGAGTGATGTTGAGCATCTTTTCATGTGTTTGTTAGCCATCTGTATGTCTTCTTTGGAGAAATGTCTATTTAGTTCTTTGGCCCATTTTTTGACTGGGTCATTTATTTTTCTGGAATTGAGCTGCAGGAGTTGCTTGTATATTTTTGAGATTAGTTGTTTGTCTGTTGCTTCATTTGCTATTATTTTCTCCCATTCTGAAGGCTGTCTTTTCACCTTGCTTATAGTTTCCTTTGTTGTGCAGAAGCTTTTAATTTTAATTAGGTCCCAATTAGGTTTGAGATATTAGGTTTCCAATATTCTGGGAGGTGGGTCATAGAGGATCCTGCTGTGATGTATGTCAGACAGTGTTTTGCCTATGTTTTCCTCTAGGAGTTTTATGGTTTCTGGTCTTACATTTAGATCTTTAATCCATTTTGAGTTTATTTTTGTGTATGGTGTTAGAAAGTGTTCTAGTTTCATTCTTTTACAAGTGTTTGACCAGTTTTCCCAGCACCACTTGTTAAAGAGATTGTCTTTAATCCATTGTATATTCTTGCCTTCTTTGTCAAAGATATGGTGTCCATATGTGCGTGGATTTATCTCTGGGCTTTCTATTTTGTTCCATTGATGTAAATTTCTGTCTTTGTGCAGTACCATACTGTCTTGATGACTGTGGCTTTGTAGTAGAGCCTGAAGTCAGGCAGGTTGATTCCTCCAGTTCTATTCTTCTTTCTCAAGATAGCTTTGGCTATTTGAGGTTTTTTGTATTTCCATACAAATTGAGAAATTATTTGTTCTAGCTCTGTGAAGAATACCATTGGTATCTTGATGGAGATTGCATTGAATCTATAAATTGCTTTGGGTAGTATGCTCATTTTCACTATATTGATTCTTCCAATCCATGAACATGGTATATTTCTCTTTTTAATTAGTTGACTGTACTGGGTCTTAGTTGCAGCATGCGAACTCTGAGTTGTGGTGTATGGGATCTAGTTGCCTGATCAGGGATCGAACCCTATCTCCCTGTGTTGGAAGGAAGTCTTAATCACTGGACCCCCAGGGAAGTCTCAGTGATTAACAGTTTTTAAAGTTTCATGCCATATTTTCCAGAGCTGTGCTCTCACAAAGCTGGTCACTCCTCTGGGAAAACACACTGCAAAGTCCGTTCTCTTGCTGCATCCTTGGTTGCTCTTCTGGTTCCTACCTGTTTGTGTTTGCTCATTTTCCTTACTTTTCATTTTAGGTGTTCCTCTGATTTTTTAAAAACCATTCTTCTCTTTCCTCTTGAAACTGTCCCCATAAGAAACCCGTCCACACTTAAGGCTTCATTGTTTCTCCTGGGGGATTATTTGGAAATCTGTCTTGACCTCATACTTCTTTCCAGGCATCCAGGTCTTCTGTCTTCGCTGTGTGTTTGGGCTCCTCACCACTCAGGGATCTGGAATTTCATGTTTCTAACATGGGATGTCTCTTCCTTCACTCAAGTTCTTTATGCAGTATTTGTATTGGTCATTGAAATACTTGTCACTTTAAATTCTCTTTTTTACTGATTGCTTGAGAACATGCTCATTGCTTTTTACCATGACTGCCCTGTTCCCCAGTGCCTTTTCCAGTCTTTTTTTTTTTTTTTCCCAACCTTGTAATTCCACCTTGTCCAGCAGTGCCCCAGTCAGTATACTAATCTCAGCTCTGATTTTCATCAGCTCTTTCTCTTTCTCGGATCCCTTCAGTATTCATCATCCAAATATGTTTTCCCTGACGTGTACAATGTAAGAGCTTAAGTATGTTAAGTGAATAATTAATGAGTCTGGAGATTTGGCTTCTTCTTCTTCTAAGTCGCATCAGTCGTGTCCGACTCTGTGCGACCCCATAGACAGAAGCTCACAGGCTCCCCCGTCCCTGGGATTCTCCAGGCAAGAACACTGGAGTGGGTTGCCATTTCCTTCTCCAATGCATGAAAGTGAAAAGTGAAAGGGAAGTCGCTCAGTCGTGTCCGACTCTTAGCGACCCCATGGACTGGAGCCTACCAGGCTCCTCCGTCCATGGGATTTTCCAGGCAAAAGTACTGGGGTGGGGTGCCATGGAGATTTGGTAGACCGTGCAGAAGAGAACCACATATTCAGCTGACACAAGGAAAACTTGTTAGGGGACAGGGGTTGGAGCTGGAATTTTGTGAAAAAGCATCAGAGACTGCTCAGGACTTTATTAGGAATTCTAGATCCTGAGGGATGAAGAAGATTACAGCTAATCTTTTGCTGACTTACAAAATGTTAGGTCCAGTGCAGGAGATGAAAGAGATGTGGGTTCAATCCTGGGTAGGGAAGATCCCTTGGAGGAGGAAATGGCAACCCACTCCAGTATTCTTGGCGGAAAATCCCATGGACAGAGGAGCCCGGCAGGCTGCAGTCCTTGGGGTCATGGAGAGTCAGACACAGCTGAGCACACACAGTGTAAGAGGGCAGGATGGTCTTTAGTTTTGACATAGAGAAGCACAGTTTGGCTTAAAAACTTCTTTTCCTTAAATATAAGAATAATGCTACAGCAGACCCTTGAAGAAAATTAAAACTTCCTCTACCCACTGATTTACTAAAAATCACTGGTGACCTCTCTGTTCAGGGTGTTTCATTGCCATCCCTGCCTTCTTTTTTCTAATTGTGATTTAAATAAAAATCTCTTCTGATGACTTCTGCCTGAGCACTTGAGTTCCTTACCTGGAGGGCTTCTTAACCTACAAGTTTCTGGGTCTTATCCCTGGCATTTCTGATTCAGTGGGTCTGGGATGGGCTTAAGAAGGTGCACTTCTGCCAATTTCATGGTTCGTGCAGATACTGCAGGTCTGGGGACCACACTCGGAGAATGTTTGCTCTTCATCACAGGGTGGTCAGGTGTTCTTTGTAACTTGCAATCTGATATCATTCCTCTGAACCCTTTCAAAGGTGTGGCTTCCCTTGCCAAACCCCCGAGATTGCATGGAGCAGCTCCGACCCTCTGCATTACCTTGATTCCGCCTGTAGCCTGTTTTCACATAATTGAAGCATATTCTGTTTTCTTAAAGGTACCTGTCTATCTCTGTGCATACCATTTCTTCTGCCCATTTTCCATAGTCCAGCCCTTTGGGGATTTGTATCAATCTAGCTCCACATTAAATCTTTTTTTTTTTTTTTAATGTTCTTAAATTAAGTAATTAATTTGACTGTGCTGGGTCTTAGTTGTGGTATGAGGGATTTTGTCACAGTGTGTGATACTTAGTTGTAACATGTGGGATCTTGTTTCCTGAACAGTGATTAAACCTGGATCCCCTGCATTGGGAGTGTAGCATTTTAGCTGCTAGACCACCAGGGAAGTAGGTTTTTTTTTTTTTCACTTCAGTTTTTTAATTGAAGAATAATTACTTTGCAAATTTTTGTGGGTTTCTGTCATACATCAACAAGAATCAGCCATAGGTACACCCATGTACCCTCCCTCCCAAACCTCCCGCCCCATCCCACCCCTCTAGATTGTCACAGAGCCCTGTTTGAGTTTCCTGAGTCATACAGCAAATTCCCATTGGCTATCTATTTGACATATGGTATTGCAAGTTTCCATGTTACTCTCTCCATACATCTCACCCTCTCCTTCCTCTCCCCCCTCACCCCCCACCCTCCCCCACCTCATCCGTAAGCCTGTTCTCTATGTCTGTTTCTCCATTGCCGAAAGTTTTACATTTGTTTCAGGTTTGAAGGAGTCATTAACAAAAGAAACGACTCATTACACACAAACAGTTTCAGTATTTAATAGAGGATTATATAACAATTTCAATACACAGTCATTAAAAGAAAAGAGAAATAGAAACAATAGAGAAGAGTAACAGCACGTGCATCACCACATCGGGCTGACCAACATCCAGGCCTAAGCTGCATGCTCAGGGGTCCTGAGAAACAGCAGTCTGGAGTCCTAATGGGGTAAAGGTCTTGAGCAGTGTTTCCACTCTATGGGTGAGACTTCAAATTGCAGTTTCTGGGGTTCCTGCTTATAGTCCCAGGCCACAAACTGATATCACCATCAATCTGCATGCAAAAGTGCAGCTCTGGTTTTACTGTAACCTTTTTACAATGTTGTTTGTTTTATCTTGTGAGTTAAGATGATGCTGTTAAAGTGCTGCATTCAATACGCCAGCAAATTTGGAAAACTCATCAGTAGCCACAGGACTGGAAAAGGTCAGCTTTCATTCCAATCCCAAGGAAAAGCAATGCCAAAGAATGTTCAAGCTACTGCACAATTATAGTCATCTCACACGCTAGCAAAGTAATGCTCAAAATTCTCCAAGCCAGGCTTCAACAGTCTGTGAACTGTGAATTTCCAGATGTTCAAGCTGGTTTTAGAAAAGGCAGAGGAACCAGAAATCAAATTGCCAACATCCACTGGATCATCGAAAAAGGAAGAGAGTTCCAGAAAAAATCTACTTCTTCATTGTTGACTATGCCAAAGTCTTTGACTGAGTAGATCACAACAAACTGGAAAATTCTTCAAGAGATGGAAATACCAGACCACCTGACCTGCCTCCTGAGAAATCTGTATGCAGGTCAAGAAGGAACAGTTAGAACTCGACATGGAACAACAGACTGGTTCCAAATTGGGAAAGGAATGGGTCAAGGCTGTATATTGTCACCCTGCTTATTTAACTTATATGCAAAGTACATCATGTGAAATGCCAGACTGGATGAAGCACAAGCTGGAATCAATATTGCCGGGAGAAATATCAATAACCTCAGATATGCAGATGATACAACCCTTATGGCAGAAAGTGAAGAAGAACTAAAGAGTTTCTTGATGAGAGTGAAAGAGGAGAGTGAAAAAGTTGGCTTAAAGCTCAACATTCAGAAAATTAAGATCATTTCATACAGTCCCATCACTTCATGGCAAACAGGTGGGGAAACAATGGAAACGGTGAGAGACTATTTTGGGGGGTTCGAAAATCACTGTAGATGGTGACTGAAGCCATGAAATTAAAAAACACTTGCTCCTTGGAAGGAAAGCTATGGCCAACCTAGACTGCATATTAAAAAGCAGAGATGTTACTTTGCTGACAACGGTTCGTCGAGTCAGAGCTATGGTTTTTCCAGTACTCATGTATGGGTGTGAGAGTTGGAATGTAAAGGAAGCTGAGTGCAGAAGAATTGATGCTTTTGAACTGTGGTGTTGGAGAAGACTCTTCAGAGTCCCTTGGACTGCAAGGAGATCCAAGCAGTCCATCCTAAAAGGAATCAGTCCTGAATATTCATTGGAAGGACTGATGCTGATCAGATCAGATCAGTCGCTCAGTCGTGTCCGACTCTTTGCGACCCCATGAACCGCAGCACGCCAGGCCTCCCTGTCCATCACCAGCCCCCGGAGGTCACTCAGACTCGCATCCATCGAGTCAGTGATGCCATCCAGCCATCTCATCCTCTGTCGTCCCCTTCTCCTCCTGCCCTCAATCCCTCCGAGCATCAGAGTCTTCTCCAATGAGTCAACTCTTCGCATGAGGTGGCCAAAATAATGGAGTTTCAGCTTTAGCATCATTCCTTCTAAAGAAATTCCAGGATTGATCTCCTTCAGAATGGACTGGTTGGATCTTCTTGCAGTCCAAGGGACTCTCAAGAGTCTTCTCCAACACCACACTTCAAAAGCATCAATTCTTCGGCGCTCAGCCTTCTTCACAGTCCAGCTCTCACATCCATACATGACCACAGGAAAGACCATAGCCTTGACTAGGCGAACCTTTGTTGGTAAAGTAATGTCTCTGCTTTTGAATATGCTATCTAGGTTGGTCATAACTTTCCTTCCAAGGAGCAAGCGTCTTTTAATTTCATGGCTGCAGTCACCGTCTGCAGTGATTTTGGAGCCCAGAAAAACAAAGTCTGACACTGTTTCCACTGTTTCCCCATCTATTTCCCATGCAGTGATGGGACCAGATGCCATGATCTTCGTTTTCTGAATGTTGAGCTTTAAGCCAACCTTTTCACTCTCCACTTTCACTTTCATCAAGAGGCTTTTTAGTTCCTCTTCACTTTCTGCCATAAGAGTGGTGTCATCTGCATATCTGAGGTTATTGATATTTCTCCCGGCAATCTTGATTCCAACTTGTGTTTCTTCCAGTCCAGCATTTCTTATGATGTACTCTGCATATAAGTTAAATAAACATGGTGACAATATGCAGCCTTGACGTACTCCTTTTCCTATTTGGAACCAGTCTGTTGTTCCATGACCAGTTCTAACTGTTGCTTCCTGACCTGCATACAGATTTCTTAAGAGGCAGATCAGGTGGTCTGGTATTCCCATCTCTTTCAGAATTTTCCATAGTTTATTGTGATCCACACAGTCAAAGGCTTTGGCATAGTCAATAAAGCAGAAATAGATGTTTTTCTGGAACTCTCTTGCTTTTTCCATGATCCAGCGGATGTTGGAAATTTGATCTCTGGTTCCTCTGCCTTTTCTAAAACCAGCTTGAACATCAGGAAGTTCACAGGTCACATATTGCTGAAGCCTGGCTTGGAGAATTTTGAGCATTACTTTACTAGCGTGTGAGATGAGTACAATTGTGTGGTAGTTTGAGCACTCCTTGGCATTGCCTTTCTTTGGGATTGGGATGAAAACTGACCTTTTCCAATCTTGTGGCCACTGCTGAGTTTTCCAAATTTGCTGGCGTATTGAGTGCAGCACTTTCACAGCATCATCATTCAGGACTTGGAATAGCTCCACTGGAATTCCATCACCTCCACTAGCTTTGTTCGTAGTGATGCTTTCTAAGGCCCATTTGACTTCACATTCCAAGATGTCTGGCTGTAGGTCAGTGATCACATCATCATGATTATCTGGGTCGTGAAGCTCTTTTTTGTACAGTTCTTCTGTGTATTCTTGCCACCTCTTCTTAATATCTTTTGCTTCTGTTAGGTCCACACCATCTCTGTCCTTTATCGTGCCCATCTTTGCATGAAATGTTCCTTTGGTATCTCTGATTTTCTTGAAGAGATCCCTAGTCTTTCCCATTCTGTTGTTTTCCTCTATTTCTTTGCATTGATCACTGAAGAAGGCTTTCTTATCTCTTCTTGCTATTCTTTGGAACTCTGCATTCAGATGTTTATATCTTTCCTTTTCTCCTTTGCTTTTCGCTTCTCTTCTTTTCACAGCTATTTGTAAGGCCTCCCCAGACAGCCATTTTGCTTTTTTGCATTTCTTTTCCATGGGGATGGTCTTGATCCCTGTCTCCTTAAATACTTTGGCAACCTGATGTGAAGAACCGACTCACTGGAAAAGACCATGGTGCTAGGAAAGATTGACGTCAGGAGGAGAAGGGGATAACAGAGGATGAGATGGTTGGATGGCATCACCGACTCAATGGACATGAGTTTGAGCAAGCTCCAGCAGGAGTTGGTGATGGACAGGAAAGCCTGGTGTGCTGCAGTCTATGGGGTCGCAAAGAGTTGGACATGAGTGAGTGACTGAACTGAAGTGTGAATCACAGGATATCATTAAACCCCAGTTGGCAGGCCTCTAGGGACTCAATTCCAAGACCCCACTACCTTTCTTATTTAAAGTGCTGCCTGACTAGCTGTGCTTTTGGGAGGTACAGAACATGGGCAGTGCTCAGGCAGGTCAGAAGCAAGGTCAGAGATCTGCTCTCCTGCTTCTGAAGCCTGAACAAGACTTCTTCCATTTTAATTTCCCTAACAGAAAGTCCACCACATTAGTTCTTATACTTTCTTGAAAATCGGGATAATTAATTACTAGAACACTGGTGCAGTTGCAGAGATTGTATGAAACAATTAGATGAGCTGGATTGAGAAATAACATTTATTAACTTGAATGTGCCATGTGGTACCCAGCTTGGTACTCTCTTTCTATAGGCACATGATTGTGGTCTATTTCATGTACTTTACAGGTCACCCATATACAATTCAGTGATTCAGCTATGTTGACAGACATGTGTAACCATTAACACAAATCAGTTTTAGAACATTTGGATAACCCCAAAAAGAAATCTTGTACTTATGAGCTGTTATTCCGTAAACCCTTCTCCCCAGGCTCTGGCAACCACTAAATTACTGTCTCTCTAGATTTGCGCATTCTAGACATTTAACATGAATGGAAGCATATAACACATGATTTTCTGTGACTGGCTTCTTTTATTGAACATAAAGTTTTCAAGGCTCATCCATGATTATAATGTATATCAGTACTTCATTTTTTATTGCCACATAATATTCCATTGTAAGGGCTCCCCTGGTAGCTCAGCTGGTGAAGAATCTGCCTGCAATGCAGGAGACCCTGGTTTTTTCCTGGGTTGGGAAGGTCCCCTGGAGAAGGTAAAAGCTACCCACTCCAGTATTCTTGGGCTTCCCTGGTGGCTCAGATGGTAAAGAATCTGCTTGCAATATGGGAGACCTGAGTTCGATCACTGGGTTAGGAAGATCCCCTGGAGGAGGGCATGGCAACCCACTCAGTATTCTTGCTTGGAGAATCTCCATGGACAGAAGAGCCTGGTGGGCTATAGTGCAGGGGTCACAAAGAATCAGATACGACTGAGCGACTAAGCACAGCTTTCCACCGTATGGAACAACATTTTATTTATCCCACCATCTGCTGATGTACATTAGGGTTTCATAATTTTTGGATATTATGAATATTCTTTGAACATTCATGTGCAAGATTTTTGTCATGGACATATATTTTCATTTCTCTTGTGTCTGTACCTAGGAGTCGAATTGCCATACCACTTGGTATTTCTATGTTGAGTATTTTGCAGAGCTGCCAAACTGATTTCCAAAGCAGCTATACACCGTTTTACTTTCCCACTGGCCTTGCATGAGGGTTTCATTTTCTCTACATCCTCATTGCACTTGTTGTTAGTCTTAATTTTAGGAATCCTAACGGTTGTGAAATGGTATCTCATTTGGTTTTGATTTGCATTCCCATAATGATTTATTGAGCATCTGTTCATATACTTATTGGCCAATTTTCTGTAGAAAAATGTCTATTGAATCCATAGCCCATATATTTATTTATTTATTTAATTTTAATGACAAATTTGTAGAGTAGTTTCAGGCTCACAGCAAGATTGAGAGGAAGATACAGATTTCTTGTGTATATTGTGCTCACACACATACATCCCATTATCAATATTCCTCACCAGTGTGGTCCTTTTTCTTTTTTACCTTAAAGCAAGTTATGACCCTACACTAACACGTTGCAGCCACCCAAAGTCTGTAGTTTACTTTAGGGTTCACTCTTGTTGTATGTGCAACAAGAAAAATGTAACGAAGTGTGTCTGTCATTCAAAATCCTCTGTGCTCTCCTTGTTCATCCCTCCTCCTACTCCAACCCCTGGCAACCACTGATCTTTCTGTTGTCTCCATAGTTCTGCCTTTTCCCAAATGTCATGTAGTTGGAATCATAAGGAATCAAAGATATGTGACCTTTTCAGATTCTTTGCTTATTTTTAAAATCGATAGTTTGGTTGGTTGGTGTTGAGTTATTTAGGAGTTATTTACATATTCTAGATATAAATCCTAGATCAGATACATCATTTTCAAATATTTTCTCCCACTCTGGATTGCCTTTTCACACTCTTGATACTGCTGTTCGTTGTAGAAAATTTTTAATTTTGATTTAGTCCAGTTTATTTTTTTTTTAACCTATGTTTTTGGTGTTGTATCCAAAAAATCATTGCTAAATCTAGTGTCATGTAGCTTCCTCTTATGTTTTCTTCTAAGTTTTCCACTAAGTCTTTCATCCATTTTCTGTTAATTTTTGTATGTGGTGTAAAGTATGCGGGTCCAGTTTTATTTTTTCACATGTGACTATACAGTTTTTCCCAGCACCATTTGTTGAAGAGACTGTCCTTTTCCCTTTGAATGGTTTTGGCACCCTTGTTGAAAATCATTTGAACACATACGTGAGAGTTTATTTCTGGATGCTTTGTGCTCTTCCGTTGGTCTGTATGTCTGTTTTTATGTCATTATAACACTGTCTTGATTACTTTGATCAGCTTGGAGGTAAATTTTGAAATCTGGAAGTGTGAGATCTCCAACTTTGTTCTTTTTCAGTATTGCTTTGGTGATTTGGAGTCTCTTGAGATTCCATGTGAATTTTAGGGTGGGATTTTCTGTTTCTGGACAAAAAAAAAAATCTTTGGGATTTGATAGGGATAGCGTTGAATCTGTGGATTGCTTTGGGTAGTGTTCACATCTCAACAGTATTGTCTTCCCCTTCATGACTCCTAGATGTCTTCTCACTCAGTTATGTCTTCTTTAAGTTATTTCAGCTATATTTTGTAGTTTTAGTGTACAAATCTTTCATCTCCATGCTTAAGTTTACGTCAAAGCGTTTTATTCTTTTTGATGCCATTGTAAATGGAATCATTTTTCTTAATTTCCTTTTCTGATTGTTTATCTTTGCCCATTTGTTAATTGGATAATCTCTTTATTGTTGTAAAAAGTTCTTTATCCGGTTTCCTTTTCAGGTATGATTTATAAATATTTTCTATCATTCTGCATTCTACTTTCTTTACTAATATGAACTCTTTGCATGAAGCATGAAAACACTTCTCCCAAAATCTTTCCTTTAAAAAGATAGGAAATGCGAAGATATTTTTATAAGAATTTACTAACATATTAGACTTCTTAGCAATTTTTCTATTTGTAAAATGTGGTAGTACATTTTATAGAATAATATTTAGTGAAAAGTATGTTCATGAACACTATAATAGCCTAGAAAATGATATATTAGGCAAGTGGAGTATAACTTAATTGTGTCATACAAATGATATTTTTTTGAAAAATCTCAAACTTATGCATGGGAAAAATGATTAGAAAGAAACCTGCCAAAATGTTTATGGTGGTCATGGAGTGACCAGGACAATGAATATTTTGTTTTCTTCTTCCGATTTGTGTTTGGATGTATAGTTAAGTTTTTTTTTTTTTTTTTTTTTTTTTTTACTAAAAAAGTTCTTTTTAAAGAATGGTAAAAATTGTATGGCCCAGTGGAAAAATGAAACTCATAGGAAAATATAACATGTAATAACAAAGAATATCAGTTCCTCCGGCTATCAGTGTAGTGTCAACCTAGAGGGTAGGGTAGCACCGTGTTTCATCCTGTCTTCCTGTAGAACTAAAGAGCAAGTGTTACCACATCCCCTGCCTGCGTGCTGCACACCCTGGTGAAATTAAACATCAAATCTCTAATAGTTTCCTGTAAATCTCTTGCACGCTCATCCACCTGTACTGTCTTAAGTTATAGAACTGAACCAATGATACTGGGCTGATTAGTTTCAAATTCCTAAGAGAGCTGTTAGCCATTTAGAGTAAATATGAAGGATGTAGTTTATACTCCGTTGTTGAAAATTGACTTCAGGAGGTCATCTGCTCATAACCCATTCTTTGTTAGTGTTGTACCTCATCAGTCTATATCATTTCAGAAAATTGTCTTGTTTCTTACAAACATTAAAATTAATTTTTAAAAGATCTAAGTCTGTTGAAGAATTTATTCTTTTTCAACAGGCCTTGGAATAATGTTAAATGAATATATTGTCTGCTCTAATTATCTAATTTAAATTACTACTTTAAGTAATAGCTTTGTTCACTCATATTTAGTGTGACCCACATTAATCAATTTGGTAAAACAACCAGATAATTTACTTTAAAAATCAATTACAGAAGTTGTCTGTGTTAATTGGAGATTGGCAACTGTGTAGGCAGTCATTGGTTATCACAATTAGTTGAACTGTAGAGTATTCCATTTATGATGCTTACTTAGTAGTCATTTAATTTAAACAGAGCTGAAGGACTTTAAAGATTCCTACAGTCATTGTGTCTATTGTAAACATTCAGTAGTAATTAGAAATTTGAAAAAGGGCTATAGTACAATAAAGTTTTAATTTCATAATAGCTAAAAATAATTTCTCTGCTGTTTTAGGAGTTGGTAATGCTTCTTTTAGAGCACAATGCTGTTACTACTGTTGTTAATGGGAATGGACAGACAGCAAAGGAGGTCACTCATGACAAAGAAATCAGAAACATGCTTGAAGGTAAATATTACAGATCTTACTCTGGACAGCATTTATCTTCATTATAGCCATGGCCCAGGATATAAGTAGAAAATGGCTTCTGAGATGCCAAAATAGATGACACTGAGCCTGTGCTCCAAAGATAGTGTAATTTGAGAGTCATTGATTGGATGTAAAACTGTATGAGAGCTTCCTCAGAGCTTTTGAATTCTTACTTTATATAACATTATGGCAAGTTTTAAAAATTCAGTCTCCAGCATAATTAAAAGTAAAAATTAGCGACATGAGAGAGTGCAGCTGAAAGGCTGCAAAAGTGTGATAATGAAGGAATACAGGAGCACAGAACAGGGAAACTAGAAGTGTGTGGTTCCTGGGAGTCATGTGATTCTGGCAAAGAGAGCTCTGGCCGCTGTGTTATCCCGAGGGCATCATTGTAACACAGGGGCCACAGTAACTTCCTCATGGATCAGCTTCATGGCTGGATGAACTTCAAAGATTTAATTACATTTAAGAAGACATAGGGATTTCTCTAAAAATAGTTTAAGACAAAAATATTTCAGTGCTTACATCAGGAAGCTTCATTTGTTAGGATTGTTACCCAAATATCCAGGACTTTGGCTGTAAGTATTTTTGGCTGTAATTATTTCTGTAGGAGAGAAGGGAAGATTTCTTATTTACCCTCTTATGAATAAAGGTATTGAATTTTAAGTTGCAATTTCACACACATCCTTTCTTTCTTTCCTTTGCAGTTCAGAGGAGGGCACGAAAATGTTTCATTTGAAGGGCATTGACTTATTTATTAGTAGTATTTTAATCTATGTACAAAGCACAGTCTTGCTTTTTATTACTTTCCAGTTGGCCTTGAAACCTAAAATCTCCCTTGTTTCTCTAGTTACAAGATAATGTCTGCTTGTCAGACACCTTTTAGATCAGTATTTCTACTCGCTCTTGCATTTAAAATGAACCCTTTCATTTTTAATAAATCAACACATAACATCTTCTATAAGGCTTGGTATTATGTGATTTTGGGGGAGATTGAACATGCTAGATGTGATCCCTGCCATTTAATAAATCATGATCTGATTGGGAGGATGAGGTACTGTCTGTCTGTAATAAGTGTTTGAAATAACTGTTCTGTCATTTTGTTGTAATAAGATGAGAACCCAGAACTGATGGTCTCCTGATGGACTGGGATACTGGGTTTGTGTGACAAGTTGACATTTAATGGGGCTAGTTGTAAAGACATGCTCTAAGCACCCGACCTCACACCCGCACAACCCAGCTGTGTTAAGGGCAAGAGTTTGGTTGACTTGATGGGCTCTATGATCTATCAGCTACAGTATGATCCTGGCTGGGGAAGTGGAAGTAGAAATTGAGAGATTTTGCTCTGATTCCCTTATCCAGGTGTGGTATCATTTGTGGAAAACATGATAAATGGGTCAGACTACAGGGAGTGCATCCACAACCTACCAAGACCACACACAGGGAGATGCATGTAGAGTTAAGAAATGCTTCACCCCAGAAGGACAGACTTTAGTAGACACAACAATCATACTCAAGTACTTCAAGGGCTGTTACATTGGAAGATGGATATTCTTATTTGAGGCTGATCAGGGCCAGTGGATAGTCTAGTTAATGGAGTGCCAGGAAGTTTATCTTTGGGTCCAGTCTATTGTAGTAGTGGCCTGGGTTGCCTTAAAAGATGTGGTGAGCTTCTCAAACACTTCTAATCCTGGGACAGGATAGATTACTACTTCTCAGTCACTAGAGAGGACTCTAGTACCTTCTTCATATCATTTGACTTTTTTTATTTTGAGAAATATCTAACCTATAGGAAGATTTCAAGAATAGTACAACAAACACTTGTACATCTGCACTTAGTCACCAGTTATTAACATTTTGCTACATCCAGTTTATATTATTTAATGTTACTTATGTACTTTTAATTCTTTTCCTACACTGTAAGGGAGTAATTTACAGACATGATACTTTAGCCCTAAATACTTCAGTATGTATGTCTTAAGAACAAGGATATTTCCTTATATAATGATCAACTTCATGAGATTTAACATCAATATCATAATATTACTGTTGTAGAGTGCCCTCAATTTGGGCTTTTCTCTTCTTATATAAATTAGATTCAGGCTATCCGTTCTTGGCGTAGGTTGTAGTTGGCATAGGATGAGGTTGTATGCGTTGTACCAATGCATCATTTTAGGTACTTGATGTCATTTTGTTCTACTATTGGTGAAATTATCTCTGACCACTAGTAGTCCACTGTAAAGGTACTTAATACATAGCCCCACTTTTGTAATTAGTAAATAATCCTTGGGGAGAAAAATTGAGACCGTGGTAAATATCCTGATTACCGACAAACTTCAAATCAGTGATTTAGTGTTCATTGATAATTCTTGCCCGAATCACTCATTACTACAGAAATTGCAAAATGGTGATTTTCTGTTGTTAATGAAGTATATTTGCTAGTTTTTCACCTGCATTTCAGGTGTACTGCTATTTAACATGTATGTGAGTGTCTTGTCAGGATGGAGTTAGGCTTCATGATCTTTGTGGTCTTCCCTAAGTCTGAATTCTGATTGAAAAGAGCTAGTTTACAGTCATATAACATTTAAAATTTAAAGGACAAATTATTTTGGGGTAGAGTATTGGCTTTAAAAACATTTTTGAGGTATAAAATATATAGATAAAAGTACACATTAATAATGTATGACTTGCTGTTTTTACAAGGGAACATATCCATGTAAACAGCACCCACATCAAGGAATAGAATATTACTGGCACTCTAAGAACTTTAAATCCCTTAAACTGGAGTACTTTTTATTGGCTAGACCAACAGTCTTTTTGTCAGTGTCCAGAATGAATATAGGACAGGAACATAAGCAGAGTTTTCACCTCTAGATCCTATTTTCCTTCATATATGAGCCTAGACAATCTAGAGAAAAATCGTAGGTAAACATAATGACCCTTCCTTAAAGTCTGGAATGATCATTATTAAGCATTGTTTGAGTATTCAGAGACTGTTTATTGGCTAAACATGCACTGTGTCCGATACTGTCATAAGTGCCTAGGATACACAGAAGAGTAAGAACAGGTACCTGACTTCAGGAATGACTGTGGGGATAAAGTGCAGCTCTGGGAAATACATGCAGTAGCAGAGGTATGTAGGGAAGGTTAGGGACTCTTCTCAAAAGCTCACAGACCGGTGGCCGTAGAACCAGTGAGAGGAAAGGCTGAAGAGCATCAATTCCAGCGGAAGAAGGCAGTAGTGGGAGCCTGTGTGGAGGCTTGGCAGCCTTCTTCCAAGATAGAAAGGGAGGCGATCTGGGTGTGGAAATAAAAATGTGAGAATAGCAGATGTTGTTATACAGTAATGTTAGTTCTTTGGAGAAAGCTAAACTGATTCCAGCTATTCTGATATTCAAGCTTTGTGTTTCCTGTAGTTGAAATGCAAGGGCATGCATAGTGTCTTGAACAACTGTTAGTGCATAGTAATTACTAACTATTAATAAATGTTCATTATTTCTCAGGAAGACCTGGGAAACTTTTATATTCCTCCCCTGCAGCCTTTGCACAGGACATTATACACATATTTTAAGGGGGATTATTGCTAACCTTTCTACGAAATTGCTTCTTTTCTGGAAGCCAAAACAGAACTCAGATATAGTAGAAATGAGACCTTATTGCATATTCCACTCTCTTAAATCAGATTGCTCTCATTCCCTGCAAGTATGAGCAGCACAGAGTAACGGTAAGAGCAGGTACTCTGAAAGCCACCTGCCCAAGTTCAAATCCCAGCTCCTCCATGTCCTGACTGTGACTTGGGTTAAGTTCCTTAGGTTAAGTTTCTGCCTCAGTTTCTTCACCTATAAAATTGGGAAAATAGTAATGCTTCAAAGAGTAGCTACACAGATTTAGTGAGTTAATATTTTTTAAGTGTTTTGAAAGGTATTTGGCATGTAGTAAATGCTATAGTATTTGTTAAGGACATAAAATATTCTTATAAAAATATGGACTTTATATGTAAACCTAAGTATATTTATATGGTTGGTATGTCTTAGTGGACATGAGTATGAGCAAACTCCAGGAGACAGTGAAGGACAGGGAAGCCTGGCTTGGTGCAGTCCGTGGGATTGCAAAGAGTTGGACACGACTTAGCGACTGAACAACAACAACAATAATGTCTTCCTATTAACACTTTCTTATTGTTACTTTTCACATTCTAAAGTTCTGGAAGATATGAGCGCCTCTCCCCACTTAATCTGTCTTTCCAAGGCACATAAATAATATTTCAGCATAAAAAAATTCATAATTATCTGTGATGGGTATTATAGTGAGTAACATACTTAAATACCTCTGAATTGAAAACATAAATTCATCTGAACGTGAGGGAAGTTCAGCTCTGTAATCTGAAGTCTAAGGCAGAGAATAATAATGAAGTCTCACAGCATTTGAATTACAATTCACAACATTGTGACTTTTCTCACCACGATCCCTTTATTCTTTATACATCTCTGTGATAAATTTGCTAATAGGATCCAGCCTAGAAGTAGAGTAATATGTACTTTTCCTTTTGCAGCTGTAGAAAGGACTCAACAAAGAAAGCTTGAAGAATTACTTTTAGCAGCAGCAAGAGAAGGCAGAACAGCAGAACTTACAGCTCTGGTAAAAAAATAAAATGTGTTATTTCTTTACGCTGTGGGAAGTTTTTGATCTAATGTTGAGTTCGTAACGTAGTCAAACTGTGGGACCAAAATACTCGAGATCAGAGTAATAGAGTAGAAGTCTTTAAATATCTAAAAACACAGTCTGGTGATACTTTTAAGCAGGATTCATTTTACATGATGGAGTTTGTCTCTGATTTACTTTTGCATTTTCTACGGAAAACCTAATGGTCAAGAATCTGGTTTTTCAAGGTAAACATTTAATGTAAGGATAGGTTTTTTTTAATGATTAAGCCAATTTAAAATTGACGTGTAATGTATAGAATCCTATAAAGGAATATCTTTCTCTAATTTTGATGAGTAATTACTTCTGAAAGGTATGCTGAAAGTACAGAAATTAACATACAGACAAGGGACATTAGTTTTGAAATATTTATATCATGTTAGAACAGGCTGAAAAAACTTTACCCATTTTATTTTTTTCTCCTTAGACCTACTTTCCAGTTTCCATTTCCTGAAAATAGTCTCATTAAACACAAAACTCTGAATGTGTTCTAAATTCAAGACTGAAGCACGGCTGTTTACCTTAAAGTTATTTCAGCTTGTTTGAAAAGGCTTCTCTGGTTTCCACATATGGGGCCTAAAACGTTTTTTATAAACGTTCTGAAATGGAGACTGTAAAGAATTGTTTTTAAAGGAGTCAACTGCGAACAACAAATTCAGTAGCCCTTTAACATTTACACATTTAACATTTGTGGTTTTAACTCTTGTGAATGGCTGTCTCTGGTAGACCAGTTTGCAATCTGTTGTCACAAGTGTGAATTGCAAGACTGGTAGGGGCGAGTGGATCTTCGTGGAATCCCAGTGCCCCGGCTTGGTGTGTGGTGTCTGTTGTCAGGGAAGTGTGGGACCTGAGACCCCATGGCAGCTTGAGGGGAGCATGCAGGGTGATGTGGGTTCACTGCTTTTTTGAGCAGGAAGCCACTGACAGTCGAGATGCTAGGGAGCCCAGCTGTGCCCAGGTTCAGGAGCGGGAGGGTCCACCTGAATTATCGGTTATGTGGTTTTATGGGAGAAAGTCTGTCTTTGGCATATAATTCACATTGCATCTCTTCAATTGTTAGCTCAACCAGCCGAATCCTCCTGATGTTAACTGTTCGGATCAGTTAGGCAACACACCCTTGCATTGTGCCGCTTACCGGGCTCATAAACAATGTGCCTTAAAGCTTCTAAAAAGTGGAGCAGACCCTAATCTGAAGAACAAGAATGGTAAGCATGTTGGTGATAGCCATTGATGGTCATTTTGAAGTTATAAAAAAGCGTTTCGTTTTAGTATCCAGCCTGTGTTAAACTGTTTAATTTTGAAGTCAAGGCATTTATACAAAAGAAAAAATTTATTGATTTACTTCCCAGTTAAGACCTAAATGTTTAATAATGCCTATTTCACCCGAGGCACTAAAGATGGCTTAAAATCTGATTCCTACTCTCAAGGGTAGGAAACGTTCAGTCACTCAGTCGTGTCCGACTCTTTGCGACCCCATGAAGGCCAGCACGCCAGGCCTTCCTCTCCATCACCAACTCCCAGAGTCTACCCAAACTCATGTCCATCGAGTCAGTGATGCCATCCAGCCATCTCATACTCTGTGGTCCCCTTCTCCTCCTGCCCCCAATCCTTTCCAGCATCAGAGTCTTTTCCAATGAGTCAACTCTTCGCATGAGGTAGCCAGAGTATTGGAGTTTCAGCCTCAACATCAGTCCTTCCAATGAACACTCAGGACTGGTCTCCTTTAGGATGGACTGGTTGGATCTCCTTGCAGTCCAAGGGTCTCTCAAGAGTCTTCTCCAGCACCACAGTTCAAAAGCATCAATTCTTCGGCGCTCAGCTTTCTTCACAGTCCAACTCTCACATCCATACATGACTACTGGAAAAACCATAGCCTTGACTAGATGGACCTTGGCAAAGTAATGTCTCTGCATTTTAATATGCTGTCTAGGTTGGTCATAACTTTCCATCCCAGGAGTATGTGTCTTTTAATTTCCTGGCTGCAGTCACTGTCTGCAGAGCCCCAGAATATAGGTTCTTATTATTTGTGGTAGTTTTGTTCAATTAATACAGTGTTCCTGGGACCTCTCAATTAGTGGATACTGAACCATTGCTCATAATGGAAATACAGAGTGAGGCTCCTTTGAGCCTTTGGTCACAGCATTCCATCCACAGATCGCACGTAACCTTGTTTTATGTGAGCCTCTGTGTAAAAACACCTTGTTTAATGTATATTATTGATGATTAACACTGAGCTCAGTACCAGGAACATCATATCTCAAGCCTGAACTAAGATCCTGTAACATGTATTCTATCTGGAAGGCATGTCAGAGGCTTCTTGAGCTTATGAGCACTAGACAGCACTTCATCACCGTGCTTGGAGGCCAGTTTTAACAGTGAAATCACCAGAAACAAGAAGCAAGAAAGGTGAAAAATGCGGCCTAGGTAGATTGTGATAAAGACACTTGTTTACAGTCTGAGAGCTGAGACAAGAGGGCAAAGCATCAGCTTTTCCACTTCAGGGAACTAATGCATCAGAAGACTCCCATTTTTTTTCTCTTAAAAAAGAAAAATTATTTAATCAGCCTTTGAAGGCACCTGTTTGTGTATGAAAAGCAGTAAAATGGCAACTGTACAGGGTTCATGATGGGTAGAAACATGGAGAGGTGGGCAGAAGACTCAAATTTTTTATTAATCTGGATGTGTCTGTGAATGACCAGAAAATTGCCATGAGTATTGATTGGTGATTAAAGTAAATTTTAACAATAGACAGGTTTGTAAATGTGGAGTTCTCAAATAAGGAGGATAGACTTATACACCCAAGACAGTGTCGATGACAGAGTCGGGTAACCTTAAGAGAAGCTGCAGAGTGTGTCTTGGGTATTCAATGGAGGGACATCCCAGTAGGACTACTCCATATCCCCTTTTGTGGACCTGGAGGACTGGAATTTACGGAGAAGGGGAAGACTGTAGGAGGGGGCAGTTGAGCAGATGCTAAGAATTAGGGGCTCGGTTTTTAAGACATTACAATTGTAAATACTATTATGTAATCCACATGATAGAGTTAGAACTTTGAGTCTACTGGGGAGGGATCTGGGTAGAGATACAAATTTGGGGATCATGTGTAAAAGTTAGATCTAGATGGATCAAAGACATGAATATAAGAGTTAAAACCATAAAACTGTAGAACAAAATGCGGGAGAAAATCTTAGTTATCTTGGGTTTTGCAAAGATTTCTTAAATATGACACAAACAGTATGAGTGATAAAATATTGATAAATTGGACTTTATTAAAATTAGAACATTTTCCTCAATAGGCACTGTTATGAAAATGCAAGTTATTTTATGGGAGGAAATATTGGCAAAACATACAGAACATTGAACCTCTATCTAGGATATATACAGAACCTTTATAACTCTAAGAGGAAGATAACCCAATTCTGAAAAGTTTGAGCCATTTCACCAAAGATACACGGATGGCAAAAATCACATTACTAAAAGATCCATATAGAGGTATAGAACTTAAAATTCATTTCCATGAAAAAAGTGCATTCACATAAATACAGGGAGTATGTACCATGATTATTTCGGCTCTAAAATATTAAAAAGGTGGACATAAGCCTAACAGCTCAAATCAGCTGACGTTTGCTTTAATACTTGCAGTAATACTAAAATCGATAGAACAGGGGCTACTTATATCAATGTGGATAAATAAAACAATGAGCAAAGAAAGGGAGTTGTAGCATAATAGATAAGCCATTATTTCAATATTAACACCATGCTAAACACATGAAAGCACTTCATGGGGGACTTCCCTGGTGGTCTAGTGGCTAAGACTATCTGTGGTCCCAGTGTAGGGGGGCCAGGTTTGATCCCTGGATGGGGAATTAGACCTACATGCCACGGCTAAGAGTCCACATGCTGCAACTAAGACCCAGTGCAACCAAATAAATAGACAAATAAAAAGAAAAAAAAAATTTTAAGCACTTTATGGGTACATTCCTATATAATAAAAGTAGAAACTCATGCTTGAGAATGATGATACTACCAATTTGTGTCCTCAAAAAAATTAAAATAATAAAGCTGGAAGTGGGGAAGAATAATCATGGTTTCCTTAGAAAGTTAGTAGCAGTTTACAGAAGGATTGAAGAGTAAACTTCTAAAAGTAATGGAAGGTGGATACAGATATTTGGAAAGTTCAGCATGCCTGTTAAAAGATGTTAATGTGTTCTTGATAAAAGTTAAGATGGTGCTTTTTGAGAAAGTATTTTTTTCTTACCATAAGAGTAAGAAAAAAATAATAAGTTTTTAAAAAATTTTTTTATTTTTTAAAAAATAAGAGTTTTTCTTATTCTACCATAAGAGTAATAGTGTCTGCATTTTAGGAAATTTTAAAAATAGAGAACATAAATTACTATAATACAGCCTCTGGTATTTTGGCATATTATATACCATTCAAATTTATTCTCATACCTATTTTTGAGCATTTTTTAAAGTTTCAAAGCATGCTTCTTTTTTGTGGCCAAAATGAGGAAAATGAAGACACTGAAAAATAATCACCTCTACCCAGACATCCAAAGATTTAGGTTTTAGTTGCTATTCTATGGTAGACTAGATTTTTAAAATTTTAGATAATAGATACCAACTCGAGAGTGTAAGCAAAAGAAGGATCATATGTTAATATAAGAATACAGAGGTATCTCTCTGTATTTCAAAACAGGAAATGCTGTTCACCATCAGAGGGCATGGAATCAGGAAACAGGATGCTGTTAGGCCCCAAGAGGGCTGCCACTCATGGTATGCGTGTCCCCCTTTACTGTGTGGCCCCTCATTTCTGTCTCTTAGCAATGAGCTCTTTTGTTTTCCGGTGTACATGAGGGAAGATGGCTGCCTGGCAGCTACATTCAGTGGACCATTATCCGTGAACCTCAGTTTTAAGTTTAAGTGGGAGGCGGTGTGATGGCGCCCACTTGTGTTAGGTGTCCACCATTTTACAGTCAGTAGGAGTTGGGGTGGAGGTACAAACACGGTGACTGGGGTCTTCCCCTGGTGGGTGTAGAAAGGGCAGAGGGTGCCCAGAGGATGGTGATAAGTATGGGCTGGCAAACACCTAAGAGTATTTACCATTCTTTCTAGTTTATGGCTTGTAAATAGAGTTGACATATTAAAAACCTACTTACAGTAAGCATCAGCAGTTTTCCATGTTATTCTTAGAAGCATGGTCTTCATAGCTCGCCTTCTGTGTAGTATTTTGTGTGGATATAATGTGCTCCATGCCCCCAAACCTGCAGTGATAAGAACAATGATAATTTTTGTATTTTTTATGACTAAATTTTCCAAGTCTTTTAAAACAAAGATGTTTTAAGTCAAACTTGTTGGTCCTCCTCTTTGATTTCTTCTAAAACCACTAAGCTTAGGTAGCAGTCGGGGCATATGCGATTCTGTTCCCCCTCTAGTGTGTCTGAGGCACGTTTATTCAACACATGGCGAGCCTCTGCTGTGGCAGTTACTGGCGACCCAAAAGTGAACAAAGTCTGTCTCCACGCTCTTGGAGCTTGTGTTCTGATGGGAGGAGACAGACAAAGCAAAAAATACATTCGGTGTCGGGCAGTGATGTGCGGAAAAATAAAACAGGCCAGAGGGAATAGAGGGTGAGTCAGTGGGGCTGTTGTTTTGGGAAGCAGGGAGGGAAGGGAAGGTCACTCTGACGTGACCTTGAGCAGAGAGCCAGACCGAGGATGGGAGGGCGCCCTGGTGAGGGATTCAAGCAGTGAAAGCAAAGGAGAGGCCGGTGTGAGAGCTCAGGGTAGGCGGGCACTTGCATATGTGAGGAAGAGCTGCCTGGGTGCCTAGAAGGTGCTCATCAGGGAGAGTGGCAACTCCAGACAGTAGCCAGAGGCTCAGCCCTGCTGGCCAGTGTGGAGGGTTTTGAGCAGAAAAGGTGATGTGAGCGTGTACTTAGGATGTGAGACCTCAACTTGCTAATCACTTGCCGCTGCAGCCTTCATCAAAGCGTCCATCCATTCCTCTTCCATTGCTCTGTTACCCCTTTCCCATCCACCTGAAGCACTGATTGTGTGTTCTCTGTGCTCACCCACTGCCTCATCTCTCACCTTCCTTCACCAGGGTTGCATGTTTAATGTTTGTTTTTCTAAGGTTTTATTAGCTGGTAATCTTTGCCCGTACTATTCTTTTGTTGAGGATTTTCCTTGACAGTCTTTCCTTAACTGTTTTTCCAAATGGCTTTAATTTTCTTAGGTTCTTAGTAAAAATGCTGTTGGCCCCTAATTGAGATTGCATTCTTTGTAAATTAATTTGAGGCGTGTTGACATTTGTATTTGGTTTTCCCATTAAGGGCCAAGTCCGTATCATGCAAAAATTTAAAAACAGGATCATTCCTGTTTTTTACTTTATTTCATTGTGGTTGATAAAAGGTGGTGCAATTCTGAAATAGCTGGTTATGGTGCTCAACCAGGAAAGAAAGCTATTTCATTCAGTTCAAAAAACATTTTATTAAATTCTCATGATATGCTGTTAGGTACTGTGGACATTGAATCTGGAAACGAGGGCTCTGTATGGGATTTCAACTGGTTGGCATGAGTTCAGAATTTATTTTTGGTGTTAGGACAGAATTCTGTGAAAGAAATCACATTGTCTTTCTCTCTACCTGAAGGAATAGTTTCTCAAAAGTGTGCTGTAAATAGAATAAAAATAACACGTTGCTAGAGCTTTTCTGAAGACATCCTCGTATGTGCTGGCTAGAAAACCTAAAATGATTATCAGTTGCTCAGTTAACATTTTAAAAAGTTTTTTCCCAAGAAAATAATCTGTGGCCAGTCTAAGTTTTATCCATCAGCAGTCTGATAAATCTACCTCAAAAATAAATCTCAAACCCAGGTACTTTTCTCCATACCTACTGATGTCTCCATTTTGCTACTAACTCTTTAGTTCAAGCCACCAGTATCTCTTTTTTTAAATCAATTTTTATTGTAGTATGGTTGATCCGTAATGTTTTAGTTTCTGCTGTACAGCAAAGTGAATCATACCCACATATCCGCTCATTTTTAGATTCTTTTCTCATATAGGTCTTTACAGAGTATTGCGTAGAGTTCCCTGTGCTCTACAGTAGATTATTAGCTATCTGTCTCTAGCAATGTGAGTATGTCAATCCCAGTCCCCCAATGTACCCGCCCTGAGCACCGAAGAATTGATGCTTTTGAACTGTGGTGTTGGAGAAGACTCTTGAGAGTCCCTTGGAGTGCAAGGAGATCCAACCAGTCCATTCTGAAGGAGATGAACACCCTGGGTGTTCATTGGAAGGAATGATGCTAAAGCTGAAACTCCAGTACTTTGGCCACCTCATGTGAAGAGTTGACTCACTGGAAAAGACTCTGATGCTGGGAGGGATTGGGGGCAGGAGGAGAAGGGGACGACAGAGAATGAGATGGCTGGATGGCATCACTGGCTCGATGGACATGAGTTTGAGTGAACTCCGGGAGTTGGTGATGGACAGGGAGGCCTGGCGTG